>QRDG01001455.1:112305-332228 GCA_012064385.1 Puccinellia tenuiflora | reverse complement strand
CTCTAATCCATTTCCATATATTATGTGAGAAACCATTTGTTTCATTTTTTAACCATGGCGTTGCCGGTTCATTCGAATAATTGAAACTACCAACAAACCTTTTTCAAATATGGTGTTTTAATTCTTATCTTTTGCCATATGCTTATTGTTGTGAAGTTGGTCTTGTACATCATTCCTATATACCACCGAGAAATATCTCCATATACTCCTTGTTCATGACAAGTGATTCTAGTAATTGTGGTGGATTTTGTAGATCATCTTCACATTGGCACTTGTATTTAAATTGCCCTATTTATTGCCTTCTTTGCCTCTTGCAAGGATCCTATTTTTTTTCAATCGGTAGTGTTTAGTGTTATAGATAAAATTTGGAGTAATGATCCCTTGTGTGTGCATTTTGTATTCAAATGCAAATATCCAAGATAATGCATTAATCTTGGGGAGCATTCCTTTTTATTTAGAACACTATTCTATCTATCAATATTTGATCCTTTCAATTGGCATTTGATTCTTTATCTGTTTTGGTACCTTCAATTGGTATTAATTGGAATTTAATATCTCCTCCATAGATATTTGTTCCAATTAATATTTATTGTGGGAATCTTGATACCTTTTGCCTTATTTACTTTACTTGATTTCGGTCAAGTATCACCCTCTTCTTGGTATCTTTTCTCCTAGTTGATATTTTTTGTTTTAATTGGTATCTTATCTTCAATTGGTGTCTTATCGATCATATGTTGTGTTGATTTGATTCCTTTTGATATCACACTTCATGTGTTGATGTGTTTTGGAATCAATCATATGTTGATTTGATTTTTCCTCAATCATGTGTTGATTTGGATTTTGATATAATTTAGACAACCTTTTTGTCACACTTTGGTGTGCTCTCTTCTTGGTTGACTTGGTGTTTTTGTCCAAATTGTATCTTGTTTGGTTCTTGTAAGTCTATGTATGCATATTCTCTAATATATATATTATATGGCATGTTTGTCTTTCTAGTTCCAATATAGGGGACACTCCACCGAATCCTAAATCGGCTAAGATGTGCATGAAATTCAATTTCATATCTATATGCACATATTTAAGTGGAGTATGTCCTATATATTGTAGTTGATCTAACTACTATGGGACCCAATGAGTTTGGGAACCATTTTGTACTCTAATTTTGTTTTAGGTACAATGGAGATGCATTGGATGCTTGCCTCATTCATAAGGAAGGTGTTCTCACCGTGTGATTGTCGGAGTCAAGCTTTGATGTCAAACCAACTCTCATTATCTTCATCGTCAATGCATCTCGGTAACAAGTATCTATCTCATGCATGCTTTTCTAGTCTCAACCTTGTGTAGGTTGCCTCTTGGCATGAAATCCTTTATGTGCAATTGTTGTGGTTTTGGCTTTTTCCTTCACTTAATATATCTTCGTGATATGTGTGATGAATTTGCAAAAACCTTTTCTTCAATTGATTTTATTTGTTTGTGATACTTGTTGCCTATCTCAAAGCATCTCCACTATCTCTTGTTCCCTTAGTGATATGTGTGATGCATTTGATATATTTGAAGCTCATTTATATACAATGAGATAAATTTGAGCTATGTGCTATGCTTTTAAGCAACAATCTCGTTTGTATATTTATGACTTCCTTTTGGATACCTTTCTCTCTTTTTCCCGAACCATTTCATATGTATATGTTTCTTTGCGGATGTATATCTTCAATGGTTTGTCTAATAAGAAACCTATACATATGAGAGAGGTCATCTTTTAGTTGGTATCTTAATTCTTTTGAGCTACCTTGTTTTCTTCTATAATTTTTGGTGGCTCCAAATTTGTCTCATGAGTGCTTGTCTTATGTTTATTGGGATCTTTACACACTCATGTATTTGTTGAAGATTTTTTGACTTCATGCTTACCATGGTGAGCATGTTGAATTTTATTGGCTAAATGCTCTCACTAGCTTTTGGCATTTTCAATTGGTTTTAGTTTCCAATTGGTATCCCTAAGCGTGTGAACATATTTCATTAAAAGATCTTTTTATTTCGGTTGGGCCTATCTTATGATGAATTTTTGAAAATTGGTATCTTCTTATGGCTCAACCACATCTTTGGTGCAAGTGCTATGATTTGCTTTTGCATTATGCACTCTTGCACTTGTTGAGTGTTCTCGATGATTTTGGGGAAGCGAGGATGCCATATTTGTATACTCCTCAATAGTGCATGAACATTGGGGAGCTTCTCCATTTTTATTTAGAACTCTCGCTTTGGATCTTTTCGATTGCTTTTCTCCTTTGTGGAGATGTTTAGAATGATTTCATCCTTTTGCAATCTTTGGATCCTCAATATAGTTTGATTTCCTCTAATTATTCGTTAAAAGGGATTGTCATCGCCTTTATGGAGGAACTCATATTATATTGGCTCTCTAAATTTTTCTTCCCATTTCGGCAATCGATGCCAATGGGGGAGAAGTTTAGAGGGTTTAAGGGAATTTGGGTTTATGCTTTTGTTGCATTTGCCGCTTTATTCATTATATAAACCCTCTTAATAAGGGATTGTCATCAATTACCAAAATAGGGGAGATTGAAAGTGCATGGTTGCCCCCATGCATGGTTTTGGTAATTAATGACAATCTCTATGGACTAACGTTTGTATTGAGCTATATTTATAGGTGTGTCCATTTGAGTTGCTTGATCTCCATTTGTTGGAGTCAAAGCTAAGGGAAGAAAAGTTTGTGTTGATCAAGGCTTTGTGCGGGTTGATCATCACTCAAGGCCAAGTGAAGATATGTCGAAGAGTGCGTCTCCCATCTTGGTGTATGGGGGAGCATCATGTGAATCTTCACCGAAGCGCAATCGAGGAAGGTGGTGCGTCTTGAGGAGATGAAGATCGTCTTCATCGACCTCAAGTGGTTTTATGCGCAAGGCAAAGGTATGATCTTGATAGGGTTACTATTTTACCGGTCTCATGATGTTTAGTGAGAGACCGGATTATAGGATAGATAACCGTACTATCAAGAGGGGCTCTCGACCGAATATCGTGATTGTATCATCGTAGAGAGCACAAACCTTTGCATCCATGCTATCATCTTTATTGGTTCTTATTTATCTCTTATCGTGGTGTGGTCTTGGTGCTTGTCGTGCTTGTCATGACAAATCTAAGTTCACCGAAAACGATTTTTATATGCGTCTTCTATTGCGTTTTCGGTATTGGAGATTTTGCCGGTTCATCCGTGCGGAAGGTTTTTCTCTTCCAATTATTTACAAAATCTCCTTTACTTGTCTGCATTTCCGATTTGCAAATGAGAGCTTTTACCTTTCCCCATTTATTTTTATAATATATTCTTGGACTATGATGTTTCTCTGCATATTCTTGTAGTGCTCGTTGTGACAATTACAATGAGTCCAAGATTATTGAAAACAGAGTTCGTGGGTGAAAGTTATTGCGTTTATTCCATCGGAAAGTTTTCTAAACAGAAATTTAAAAAGAGAAAAAGAAAAAAAAAACAGGCAGGCCGGCCTGGCCGGGCCCGAGGCCGGCCTCAGGCCGGGAGGCTCGGGTGGGCTGCCGACCTCGCAGCTCTGCCTAGCCGGCCCAGGCCGGGGGCAGGCCGACCGGCTCGGGAGCCCTCCCGGCCTAGCGCGCATGCCAGGCCGGCCCAAGGCCGGGTGCCAGGACGGGATCTCTGCACGGTTTCCTGTTCTTCGATCGCTGCCTTCGTTCGCAGCATGTTTCTCCCGGCCTGCCTGGCCGGGTGCAGGCCGGCCCCTGGCCGGGATGCCTACACAGCTGCTTTTTTAGCTCCAACGGCTCCTTTTTGGAGCCCCCTATAAAAGGGGCTTCTTCTCCTTTTTTTATCTAGAGCTCTTTTTCTCTCTCTCTCCTCCATTGTTGCAATACTTGAGAGCTCGATTCCTCCACTTCCCTCCGATGATTCTTGCCCAAATTTAGGGAAACAAGAGAGGAGATCTAGATCCACTACTCCACCAAACAAAATCTCCTCTAAGTGAGGGGAACTCGTTGGATCTAGATTTTGGAGTTCTTGGTGTTTCTCCTTTGTTCTTCCTCCTAAATCCCTCCATAGCATTAGTTGCTTTGGTTGGATTTTGGGGAGAAGGATTTGACCACTTGGTGTGTTCTTGCCTTTTGCATTAGGTGCATCGGGTTGTGCTCCCCACGGTGATTCGTGGGATTGAAGGTTGGGAGCTTGTTACTCTTGGGTCATTGGACCCTAGACGGTGGTGGTGCCGTGAAGACTTCGACTTGTGAAGATTCGGCAAGATTTGGGAGCCCCCAATTGGGTTGTGGGTGTGTGCCCCAAAAGTTGTAAAGGCTTCGGATTCCGCCTCGAAGGATTCCGATAGTGGAAGGTGAACCAAACCTTTGGGTGCTGTTTATCGGAGAATAGGGTGAGGCCTTTGTGGCGAGCTCACACCCCTCCAACGAGACGTACTCCCTTAACAAGGAGGAACTCGGGAATACATCCTCGTCTCCGCGTGCCTCGGTTATTTCTATACCCGAGCTTTTACTTATGCAATTTACCTTGTGATAGCCTTCGTGCTTGAAGTTTATATCTTGCTATCCTCGTGTTGTTAAATTGCTTAGCATAAGTTGTTGGTGCACATAGGTGAGCCTAGTAATTAGGTTGTTGGCTTGTTAATTTAAACACATAGTTTTAATTCCGCAATTATCAAGCCCCTAAATATAAAAAGTGTTAATCGCCTATTCACCGCCCCCCCCGGCCTCTAGGCGACATCCGGGACATCGTTTGTTCTTTCAAATGATCTAGTGGTCTATGGTTATGGTTAGGGTGGCCATTGCCAGTGGTCTTTGGCTCGGTCTAGGATTTCTTATTCGTCTATATATCTTTCTTATTCCTCGAGTCATGTGTAACATATATGCCCATTGGGCTATCAATAGAGACAAATTGCTTTCATAACATGATATCAGAGTCGTAAGTCTCGAGTTTGAGTCAGGACTTTCACAATTTATCTAAAAAATATTGTTTCCCCCTTTGTATCCACGTGTAGTCCACTTGAGTCATGCCCCTGAGATTTTTTATGACGTGTTGGCCTCCCCGAGTCACAAGTTTTTTTTCGAAATGGGGGTTTTGCCCCGGCCTCTGTATTGAAAAGATGCATACGGCTTTTGATTTCATTTATTCAACATAGCTGGCAAAAAGCCTTACAAACAACAATCATACAAATCAAAGCCGCCAAGCACAGCCATCGTCGGCTCAACGGCCAACTCAAAGATAGCATCTTGTGCACACGCTCCGGATGTTGCCTCCGCCATCTTCCTCCGAACTGTCTTCAGCATATAGAATGAAGCAAAGACCCTTGCCAGGTCTACCATCGATGCCACCATCATGCCAAACAACGCCTTTGTCCTGCGCGCGTCCACCAACACGCATCCATTATCGAGACCCCATGGCGCCACGCCGCCGAGACTCGTCATCATCAATGCCGAAGATGAAACACCGCTCTCACCTGTTGACTTCCCCATCCAGCACTTTCTCCAAGAACGATGCCCCCGGGAGGGAGAGCGACACTGAAAGCGTCGCCATCGTCTTATCTGGGAGACCCAGATCTAGGGTTTCTCTAGAGCAGCCCGAGCGACAAAAAAGCGACGGCTGCAAGGTCGATGCCTTCAACAAGGGAACGACGCAAAGACGCCGCCATCGCCCACCCTCACAATCATAAGAACATGGTTTTCACCGGCTGTCACGCTCCCGAAACTCCCAGCCAGCTGGATCGCCGTCGATTCGTGCAGATCAGCTCCGCACTAGCCTCCCAACCACGCCGCTAATGACCAAAGGCCACAGACAGCGGATCTAGGTGGGTTCCCAGACCCACGGCCGACCGCCGCTAGCTGCCCACCATGACCGCCTCCACAACGAAGGCGACGAGGAGGAGAAGTTGTCACCGGCCGCCGCCTTGACCGGGGACGCCGCCATGGTCACTGCCCTCGGACCTCTCCGATGTGGCCGCCCCAGCCGCCCCAAAGAAGAAGCAGCCGCGTCCTGCTGTCTCTGGGCACCTTGGGCACCGGGCCCCGCCGCCACCACGGTCCACGCCGGCGGTGGGGGAGCCATCCGGAAGAGCTCTAGGTGGTGCTAGGGTTTCCGCCCCGATATTGCCCTGGGGGACGATACATGAGCCTAAAAACACACAAGTACATATGAAAAAAATGATGAGAAAACCACTTACAGTCACAAGTGAGATAGGGTGTTGAACTATATATGTGGATTACCTACCACTTTTCATCGGTTCAGATTTTTTTGCTTATGTTGGCTAGTGCATGAAACTTTAAATGTTATTATAGTCGTAGGTCTCGAGTTTGAGTCCTATATTTTGCAATTTATCCAATAAATTGTCGTTGCCTCCTCTTTTTCCATGTATAGGATTGTCACGTGTTGGCCTTTCTAAGTCATACGTGAGAGGGGTTGTTGAAATGTATATGTGGATTTCCTACCCCTTTCCATCAATTCTGATTTTGGTTGCATTGACCAGTGCATAAAACTTAACACACATGAACCACAAAAGAAAAATATATCACATATAACATGTCTCGTCCACATAGCAAAACCATAGAAACCAAGGACATCTGCCACATCCCACAAACAAAATCTATACCTCACTACGTTGGAGTCACTGAGATGCACTAGCCGTCATCATGTACTGTATGCATTTTTACAAGGATCAGGAGCATTTCAAAATCATAATTTTGCATTAGATCATGAACCCATAATGCCTTTATCCGTTGGCACATTATCAATATACCACAATCAACACTTCAAAAACATAAAAAAATAAAAACTCTCTCTGTTCCAGATTGACATTTCTGAGTTGTTGATTTCACCTGGTAAAGATAGTACATGAAGACAAACTGCCGCTAGTAGATAGTAGACCAGTTCTGAATTAAGCCTAGAAATTATAATGATGCAATTAGCCATCGTTTGAACTTAGTTAAATGGTTTTCATCAGAGGTGGAAGGTGATGATGATGATGTCTTACCACATTATTGTCGTAGACCCCAGCGGGCAGTAGAAGACGCATATTCATGAACATGCTTGAATTTAAAAAATTCTTATCATAGCAACGTACAGATATTTAATTAGCTAGCATCTTCAAGTAGGAAAAGCAGGAAAGCGCTCTCTATTTATTTTTGTTTCGCAATTATGGATGCATATATCAAAATGTTGAACCATTTGTGATATTGCCATGTGGTTTTGTCTTGTTGAATCTTAGATGAGTGTATATATATGAATGGTTGAGGCAAACATAAAGCTAACTTTTGCCTCCAAACAAGACAATATTCTTTTGTATTATATGGAGATTTGTACATAACTAGTACATTTGTACCTTTTCAGTAGCTGGTATGAGTGAACTACAACATGGCCTGTATGCCTGCATTAGTGGTGCCCTCTATTGGGAAATAAACTGAATTGCCATTCTTGCCAATCACGATAGGTGGTGGCAGTTTTAATCATCTCTGTAAAGAAACTTTCCCCATAGTCCCTGACTCCTTGTTTTTTTTTGTAACTTCCACTCCCAGGCACATGCATGCATGTTTCCCAGTCGAACCGTTTTTCAGTTTTCATGCTTTCAAGTGTGGAAGAAGATAAACATCACAGTTCAAAAAGAAGAGGATAAACATCAGGTTATGCTTCGATGTGTATATATGTAAACTTATACAGAACTATAGCAATCAATCATGGGGCTTATTTGGATGCTGTGAGGTAACTGCAACATGGCCTGTGTAGCTGCATTAGTGGTGCCCTGTATCGGGAAATCTCTGAATCGTCATGCTCGCCACTCACGATAGGTGTTGGCAGTTTTTATCATCGGAATGAACTCTGTGTACAGAAACTTTCCGCATAGTCCTCGTTTTATTAATGACACCATTGGCCTTTTGGTTCTTCCTTGCATGTTCAACCAACACCAAGGAGGTGATGTTTTGCTATGTGATGTAAATCGTCGAGAACACCACATATATATGCTACTCTACTAAACACGCATTTGTTTGTTGAGAAACCAGGCTTAATAAAATTGAAACATATAAATCCACACAACTCCACAAAACACACTGCAAATACTGTATTGATTTATTCTTCAACCATCAGGGTAACAGATCCTTACATATCCGTGAGAAGAGTAGACTCGGCACTGGCCCTCATCCTAGAAACTCTCAGCTAAACCAAGCACACGGAGTAAGCAGTAGTACTCACAACAACTTATATTTTTTATTACCGAAATCCTAGTGGATCGAGATGGAATTTCTTGTAGCTAGCTAGCTAGCTAGCTAGCAGTGAGGCACTAGGAACACAGGCTTCAGCTCGATCTGATCGTACCAGGTGTACCAAAACGAGGTCGACGGGCAGATATCATCCTTCACCGAAGCCTCGAGCGGGCCGGCGGCAGGCATCTCGTTCTTCGCTGAAGCCCCGATCGGAGACGGAGAGGGAGGAAGTGGTGGGCAGCTCACCGAGGGCTCAAGCGGGCCGGCCTCGTTGATGAGGTAGAGGTGCTCCCCTACCTTGGAGAAGATCGTCTCGTCGGTTCCGTTGGGGAAAATGGTGGGGAAGCCGTCGGGCGCGTAGATCACCACGTTGTCCACCATGCACGGGCAGTGGTTGAACACCCACACCGAGATGTACATGGGAAACTGTGTCATGTATCGCTAGTATCTGGGCTGCGCCCCGTAACGGCCGTGGGCCTTGTAACGTGAGCCCAATGGGTGTGTCTGGAACATGTCTGTTATATGGCATGGCCAGGAGGTGTGTGTGGGCATCGAACCTATGAACCAATCAGTGTGTGCTCGTCTATTGCCTCGCTTCTGTGCTTCCGTCTCTCCCAGATCCCCTCGTTTCCCTCTCGATTCCTCTTTCTCTTGTATCAGATCGATGGGTTCGTGACAAATTGGTATCAGAGCCGTGTTCCTCGGATGTGATTGTAGATCGAAGCCGAAATTCACGAGAATTTTTTTCTCCTGATCGTCTGGGTGCGATTCCTTGTGAATCGCGCAAAGTTCCTTCGAGGATACCCGCGATTGGTCGATTTCGCTTCGATCCACACGCACCCCTCACGCTGGCGCCTCGCAAGGGTGCAGATCACGCTCAGGAGCAATTTCGGGAGGTAGTGACCAAGTCCATGGCGGAAGCAGCCGAGCACAGTCAAGCGCTCACGGACATGATGAAGCAGCTCCTGGATGGCTTCAACGAACTCAAGGCCAAGCAAATTGAGACACAAGAGGCGGTCCGCGAGATCCGCGCACGTACTGAAGCGGTGGAGACGCGTGCGGCCGCGATCGGGGAGCGCACGCCACCGCCGAGCCCGACATCACCAGTGGATCTGAGCGGAGGACCGCGTGAAGGGAGACCGTCTACATCAGCGCCGCCCTCCGTCAACTTACATCGAGGTGATGCTCCGGGAATACTTGGGATGCCGTTGCCAATTATACCTAGACCAGTTAGTGCTGGATCCGCTCGCGGTCATGTTGCTGAGAGTCGCGAGGAAACTTCGCGTGCACCTGCTCCCAAAATCGAGTTTCCCAAATTCGATGGGGAAAACCCTAAACTATGGCAGCAACAGTGTGAAACTTACTTTGAGGTGTTCAGAGTGCAACCATGCTTACGCACTCGATATGCAGCATTGGGATTCCAAGGGAATGCGGCTCTATGGTTCCAGGGTGTGGAGGCAAAAGGGCGTGTGGAGGAGTGGACAGAAATGTGCAGGTTGGTGCATGATTATTTTGGGAAGAACAAGCAGGCGAGCTATAGGCATCAGATGCGAGTGCTAAGGCAAACTGGGTATGTGGGTGAGTACTGGGACAAGTTCTCTCGACTGAGACACCAGTTGTTGCTCTATAATCCACATTTGGATGAAGGACACTTTGTTGACGAATTCATAGCTGGGCTGCGTGATGACATTCGGTCGGCTATTTGGTTACACCGTCCCCAAGAGCTTGAAACAACACACTTGTTAGCTCTCATGCAAGAAGAAGAGGTGGCTCCCAGTAAGAAGAGACCATACACCAAATCTGAATATAAAGAGACTGGCAAGAGTAAGTGGTTCAGCAGAAGTGTTGATGAGCAAAAAAGTGAAGGAAAGAAAAGTGACATTTCCAAGACTGATGACAAATTGGAGGCCTTAAAATCTTACAGAAGAAGCAAGGGTTTGTGTTTTACTTGTGGTGAGAAGTGGAGTAGGGCACACAAATGTCCTGCTCAAGTGCCTTTGCATGTAATTGAGGAACTGTTGGAAGTGTTACAGATTCAACAACATGGTGAGTCACAAAGTAACAATTCATCAGACTCAGAGGATGAACCAGTCATGCTCTTAGGGGGTGCAGCAGCTGCAGCAAATAGGCGCAGAAAGGCATTCAGATTACAAGGCACTGTTGGGAAGCACCAGTTGTTGATTCTTGTTGATTCAGGCAGTGTGTCTTCCTTTGTCAATGCAGAATTGGTCCAGAAACTTCAATGTGTCCGCAAACATATGCCACCAGCTACCTTTGTGGTGGCCAATGGGGAAAAGATGATGTGTGATCAGTATGTGCCACAACTTGAGTGGGGTGTGTAGGGACACACATTTACTCAGGATATGAAAATTCTGCCTCTTGGGTGCTATGACATGATTTTGGGGCACGATTGGCTTGAAGAACGTAGCCCTATGTGGGTACATTGGCAACGCAAGGTCATGCGTTTTACCCATCAAGGTCGTCTAATCACTTTGCATGGAGTGCAGGACAATGTACAACAGTGCAAACAAATTCATATGTCAAAATTAAAAGGGTTACACAGAAGAGGTGCTATAGCTCATGTTGTGCAATTGCAGCTTTCTGACGACGGTCAGCTACTTCAGATGGATGTCTTAGAAAGTGGTAAGATGACACCATCCAATGGTATAGTACCTGAAATTCAAGCCTTGTTGGATGAATAAGCTCCTATCTTTGCTTCACCAACGAGTTTACCACCTTCCAGGCAGGCTGATCATCACATTCCTTTGTTACCTGGAGCTGCTCCAGTAAAGACACAGCCTTATCGTTATACCACTCAACAGAAGTCTGAAATTGAAAAACAAGTAAAGGAAATGTTGGCTAATGGAATAATTCAGAGAAGTGTGAGTTCTTTTGCATCACCAGTGTTGTTAGTAAAAAAGAAAGACGGCACATGGCGTTTTTGTGTGGACTATCGTCAACTCAATGCTCTAACAGTGAAACACAAGCATCCTGTTCCAGTGGTGGAAGAGTTACTTGATGAATTAGCAGGAGCACAGTGGTTTACCAAACTAGATTTGCGTTATGGGTATCATCAAATTAGAGTGGCAGAGGGTGAGCAGCACAAGACAGCATTCCAAACACACCACGGGTTGTTTGAATTTTTGGTGATGCCATTTGGGTTGACAAACGCACCTGCATCATTTCAAAGTCTGATGAATCAGGTTTTTGAGCAGCTGTTTTGCAAATGTGTGTTGGTGTTCGTAGATGACATATTGGTCTACAGTGCTACACTCTCTGAACATGTGAGTCACTTGAGGGCAGTGTTCCAGTTGTTACAGCAACATCAGTTACTTGTGAAGTACAGCAAATGCTCCTTTGCTAAACAAGAATTGGAGTACTTGGGCTACATCATTGGCTGTCATGGTGTCTCAACTGACCCCAGCAAAGTCGCAGCAGTGTTAAATTGGCCAGTACCAATGACACTCACGGAATTACGTGGGTTTCTAGGGCTCACGGGGTATTACCGACGCTTTATCCAATTCTATGGAATTATAGCCAGTGCTCTTACTCAGCTATTAAAAAAAGGGGCTGCGTTCGTCTGGGGACCCAAGCAACAAGAAGCCTTTACATTATTGAAGCAGGCTCTGTCCCAGGCGCCTGTGTTGGCCATTCCTGATTTTTCTCAGAATTTCACACTTGAAACTGATGCGTGCAACACTGGGATTGGGGCTGTGTTAATGCAAAATGGTCACCCAGTAGCTTTCTTGAGCCAAGCACTCTGCCCTAGGAACCAAACTTTGTCTACTTATGAAAAGGAATGCATGGCCATCATCATGGCAGTGAACAAGTGGCGTTCCTACCTCCAACACCGTGAGTTTGTCATTTTGACAGATCATCAGAGCTTACTGCACTTAACTGACCAAAGACTATTGACTGGCATTCAGCACAAAGCCTTTGTGAAACTACTTGGCTTACAGTTTACTATCAAGTACAAGCAAGGAAGTACAAATGCAGCGGCTGATGCACTGTCTCGGCAACCATCTGTGCACATGATTGCAGCAGTGTCTAAAGCAACTCCTGTGTGGATGGAAGCTCTCCAGTCTGGTTACAGTGAGGATACACAAGCTCAACAGTTGTTGGTGGAATTGAGTTCTTCATCAACACATTCCAATGAAGCTGGGTTTTCCTTAAACGATGGGCTCCTTCGGTACAAAGGTCGTATATGGGTGGGTTGTAATGAACTGGCTCAGAATCACATTTTGCAGGCTTTGCACAGCAGTGGTGTTGGGGGACATTCAGGCATAAGGGCAACTTATGAGCGCGTGAAGAAACTGTTTGCATGGCCAAGGATGAAGCATTCTGTTCAGGTGTTTGTATCAGGCTGTACTGTGTGTCAACAGGCCAAGGTAGAGCACGTCAAGTCGCCCGGGTTGCTACAACCATTACCTGTTCCCACAAAACCTTGGGAGATGATTAGCTTGGATTTTGTGGAGGGTTTACCTAAATCACACGGCTGTGATGTCATATTGGTGGTGGTGGATCGCTTCACAAAATATGGGCACTTCCTGCCAATGTCTCACCCTTTTACGGCACTCCAAGTGGCTCAGCTGTTCATCAACAACATCTACCGCCTGCACGGCCTTCCTCAGGTAATCGTATCTGACCGTGATCGTATTTTCACCAGTACGCTTTGGAAGGAGCTTTTCCGTTTGTCAGATACAGCATTGCATATGAGTTCGTCTTACCACCCTCAGTCAGATGGTCAGACGGAACGCCTGAATCAATGCCTGGAATCATATCTCAGATGTGCTGTGCATACTTGTCCCAAGAAGTGGTATGATTGGCTCCCTTTGGCGGAATACTGGTATAATACATCATACCATTCCAGTCTGGAACAAACACCATTTGAAGTGCTATACGGCCAGCAACCTCGACACCTGGGCATTGCAACAGGAGTTACCTGTCAGTCACCAGACCTGGACAGTTGGTTAGCCTGAGCGTGCTGTAATGGTTGAGGTGCTTCGACAACAACTGTTTCGTGCCCAGCAGAAAATGAAGCACCAAGCGGACAAGAATCGATCACATCGCCAGTTTGAGGTTGGGGAGATGGTGTACCTCCGGCTCCAGCCGTTCGTCCAGCAATCGGTGAGTACTCGCACCAATCACAAATTGTCCCTTCGCTATTTTGGTCCATATCAGATTCTTGCAAAGGTGGGCTTGGTGGCATACCGTTTAGCTCTTCCGGAGTCCAGCAAGATTCATCCTGTGGTGCATGTGTCGCTGCTCAAGAAGCATGTTCCTCAGACCAATGTGGTGGGAGCTGACGAAGAACTGGAGTCCTACTGGCTGTCGACGGTGGCTTCATCGGCATGAGGTCATGCCGCCTGTTAAGGGGGAGGGATTGTCATGTATCGCTAGTATCTGGGCTGCGCCCCGTAACGGCCGTGGGCCTTGTAACGTGAGCCCAATGGGTGTGTCTGGAACATGTCTGTTATATGGCATGGCCAGGAGGCGTGTGTGAGCATGGAACCTATGAACCAATCAGTGTGTGCTCGTCTATTGCCTCGCTCCTGTGTTTCCGTCTCTCCCAGATCCCCTCGTTTCCCTCTCGATTCCTCTTTCTCTTGTATCAGATCGATGGGTTCGTGACAACTGGTTGAGCTTCCGGCCGCCGGTGCCGGAGTTCATGTGCGTGCGGTCGCCGTGCTCTTCGACCCGGACGTGCCGGAGCTCCAGGTCCGCCACGGTGCATGTCCTGCTGCAGTTGCTCCCTGCAGGTAAAGATGATATATTCACGAGCATATATAATGCCATCCGGTTAGGAACTGAACTGGTTGCTCAAGAAATTGAATGATTATTACATGATTCTGGATCGGAAGTATGAATTCTTGTTACCTTTCGCGAGGGTGAGGAGCAGGAGAACTGCCACTGAGAAAAATCCTGATGTTGCCTCTCTAGCCCCATAGCCATTGTTGTGTGTGTTGCCCTCTGCTTCTTGGTAGCTGCATAGAGTACCATGAGTCTCGACGTGTTTATAGGAGGAGCACGCGGGACACTCAACAATTTGACATTTCTCTTGGGACTAATGCAAACACTCCATTACAAAATACAAATACTCCTCTAGTAGGTTTTTCTTGTTCCTCAAGTGCTTGATCAACTCAGTCAAACATGTGTATTTTTTTTCTTACGACTGATGGATAATTTTGGTAGTACTCCCTCCATTTCATAATATAAGACGTTTAAGCAGCTATTTTAGCTTAGCTAAAACGTCTTATATTATGACACAGAGGTAGTAGTTTTTTTACGGAAGAAAACACAAAGCTTGTGTATCAATGTAATAATAGGAGAAAAGTTTATACAAACCCGAGAATAGGAAAAACAACCAACCACTCAAGACAGGACCACGACCAATGCCCGTTAGACACACATTATAGCTGACAGCACCAAACTGCCACCAAACTACCTCTGGCCACATCACCACTTTGCTTGTGCTTTTCTCTTATATACTCTATGTTCCCAAATACCTGTTAGTGTGCGGATTTAAATTTGATCTGATATTTCAGTTCTCTTGGCTAACTCTCCAAAATAAGTCAAATGGCCGATGTATTTGAAATTGAGGAGGAAAGCTAATACCAATTGAGCATATGAGTCAAGTGAAGTTCTCACTAATTGATTTATAGTTACTGGGAATCTGGGATTGTATAGACTTGTTACTGTATGTACATTTAACTTTGTTTTGATATTTTATTTTCTCGGGGCTAGCTTTCCAAAACAAGTACATATCGCAAACTGTGGATGCTTCTAATTGTATAGACTTGTTATTGGCTTTGTATAGATAGAGTTGCCGCCCCAACCAGAATAATAGGGCCCATAATTTTGCTACACCCCATCTGACCAAGTGACAAACACTATATGGTGGATAAAAACAAGAAACCACCTAGACGATTGACCATTTAGTGCGGGCCAAGTCGCAATGAAAACGAGGTGCTTAATTGTTTCATCTTTGTGGTAGAAACAACATTAGCTAGTCACGGGATTGCATTTTTTGAAAATCATCCTTTTTCAGTGGGGTTTAGTTTCCAAATTTTCTTATTATTGATTGGCACATCATATTGGACTAATGATAATAAGGCACGCTTCTTTTCGGCTTCTAGGAGGGCTACTTGAGAAAGCTCCTCTTCATCAGCTTCTCCAAAAAGCTCGCCTCATAAATTAGTTTAGTCTTCTAAATTAGTCTTGTAAAGAATACTTTTGAAGTATAAATGAATTTATGAGTCGGGCTTCTAGGAGAAGCTGGGGGAGGGGAGCTTCTCGGACAAGCCCTCCTAGAAACCGAAAAGAAGTGTGCCTAAGAAAGGATCCTGTCATGTTTGCGATGATCCTGATCACTAGGCTCCGAGCTTCCCTAGTCGCTTTGAGAAGCATCAACATGGGAAGAGCGGCAAGAGCGCTGATGTTGTCATCGGCGATACTGAGATGAAGAATTTTAGGTATGGTATATTTTCTACTATCCTTTCATTATGTCACACTCCTGAATGGTGGATTGACATGGTGCCAATGTATATGTATGTTGTGATATTTTCATGTTTTCTTTGTATTAGGTCAGATGGACTCCTCCGTGTTGATGGGGAATTGGTCACATCCTTCTGTTCATGGTGTTGGTACGGTTAATTTGAAGTTTTCTTCGGGAGAATATCGTGCGCCGAAGAATGTTCTTCATGTCCCCCCCATCAATAAAAATCTCATAAGCGGTTCTCTTCTATGTCGAGATAATTTTAAGTTGGTACTCGAGTCCAATAAAATTGTAATACCTAAATATGGACGATTTGTTGGAACATGCTATGGGTGCGGAGGCTTGTTTCAGCTCTTTTTGTCAGGCTTTTGCACTAAGATTATTAACCATGTTTGACATGATAATGAGTGTAATATTTGGTGTTCACGACTTTATCATACTAAATATTAAATTTGGTTATATGATGCGGCTAGCCTATATGAGTTTAATTATCAAATTCACTGTTGTCAAGGGCTCCAAGTATAAAAGTGTATGTGCAAGCTAAACCTCGCAAGTCCCACAAGACTGCAGAGGTAAAAGAGACACCAGTAGAGCTTATACATTCAGATCTTTATGAAATGAATGTCGTGTTGACAAAAGGTGGAAATAAGTTTCTGAAATCAAAAGTTGAGGCTTTAAATTGTTCAAAATCTATAAAGTCGCGGAAAACCAACTTGATTGAAAGATCAAAAGAGGCCTATGTCCGACCATGGTGGAGAGTATTTTTTCAACGACTTTGATTCCTTTTGTGCAGAACATGGTATAATCCATGCGAGGACGCCTCCCTACTCACCCCAGTCTAAGGGGTGGCCGAAAGAAAGAACTATACTCTAACTGATTTGGTTAACACCCTGTTAGACACATCGGGTGTCTACAAGGCATGATGGTGGGGAACGATGTGACTACATGTCATGTCCAAAACCGAGTTTCCATAAAGTACAAAGCGGACACTCCATTTGAGGAGTGTGAGAATAAAAGGCTTAGAACTCTCTTTTTTTTAGACAGAAGGCTCAAAGAGCCCAGCTTTAAATTAATAGAGCCACACGGCCACAGTAGTACAGACATTGGACATGCTGGGGATACCGGCTTACAAAAGAAGCACAAGAGAGAAGTACAATGCCTAAAAAAGACAGGGAGAAATACTACACCAAGCACCGACTGAAAAAAAATAAGCGTCCTAGGCTTGATAGCTTCAACCCCTGCATGCTGAAGATCGAAGGACGTTGCCGGATCCAGCCACCGCCTTCACCGGGATCACCAAGATGTTGTCTTTTCAGGCTCTTCCCACCAGCAAACAGAAATCACCAGGAGTGTAGACCAAGGAAACCGTCGAGGATCAAGGTTCTAGGGTGGCGTCTCTAAAGCACCAGAATGCCATCGTCGCCCGCCCTGAGAGGGGCAAGGATTTCTCTGAGAAGCACAATATCAAGAAAGGGCTAAGCGGAGGTCCCTCCACGACGCCTCAAAGAAGGGGAACGACACCAAGGGTGTCGTCGTCGTTGGTGCCAGACATGGCAGGCAAGGCTTTCTCCCGGTCCATCCACCTCTCCCATCTCGCACCATGCCAACAAACTGGAGATGCACGACAAGCAAAAGACACTCCGACGGTGGAACCCAATGCCATGACAAAAGTTGAGAAAAAACAGAGTCAGGGGGTCAACAACTCTCTAGGTCCGACGGGATCTGAGAAGGAAGATGGACGAGACAAAGCAGGTGGGTTTGCACTACTCCGACAAGCTAGACAGCAGGGAGGGCACATGGAAGATGAAGGGGGGGGGCGAGACCTCTGCTCCGGTGCCGACGGCAATGCGGGTCACCCTTACCGCGTGTGCACAAATTCCCGACAAAACCCAAAACACTCAACGCTGCACCTCACCGGCAGCAGGCCAGAACCCGAAGCGCTTGCCTCGAGGCCACCCTCATCGTGAAGCACAGCCGACGGACCCGGAAGTGAACTCCTCCGGCACACACGACCACCCACTTTGACCAGCGGAAGAACCTGCCCCAGATCTGGAGGAACCAGAACAGGACACCCATATGTCGCCAGCATGGGAGCACGACCCTCAGTCGTCCGCCAGCGACGACCAACCAATAACAGGCTTAGAACTCTCTTACTAACGGATGTGGGGTTGTTTGGCGAAACTAAATGTGCCAATTCTCAAGATGCGCAAGTTTGGTTAAATAACTGTAGGATTGTGTCTTCCTGTGCTATACTTTTTACAGCACTGTATGTTGATTTTTGGTAATAAAATCATATATACCTAACATACATGTTGGTACAATCGTGGAGTCGAATGATGCGACTTTATTTGTTGTTTGTTCAATGATGATTTGTTGTTTGTCCCGGTTCTTGGTGTTTGTTGGCAAAATCGGCGCTCCACAACCCAAAGGGAGAGGACATGCGACATCTTTTGGGTCCTGTGCGATGATGCCCTGTAGTTTCTTTTGGATGCGTTACACTAGTAGAGAATAGGGCATCAGTACCGGTTGTATATAGCCTTTAGTACCGGTTGTGCAACCGGTACTAAAAGGTCGGCACTAAAGGGGTACCCCTTTAGTACCGGTTTTATATACAACCGGTACTAAAGGCCCTCCACGTGGGCAAGCCTGCGCGCTGGCAGGCTGAGGACCTTTAGTACCGGTTGGTAATACCAACCGGTATTAAAGGTTCCTGCTTTTTTTTGCCCCCCCACCCCCCCTTATTTTTCAGAGAGGTTTAGGTTTTCGGTTTTATTTCTTTTCGCTTATTTTTCGGGGTTTAGGGTTTCTTTTTTTTCCTTTTCGCTCATTTTTCAGGGTTTCGGAGGAGAGCACGTATAAATTAGCCACTACACATATAAAGTACTCTCGTTAATTACATATAAAGTCATAATTACAATGGAGATCACCACTAGCTATAGTACATGCACAGAGGGAGTCTATTTTTCGACATAGTGGAATTCACCGAATTCATCTATGACATGCGTCAGCATGAATCCCGCCAATTCCTCCGCAATAGCTTTTACGCGGTTTTCTGGTAGGAGCTGGTTCCGCTTCCTTGACATCTTTAAAAGAAGGAGATCAAATCAGTTATGATCGAAACTAAACACAATTGATGGTAGCAAAATAAAAGTTGTGTATGATGTTTACATACCTCTCGATTTCTTACACTATTGACTCTCTCATTGACCCTCATGTGAATATACTCGCAAACGTAGTATCCACATAGTTGCGTCCCCTGTGGTTGTCGCAGACACCACTATACAAGAATATAATTTAATCAAATAATAATCAAGAGAATGATAATGGTATTAGAAAGATACACAGACCTAGATACGTAGTAGTACTTACATTGTTAGCCTTGAACTCCAGCTTATCTTTCCATTCACCGCGTTCTTCCGCGATGAACTTTCTCCAAACCCTGCCCGGAAAAGAAAATGAATTGAGGAGTTATTTTATATACTTTTGATATCCGGAAATGAACGAAAGTGGACGATATAGTGCGATTGAAATTACCTCTTGAGCATTAGACGCACGCTTTTATAATCATCTTGATCTTTCCTTAATGAGTCCCAGACTTCAACTTCTCCTTCGTCGAGTCTAATGATAAACAGAATGTAGTGGAACCTGCGCACATTTATATACGCAGGTATTCAGAACTCATCAATTACACTAATTATCGGGAAAGCAAAATAGAATTTGTACAAGACAGTAACACTCACCCGAAGTTGTAAGGAAAAAGTATTTCCTTTTTGGTACTTTGTCGCTTAAAAAACATTAGCAAACGGTCCTATGTGTCCTGGACATACAGAGGACTTTGTACGGTGACTTCATGAACTTTATTCGGGTCAATGAACCCAATGTCCCAGATTCCTCCCATTCGGCATTCACGAATCTTCATTCTGCATAATAGCGTACAAAAGAATGTTGTGTGGATAATTACAAGCAATGAAACGAGCTTAACTATAGATAATTAAATTACACGAATAAATTACTTACAGACAATAGTAGCTGATGATAGATTTGTCGAGAGCAAGTTGATTCTACATCTGAAAAAGTTCGGAGAACTCAACCTGCACACCATATTCTCGGAAGTAGTGTTGTTCCTTAACTCCCGCCATGAGATATTCTCTCCCTTGTTTTGCGGCGGCCATGTACCAGTTATTCAATTTATATAACTGTGTTGTTAGAGCACTCGGATTTTCGACCAGAGGCAGCCCGAGTTCAAATTTAGGTTGAATTCTTATCTGCGCTATTGGGTAACCCACGTCGCCAATGACAACTTCTCCATGCTCGATTTCCCGAGCGTCAGAAGGCACAATGAGCGGGGCGATCGATTGTGCTTCTTGTTCTCCGAGCTGGGCAACTCTTTTCCCGCACGCTTTTTCTTTCTCCGTCTGTGAGGAAAGTACCTTATCAATACCTCGCTCATAGTCTGAAAGGGGCGGCGGTGGAGGGTCATATAGGTTGTCAACGGTGCGATCTTTTACCTCAGTTGGTATAGTCTTCAGAAGTTTCTTTATCAGGTCAACTCTTGCCTCCAGTCTTTCCTTTTTTTCTGTTCAAAAAAGGCTTTAGCCTGGCCTTGTGTGCTCAGTTTTAATTCCTCCATAGTCATCTCGCCAGCTAACTTCTCAGGAGCCTTGACTTCCTTGCGTTTTTTTGCACGTTTCTTGACAGGGGACGATGATGTAGCCCAACCCAACGACAACACCATGTCAAGCACTCCAACATACGACAAGCCACCAAGGGCTCCAAAGGGTGGCAAGGAACTCCATGGACTCCAATCAACCAAGGCATACGCGTGGATGAGGAGAAGGAAGCGTCATGGACAAGGAGAGGAAGAAGGAGGCGAAGACAGGCAGGCCGGCCTCCAGCCCGGCCTAGGCCGGCCCCCAGGCCGGCACCCCACCAGAGTCGGCCGGCCTAGGCCGGCCCCCAGGCCGGCACCCAACCAGAGCCGGCCGGCCTCCCAGCCGACCCAGGCCGACCCCCGGGCCGGCACCCCTCCAGACGCTGCCGGCCTCCAGGCCGGCCTAGGCCGTCTCCCAGGCCAGCCTAGGCCGTCTCCCAGGCCGGGCCTCCTCCAGATGCCGCCGGCCTCCAAGCCGGCCCAGGCCGGCCCCCGGGCCGGACCCCCACCTTTCTCCCCCCTTTGTACTAAGACTATAAATAGCTTTCCCCCTTTTCCATTTGAGGTAGAGAAGAATGAACTAGAGTTGAGCGTTGCTCCTTCCCGTGATGGGTTCCTCCGAGGAGGATGATGAATCTCTTGTTGTAGCTACTCTTTCACTGAGGTGTCTCTAGTAGTGCAAACCAATCTTTCCCTTGTGGATTCTATTGGATCGGTGGACCGGCCGGTAAGAGGAATCGGTTTCATTAAGCGTGTTGTTGACTTGGGTTTTGGGATCCGGAGGCTGCCCCGTTGGGGGTTTGTTGCCGGGTGATTCTCCCTCGTAGGCTTCGCGAGTTATCCCCCACGAATTTGCCCTTTTCCTCTCGTGTTCTTCGTTTCCACCTCCGTGTTCTTCGTGTTCATCCTCTTTTCCCCTCAAATCCGTGAAGATCGGGCCAACACCCTACATCATATGGTATTAGAGCAAGGGTTGCCACGGATTAGCCTTTGTTTCCACCCCCAAATCCACAATTTTTTTTCTTTGATTTTGCTAATTTCGAAAATTTCCACCAAAAATAGCCCCAAATTGCTTTTGGATCGATCTGCGATTCTTGTGAGTTTTGGTAGGTTTTGATCCGTGGATCCATTGCTATACTTGTTGATCTACCTCCCTTTGCGTTCCCATGGCCAAATTCCTTTGATTTCCCCTCCGATTTGGTGTTTTTCGGGCCGTTTTTCCGCCGAAATCGCACTTTTCGCGTCACGGGAAGGTAGCCCGGCCAGCCACCAGCCCGGCCTAGGCTGGCCTCTAGGCCGGACCCCCGGCAGAAGCCGCCGGCCTCCAGCCCGGCCCAGGCCGGCCCCCAGGCCGACACCCCTGCAGAAATTTTGTTTTGGCCATAACTTTTCACTCCGGACTCCGTTTTTGGTGATTTTCGTCTCTAATCGAAGCTACGGACAAGCTCTACATCACCACGGCGGTTGATCCATCATCTAGTGCCACCATATTTCGTGATCAAGGAAGAGGCTTTCCACTCCCCGGGTGAAGATCGTCGACGAAAGGTATAACATCCCCAGTTCTTCTCCCACCTTGCATCACTTGTTAGCCAAGCCATTTGTGCCTATCTTACCTATGAGACTAGCTCACCTATGATTGCTTGGGATTTGCACACTTGATACCTCGTAGTGTTCCGAGCAAACCTAGTATGCGCTAGTTCATATAGTTGTTGTTGGCAAGCAAAGTGAGAGGCAAAATAGAAAAGAGAATAAGAGGCCAAAAGAGAAATAGAAAAGAATAAAAAAAAGAGAAAAGAAAAGAAAGAGCCTCAATGCCATATCTCTTGTAGGTCGCGCAAGCTCGATGAAAAATTCATAGGTGTGGTATCTTTGTGCAAATCTTGTAGCCCACCAATAATTTGCAATCGAGTTGGTTTCTTATGCACTTGTGTAACTTGAGCTTTAGTCTTCGCTAGGTCCATAACTAGCTCATTTTTGGTTGCACAAGTCCCACTTATCAAAGCGTGTGTTTCTATGTGCTTCACTCCTATCTTTTGAGATCGACTTGTATTTGCTTTGTGGTCATCGTGGTTCTCTACTTGCCTTTACAATATCTTGGTTTCCGGTTGTTCCATTTTCTTTCCACAATTCATACCTATCCACTCATATGCCGTGTGTGTTTTGGAGTTGCGTTTGGATCTTTGAAATTCAAGTCACCCGCATTCTTGTGTATCGGTTTCTCTTGGCATGGTCCACTAGTTCCAATACTATCTACTAGGTGAGGTTGGTTTCTTAGTTCCTTCCACTCCACATATATATACACTTGCCTTGTGATTGACCATGTCTAGTGAGAGCGGAGCATCCTATGGAGGCCATGATGATGAGAACATGATGAGCGACAATGACTACGGTGCGTCAAGCATGGATGACATCATGAGCGACAACGACTACGGCGCCCCAAGCATGGATGATATGGTGGACCTCGACATCGCCGACACCTCCTCGAGCATGGACTACATGGCGGAGCCCCACCACTACTACGACTATGATGCCGCAACCGTCCACGACATGGAGTGCTACACCGACTTGGAGCCTTCAAGCATCAACACCATGGCGAACCACTACTTCGACTACAACTCCAATGAGGTGGTGGAACCCTACATCGACTACGGCTCCTCAAGGCACGTCAAGGATCTTCCACGAGGCTCTACACACCTTGTTGATGATGACTCCGACGATGAGTACCCACCTCGGCGATCCTCAAGGCCAAGAACTCAAGAGCGCCACCGCCGTCAAGCACCTACTTCAAGCTCAAGGAGACGGAGCTCAAGGCATCTTCGCCTAGAGGACAAGGAGACACGTCCTCCTCCTCGATGTCAAGCTACCTCACCCTCGAGACGGCGGACAATGCAAAGTGCCTATGCACATGAGTCTTCGTCAAGGAACACCAAGGATCTTCATCGGCGTACGTCTACTCATGATCATCATCGACGCCACTATGAGGACTCAAGCTACTCAAGGCCATGCCCTCACGCATCTACATCAACTTCCAAGATGGCGGCAAGTACACATCATATGGAGTCTCCTCCGCGCGCCACAACCAAAAGAGCGTCCAAGCATAGATCAAGCTACACGAAGGAATTGGAAAAACTCAAGGCCAACCTCGACGAGTGGAAGACCAAGCGCGACACCGACAATGCCAACTTCGAGCAAGCCAAGCTCAAGGCCGACGCCGATTGCGACAAGCTCATGGCCGACCTCAAGACCATCCGCGAGGAGTTCGTTGCCGGGTTATCCAAGTTCTTCAAGCCCTCACATGACTCTCCACCGAGCTTATCATCGACTCCACTACAAGATGGTGACCATGAAGATGGCGAGAAGACGGTCGAGCATGGGATTTTCCCTTCGACCAAGGAGGCGAGCATTGAAGAGGCTACCACTTGTGACGGCGAGCCAAGTGAAGAGGTTGAGCATGGGAGTGTCCCTTCAACCAAGGCGGCGAATGGAGTTGAGTCTACCGAGCCTATCCCTATGTGCTCGAATGATGATATGGCACCAATCCCATGTGAGCATGAGAGCCACCTAGACCACTTGAGTGAGAGTGATAGTGAGTTGAGTGCCTCCACCATATGTGAGATTGAGTGCTTCCACTTTGAGGAAATGAGCGATACACAACTTGAGTTGGGAGAGGTAGTTGATAGGTCAAGTGAGGCCATTTCGATTTCTAACAACTTACCCTCTACCTCTAGTGTGTTTTCTCATGTTGTACTAGGTCCCATGGATGATGAGACGCCAAGCCTCGACATGATGGTGCCCATGATGGAGACGATGTACATGGAGGATGAAGACGATGCCACCCCATGTCTACATCATGATGAACAAGTCGGCTACATGGACGCCGCTACCTCTACCACAACACCTACCTCTCATGAGTGGGACTACAAAGGTACGCATATGGGTGTTGATGATGCCATGATCCCACTAGTGGACATGATGACTTGTGATTGCTTGCATGCTATGGATGATCCTTTTGATGCCACATATGCTTCTTTCATATTCCCATGTGATACCTTGTCCAAAACCAATGTTGATCATGTGGAATTACCTAATTGTGATGATCTTTCCATACCATGCCTTGCTATGAATCTTTCCAATTTTCTCCCATTGTTGCATCCAAGAAGTTGAACAATTTCTCTTTCCAATGCTTGGATTGCAATAATGTTGATATGATGTCTTATGAGAATGCCCCCATAGCTTTCTCAAAATTTGGAGATTATTCCTTTTGCCATGTTAAGAATTTACCCTTCCTTTTGCATATTGACCACTCACATATGTCATACATTCCTTTTGATATTGGTGTGTTTGGTGATGTGCAAATGGATAGATGCGTCATAATGGATGATGCATTCATGTACCATGCACACAATTTCTTTTTATGGAATTTCGTGTGTAATGGCTCACGCTTCATAATGTCAACCTCAATTGAGCATGAGTTGACAAAAAGAGCTCTTGAGAGCATTTTCCATGAGAGTTGTGGCTCCGGCCAACCTCTATTTCCTTTTCCATGTTTTGCATCGAACAAATTGACCAATTGCTCTTTCCTTTGGTTCGCGTGCAAACATGTGAGTGCTTTGGTTTTCCTTTGTGACATTCATTCTCCCTTGACCTTCCTTGTAGATGATTTATGTGTTGCAACAAGTATGATGCACAATTGCTCTTTCCGTTGGCCTCTTTACAACTATAATGGTATTTTGAGCATGTCTTGTCATGAGACCTTTGGATGTTGTCTTCTTGGTGTTGCAACAAAATTGATGCACACTTGCTCTTCTCTTTGCTTTGGTTGCACCCATGATGGCGATGATAAGAGCCTCTCTCACCTTGTGTGGTTCACAAACCTCTCTTTCCGATGCTTTCAATGCAATGAACATCATATGGTTCAAAATGAGATAGCTATCTTAGCCTTCTCTAATTTTCTTGGAGATTTTGTGTTCCCACATTTTGAGGATGTTTGGATGAGTTGCTTGCACATTGACCTTGCATTTGTATTCCATTCCATATATTTGTGTTGTGCTAATGGTGTTATGAACAAATTGGGACATGTCATCAATGATGTGCTCCTCTATCATGCACGCACATGTTTTGCTTGGTCTTTGGTGCGTATAGGTAACAATAGCGGCATGGTGACTTCCACGTCAACGTCAAGCCATCTATCTCCTTCACATGATGAGGACGTGCTAGCGTCGAGGACGACGCTTTTCGAAGGAGGGGGAGATGATGTAGCCCAACCCAACGACAACACCATGTCAAGCACTCCAACATACGACAAGCCACCAAGGGCTCCAAAGGGTGGCAAGGAACTCCATGGACTCCAATCAACCAAGGCATACACGTGGATGAGGAGAAGGAAGCGTCATGGACAAGGAGAGGAAGAAGGAGGCGAAGACAGGCAGGCCAGCCTCCAGCCCGGCCTAGGCCAGCCCCGAGGCTGGCACCCCACCAGAGTCGGCCGGCCTCCCAGCCGGCCTAGGCCGGCCCCCAGGCCGGCACCCAACCAGAGCCAGCCGACCCAGGCCGGCCCCCAGGCCGGCACCCCTCCAGACGCTGCCGGCCTCCAGGCCGGCCTAGGCCGGCTCCCAGGCCGGGCCTCCTCCAGACGCCGCCTGCCTCCAGGCCGGCCCAGGCCGGCCCCCGGGCCGGACCCCCACCTTTCTCCCCCCTTTGTACTAAGACTATAAATAGCTTTCCCCCTTTTCCATTTGAGGTAGAGAAGAATGAACTAGAGTTGAGCGTTGCTCCTTCCCGTGATGGGTTCCTCCGAGGAGGATGATGAATCTCTTGTTGTAGCTACTCTTTCACTGAGGTGTCTCTAGTAGTGCAAACCAATCTTTCCCTTGTGGATTCTATTGGATCGGTGGACCGGCCGGTAAGAGGAATCGGTTTCATTAAGCGTGTTGTTGACTTGGGTTTTGGGATCCGGAGGCTGCCCCGTTGGGGGTTTGTTGCCGGGTGATTCTCCCTCATAGGCTTTGCGAGTTATCCCCCACGAATTTGCCCTTTTCCTCTCGTGTTCTTCGTTTCCACCTCCGTGTTCTTCGTGTTCATCCTCTTTTCCCCTCAAATCCGTGAAGATTGGGCCAACACCCTACATCAGACGACGTGACCAGCTTCCGCTTTGTGAAATTGCTATTGGGCGCAGCAGTCGGCTGACGGGACGGCGTGGGCGATGGACTCGCGGTGGGCTCCCAATCGTCGGGGGAGGAGGGTGGACTTTGCTGTGGTGAATTTCTAACCGGAGGAGTCGGTGGCCTTGGCGCCGAGTCTGGAAACTTGATGTATTTCTTCTTCCATAGAACGATACCAAGCTCGAGTTCTCCCAATGTCTTCTCGCCTTCAGCTCCAGGAATGTCAAGATGCATTGAGTTGAATCCCGACAAAACTTTCGTGACCCCAACACGAGCAAATCCAGCTGGAATCTCACCAAAATGGAAGGTTGCTCCAAGTTGATGTGGTAAAGCATAGCCATTCGCCACCGGAAAACTAAGGTTATTCATTGGCGCATGTAACTCACAATTTGTCTTCTCCGTGATATCATCCACGGGGTAGCGCGCCGCCGACGGTTCATCAACTGCAGGATCTTGTAGCTGCGTGGAACCCACGCTGATTTTCCGCTGAGATGGGCAGACATCGACTGCATGATCTTCTACTCGCAGCTGAGATTCCCTTTGCTGGGTAATTAAAGCCAGTTGCTCCTTCACATCATGCATCTGGCGTTCTAATGAAGTAAACCTCTCCGCCTCCCTCTTCTTACTTCTGCAATGTTTTCTATAAGTTGCAGCGTCCTCCGGAAACCCTTCAAGAAAACCAACCCCGCCTCCTCTGCCTCGACATCGTCCCCAGTGTTCTTTATTCCTGAGGGCGAGTGAAAGCTCGTCGTCCTCTCTATCAGGAACATATTTTCCCTGTCGGACTAGTTCTATTGCGTCAACTAGTTTTTTGGTGACTCTTGTAATTCTTTTCTTCCATTTTCCCTGTGCAACAATCAGCCCTGTGTCTGGGTCCAAGACTGCCCCATGCGCGAACAACCAGAACTTGGACCTGTCAGGCCAGTCATCTGTCTGTGGAATGATTCCTTTCTTACGCAGCTCGTTTTCATAGGCTTCCCACTTAGGCAAGGCAGTCTTGTAGCCACCTGAGCCCAAATGATGGTAATATTTCTTCTTCTGAGCATTCAACTTATTTTGGGTCGATCGGGCCACAGCGACGGCCGATTTCTTATACGCCGCAAATTCAGGCCAGTCATCTTTTAGCTTCTCTAGAGGTCCGGTGAAATTTGGAGGTTTTTTCCCATATTTTCTCCACAGTCCGTTCTTCCAGTTTTTGAATTGCTGGGCCATCTTGCTAAGAGTCCATTCCTTGACTTTATCCTGCCTCTTCTATGAGAGATCTACCGGTAGGGTGAAAGAATCCAATATCGAGGTCCAAAGGGTATCTTTAATTCTTTGCTCGAGATATTTTGCGCCAATGTTGGCTTTCTTCGGCTTATTCCATTCTGCAACGGTGATCGGGACGGCGTCCCTAACAAGAACGCCGCATTGAGCTACATATTTAGTGTAGATTCCTTCAGGTTTCTCCGGTTTGCCTTTTACACTAACTTCATCGATCGACAACTTTGCACCATCCGGCAGCTTTACCCCTTGGTTCGGGCCTCGTTTAGGGATTGACGACTTAGATCCAGAGGGCTAAAAGAAAAATGTTTCGTTAATAATTGCAATATAAATCAATTAATGCATCTAGCTAGTGATCAACAAGACTAATATATACCTCGCCGGAGTTTTCTAACGGCACTTCTTCGTCGTCGTTGTCGTCTCTGAAATTTCTAACTCAACTCCCTCACCGGAGTCATTCAAACATTTTGCGCTGAAATCTTCGTCGTCTTCTTCGCCGGAATCTTCTCCATAAGAATTGGGTCCTGCAGCCCTATCATATATAATTGCTTGCATCCGGTCTTCATTCTCCTCGTCTCGGATGAAGGGGGCGTCGTCTCGGGTGATGGGGGCGTCGTCCTCCATAGCTCAATGTCACTGTAAATTTTTAATTCATAGCAAACAACTTTAAATTTCATTGCAACTAAAAATAACATTGCTTTGATAAATTTTCAAACTTTGCTAAATTTACTTATACACTAATGAAATAATTTTTAAACTTTTCTACTAAAATTTTCTAACTTAGCAATATTTCAAACTTAGGAATATTTCTAACTTAGCAATATTTCAAACTTAGCAATGTTTCAAACTTTACTATGTTATCTAAATGACTTAGCAATATTTCTAACAAAATTGCTACAGTAATAATAAACTAAAATAATTTTCAAACTTTGGTAAATTTTCTAACTTTGGTAAATTTGCTAAACAACTTTAATATTCTTATACACAATAATATTGCATCTAAAAATAACATTGCTTTGATACATTTCTTATACAAAAAAATATTGCAACTAAAAATAACATTGCTTTTATCTTATACAATAATTTTCTAACTTAGCTACATTTGCTACATTTCAAATTTTTCTAACTTTGGAAAAATATAACCTTGCTTTGCTAACTACATTTTCAAATTTGCTATATTTTCTATCTTTGCTAAGATTCGAACCTAAACATCAGTACTAAATAACAGTACTAAAAACAAAAAAAAGAACACTGCTAATTAATCAAAAGAACAGTACTAAAAAAAAGAAAAAAACTAACCTTGCGCAGGGCTACGCGCGCGGCGGCCGGAGCAGGGCGTGGAGGGCGCCGGAGCAGGGGCGGCGATGGCGCGCGCAGGCCGGAGCAGAGAGGAGGGAGGCGGAGCAAGGGCGGTGGCCGGAGCAGAGGAGGGAGCAGGGCCGGGCGGCGATGGCAGAGCAGGGCGCGCCGGGCGGCAATGGCGCGCGCGGGCCGGAGCAGAGGAGGGAGGCGGAGCAGGGGCGGCGCGTCGTTGAGGCGGAGCAGGGGTGGCGGAGGTCGACGCGGCGAGGGAGGAGGCGATGGCGCGGCCGCCGGCCGGAGCAGAGCTTCACCGGAGCAGGGTCGCGTTGAGGAGGAGGCGTCGGCGGCGTCGAGGACTTGGCGGTTTGGTGGGGAGCGAGGCGTCGATCCCTGCCACTTAACCATTCAAAACCCCTTTAGTACCGGTTGTTCTCTACAACCGGTACTAAAGGGTCTTTAGTACCGGTTGTAGATAACAACCGGTACTAAAGGTCTCTTTTGGGCCGCGGTAAAATTTCGCGCGCGAAGCCCACCCCTTTAGTACCGCTTGTATTTAACAACCGGTACTAATGGGCTTTTGATTTTTTTTCCTCTCCTATTTTTCTTTCTTATATTTTCTGTTTATTTTTTCTTTAATATGTTTTCTGTTTATTTTTTCTTTCTTATGTTTTCTGGTTATTTTTTCTATCTATTTTTTTGAGATTATAGGTGAATTCATTTAATTACAAAATTTGGAATTCGAACTCCATTAATTCACTAATTAAATTTATAAATTCAATATCTTTTCATCTGTTTATCAGAAAAATGCAATTAAAATATCAAATTGTTGTTAAAAATGTAATCTATCTATTTATGACAAATTCATTTTTTTGAAATTATAGGTGAATTCATTTAATTAACAAATTTGGAATTTGAACTCCATTAAGTCATTAATTAAACTTATAAATTCAATATCTTTTCATCTGTTTAACAGAAAAATGCAATTAAAATATCAAATTGTTGATAAAAATGTAATCTATCTATTTATATAATTTATATATATTTATTGAAGTCCGAAGGAGGCGGGCCGTCCCCCTCGTACCTGGCGAGACCCAATATTTTGCATACATATGCATGAATATCACACACATCTCCCGAAGTTGATAGTTTAGGTCACAAGTTTTCAAAAGAAAGTAGTAACCTAAACTACGATCACAGACAAGAGAACTGCAATGGCGATCATAGACTCTGAAACTAACTTCGACCGGTTCCTGAGCCGCGGGGTGCTGAGCCGCTGGCGCTGCGCATCCAAAGAGAAGGAACCCTCACAGGGTCATAGCTCACGTGAGAAGGAACCCTCTGAAGAAACGACCACCTACTGTCATACTGCCTATCCAATAGATACATGTAGCGACGGACGTGCTCATCATCCTCCCTGATACGGCGATGTACCACCTCCTCGGGGGCCGGCTCCCTCTGCACCGAGCGTGGCCCATGTGACTGCCACCACAGAAGATCCGGGTCGACGACATCACCCGGATTCCTCACCAAGCTGCGCGTCCCGGAAGGTAGCACCTCCCAGTGCCAGCCCGATGGAGCCCAGTCCCGCACATCGCCCCTCTGGTCCAACATGGACATCGTCGCCGAGAACACCTAAGTCAAAAAATGCCTAAGTCAAAATTTTGTTACAATGGAAGAGTGATGAGGTTGCAGATATGAGTTTAGATATGATATGGCAATGGCGGCCAAGCCTACATATATATAGTGAGAAATTACGGGAAGACGAAGGCGGGAAGCGGTGGAAGAAGCACACGGATCGTGTGTTTCCTTCGAGCACTTGTGGGCCGTTGGATCGGAAGCACACGGATCGTGTGTTTCCTTCGAATGCTTGTGAGCCATTGGATCAGAAGCACATAGATCGTGTGTTTCCTTCGAGCACTTGTGAGCCGTTGGATCGGAAGCACACGGATCATGTGTTTCCTTCGAGCGCTTGTTAGCCGTTGGATCAGAAGCACACGGATCGTGTGTTTCTTTAGAGCGCTTGTGAGCCGTTGGATGCAGGCCTGCTTGAAGGAGCTCATAGGACAGATCGTCCAGGTCTACGTCGACGACATAGTCGTCACCACCCGCACAGAGGGCAGCCTCATCGACGACCTCCGCAAGGTCTTCGACGCGCTCAACAAGTACCAGATCAAGTTAAACCCAGACAAGTGCGTCTTCGGTGTCCCAGCCGGAGAATTACTGGGGTATCTTGTTTCTGCGAGAGGAATCGAAGCCAACCCTGAGAAGGTGCAGAACATACTCGACATGCCTGCACCGACCAAGCTTCATGAAGTACAACGCCTAGCCGGCAGAGTCGCAGCGCTCAGTCGGTTTATTAGTAAGTTGGGAGAAAAGGCCCTGCCCTTCTACCAACTGATGAAAAAGGCAGACAAGTTCGAGTGGACAGAGGAGGCACAAGATGCATTCGACAAACTGAAACAGACCCTCACAACCCCTCCAGTGCTGGTGGCACCACAGGAGAACGAGCCACTGTACCTGTATGTGGCGGCCACGAGTAGAGTGGTTAGTACCGTACTCGTAGTCGAGCGGGAGGAAGAAGGAAAGAGCCACCCTATTCAGCGACCCGTGTATTACCTCAGCGAGGTGCTAACTGATTCCAAGCAGCGGTACCCGCACTATCAGAAGCTAGCATACGGAGTCTTCATGACGTCCAGGAAAGTGGTACACTATTTCTCTGAGCACCCGATCACGGTGGTAAGCTCCTCTGCCCTATCCGACATTCTCACCAACCCGGCCGCGACAGGAAGAGTCGCCAAGTGGGTTGTCGAGTTAGGGCCATGGGGGTTGAAGTATGTGCACCCGAAGGCAATCAAGGCCCAGGTCCTCCCAGAGTTTACCACAGAGTGGATAGAAGCACAACTGCCTGATGAGCCCGACTTGTCCAATGCATGGACAATGTATTTCGATGGATCCAAAAAGTTCAACTCAGCCGGAGCAGGAGTCGTGCTCATCTCACCCAAAAGCGACAAGCTGAAGTACGTGCTGCAGATGAAATTCTCAACACCTTCCAACAACGAAGCAGAGTACGAAGCCCTGATCCACGGCATGCGGATGGCCAAGAACTGCGGCGCCACTCGCCTCATGATCTACGGCGACTCCTACCTTGTCGTACAGCAAACCATGAAGCAGTGCGATGCCATCGCTGACAACATGATAGCCTACAGGGAGCTGTACAATCAACTGGAAGGCCTCTTCGACGGCTGCGAACTGCGGCACATCGGCCGCGAAAGCAACGAAGAAGCTGACGCCCTGTCCAACCTAGGTTCGGATCGAGCTCCGGTGCCACCCGGAGTCTTCCTCGAGTGCATCACACAGCGCTCAATCAAGGTCCGGCCCCCGCCAGGACCCTCTACATCGACAACAAGCACCACCAACCCGCTAAGCACGGAGAAGGAGCTCATGGAGATAATGCTGGTCGAGCCCACGTGGACAAGCCCGTATCTGGCTTACATGCTGCACCAGCGGCTGCCGGAGAACCCAGTCGAAGCCAGGCGCATCGTCCGCCATTCCAAAGGCTTCACCATCATCAATGGCGAGCTCTACAAGAGAAGTATCTCAGGAGTCCTCCAAAGGTGCATCGATCCAGCTGACGGCCAAGCTATCTTACTCGACATCCACGCCGGCATCTGCGGGCACCACGCAAGCAGTCGAGCACTGGTGGCCAAGGCCTTGCGAGCAGGGTTCTACTGGCCCACCGCAATGCAAGACGCAGAAGAACTGGTAAAAAAGTGTGTTGGCTGTCAGGAGTTTGCCAACAAGCCGCACGCACCAGCGTCCGCACTGAAGACAATACCACTCGCATGGCCCTTCGCGCAATGGGGGCTCGACAGTCGAAAGTTGGCGAACCCGAGGCGACGTGCAAGCGGTGCTGTCGTGGGGCTACCTTTCGGGTACCCCACGGTGGTGGTACCTGGGTCACGCCAAGGGAAGCCCATTTGAAGCCCATGAAGTGTACCGTGTGGCCCAAGTAGCTGGTTAGATCGGTGATGAGACTTTCCTTATCTTGTAATGTGCAATCCGCACCGTCCACCGGAGACCTGGCCTGTGATATAAAGGCCAGGAGGGTGCGCCACCTAGGTCAAGAAACACACAGACAAACCCTAGCGAGATTGCCATCTCGCCATTGTAGCCACCTCGATAATACCAGACAAGCAGGAGTAGGTCTTTACCTCATCTCGAGGGGCCGAACCTGGGTAAATTCGCCCCCTGTTAGCCGTCGTGATCACCAACGTTCATCCTCTCTCCCCCTCAATCAACCCGGGGTACATAACCTTGGGATTTGCCGAGCCCTAACCTCGACAATTGGCGCCGTCTGTGGGAAGAACAGATCGTTGGAGTCATGGTTGCGCCGGCCTCATCTGCAATGGAGAACGGCATCAGCGCCAGGGAGTCGATTTACACCGGCTTCCTCGAGTTTGCCCAGCACTCGCCGGCGGATTTCCCGGCATACGCTGAGCTGCAGCAGAGCACGTGGATTACCTTCGGTAGTCTGCGCTATCTGGTGGACAGTCGTGGAACGCTCCGGCCCACGCTGGCCACGTTGCGCGCGACGGATGCGCCTGCATCTACATCGACTGCGCCGATCGCGGCTCCACCCGCCATGAAGATCGCATCTACTGCGGCCACGGCGATCGCGTCGTCGACTGCCGTGAAGAGCGCGTCTACTTCGACTGCATCAGCACCATCTATGACTGCGTCAACGGCGACTGCGGAGATCACATCCGCGGTTGTCAGAAAAATCGCATCTACCGCAACCCCGGCGCGAAGCAAGTCTACTCTGACCTTCTTGTCCGCGCCCCGGCCGAAGCCAAGACCTACACCAATTTCGACTACGCCGATCGCGCCTCCACATCGCGGAGTCGCCAGTAGCAGCGACCGTGGCACCCGCCACGTTGCTGTGATCTTCGACTCTGAGCATAGCTCGGACGAAGGAAGCAGGACTGGGAGCATCAGCCCCACTCGACGGGTTTACCCCGCGCAAGTTTATATGACCGGCTCAGCACGATCCAACGGCGGGAACCCGTATACCCGCTGGAGGTGACCATGCCGGACAGAGTGACAAAACTCACCATCACTCGGGAGATGGCGATCAGGGCCGTGAAGCACGTGGACGAAGGCACGTTCCCCTCACCAGATGAACCCCGAGAAGACCAACTGGCGGTCCAATACTTGCTTTGGAAGGAGTCCAAGCGAGTCCGCCAAGAGAAGGCCGATCTGATTCGGCGCAGAGAGCAAGCCGACGCGTCGAGTGCCAGGAGGGCAGCGCACTCGTTCATGGCTGGTTCGGAAGAAGTCACACAAGGAGGAGGACGTCACCGGGCTCGCATGCCGCGGGTGCCAGAGGCTGACCGCGCCCACCTCACTCGCAATCTGGAGTCGTCATTCATGACGGAGGACGCGGACGGAATCCCCGTCCCCAAGACACCCGCTTCAGCCCTCATGGCAGTCGAAACCTACCTGCGACTAACACAGCCGCCGGAGGGTAACGCCCATGCTCGCCTCCATAGGCGACAAATTCAATCTCTCAGGGAAGTCGAGGAAGTCCTAGCAAAGGCAGCACCAGCAGAAAGGGTGCACGAGAATCGAGGCCGCCGCGATCGTGAACCCGCACCACTTGCAGACCCAGCCCCAATTCGACTGCGACAGCCGCAGCCAGGCGAAGATGTCTGCAACGTCGTCACACAGAGAAGGGTGGACCGCAATCGATGGATGCGAGCAGCAAGTGCACATGCCAACTACGACGATGACGACGACTTCGAGCCACGCGGAGCTGCATGCTTCAGCTTCAACATCCGTGACACGAAGATGCCCAAAGGTTTCAAGTTAACAGCGGAGACACCCAAGTATGACGGGAAGCAAGACCCAAGAGACTGGCTGGAGGACTACCTCATCGCGTGCAGCTGTCAGGGTGGTACTTCGAGTACAGCCATGCAGTACATGCAGTTGATGCTCACAGGATCGGCATGCGGGTGGCTCAACACTCAGCCCAGGGACGCTTTCAGCACCTGGGACGAGTTCAGGAATGCCTTCGTGAAGAGTTTTCTGGGGACATACGCAAGGCCAACAACCCTCATTGAGCTCCAGGCGTGCAAGCGGGGTAGAGACGAGCCACTCCGCTCGTACATCCAGCGGTGGACTTTGCTTCGCAACACCATGGATGGAGCCACCTCAGAAGACAGGGTCATGGACGCGTTCATGCATGGCGTTTACCGCCGCGACCTCCGTGAGGAGTTTGGTAGGCTTAGGCCGAGGAACATGATCGAGCTCATGCAGATTGCCAACCAGTGGGAAGATGGAGAAGACTCGGTCCGTGACGCACCACGATCTCCGAAGCAAGAAGCAGGACCTAGCAACTGGCGAGAAGGGCGCCTGAAGAAGAGGCCGCGTTACGTCGGCAACGACTCGATCGAGTTAGTAGCGGCGGGATTCGAAACCCCCCGTGAGGATGAAAGACAGTACAACCAGGGCGGTGGTAGCAGCTATCGTGGAGAAGGAAGTCGTAAGCGCGAGTGGCGGAGACGCCCACTGACTGACGAAGAAGAGTTAGAGCAACCCTGCAAGCATCATATGTTTAGGGACCCGGAAACAGGCAAGTGGAGATCCCGCCACCTATTGAAGGATTGCAGAAAGGCGCGTAAGATATACAGGGCGTTTGCGCGAACAGTCCCTCAGAACAGACAGCATGACAATCAAGCGGCACCCGCGGCACAGCCAGCCGCACAGCTGGCTCTCCAGGCGCCGCCTGCTCTTCCAGTCGCCAACCCAGCGCAGGCAGCACTGGCTTTCTACCCGCAACAGCAACAGCAACCACAGCCACAGCCGCAGGATCCTGCTAACGTGTTCCCGGCAGCACGTGGGCAGATTAACATGATTCAGAAGGGACGTCCTTCCAACAGGACCCAGAAAATCATCACCCGCCAAGTATACCAAGCACTCATCAACCCACCCGCAGTACCTGATTACCTGAGAGGCTCGGAAACAGCGATCACTTTCTCCAGAGCGGACCACCCGCCGGCGATACCACGACCCGGGCACGCTGCTCTGGTAGTCGAAGCTCAGATCGGGGAGTACACCTTGAAGAAGGTGTTCATGGATGGAGGCAGCGGTATCAATATCATCTTCGCCGACACCCTCAGAAGAATGGACAAGTCAACATCAAACCTGACGCCATCAACGAATACCTTCCACGGTATAGTACCAGGGCAAGCAGTCACGCCCATGGGAACAATCACACTCGAGGTTATATTCGGCACACCCGAAAACTTCCAGCGAGAGGCGATCGACTTCGAGGTAGTCGACTGGAAGTCGCAATATCACGCCATACTGGGTCGCCCGACCTTTGCCAGGTTCATGGCAGTGCCTCACTACGCCTACCTCATGCTCAAGATGCCGGGACCTAAGGGCGTCATCACGGTGAAAGGCGACTTCGACCGGTCTGATAGCTGCGACCGCGAGTTCAGCAGGATTTCTGAGTTCTTCGGGATGGACGAGCGCCTGGAGATGATGGCAGTCGACAACGATAAAACTCTGTTCCCGCCACGGAAGAAATCATCCAAGGACTCGGCATTCAACATGAGTGACGACACAAGGGCCCATCAGGTACACCCGACGGATGCCGACAAGACGGTCAGGGTGTCATCAAGCCTGACTAGCGCATAGGAAAGCGCGCTCGTCGAGTTCCTGCGCGAGAACTGGAAGATATTCGCCTGGCAACCTTCTGACATGCCAGGTATACCAAGAGAACTCGCCGAGCATTCCTTACGCGTATACAAAGATGCCAGACCAGTCAAGCAGACCATGAGGCGCTTCGCGGGTCCCAAGAGAGATGCCATCAGCAAGGAGATTGACCGGCTACTTCACGCCGGATTCATTCGAGAGATAAAGGAGTCAGAGTGGGTAGCAAACCCGATACTGGTGGAAAAGAAGAAGACGAAGAAACTCCGCATGTGCGTCGACTTCACCGCCATCAACAAATGCTGCCCCAAGGATCACTTTCCGCTCCCGCGGATTGATCAGATCGTCGATTCGACTGCAGGTTGCGCACGCCTATCCTTCCTGGATGCCTATTCCGGATACCAGCAGATCAGGATGAAAGTCGAAGATCAGGAGAAGACGGCGTTCATCACACCACATGGTGTATTCTGTTACCAGATGATGCCCTTCGGGTTGAAGAACGCTGGAGCCACATACCAGCGCACGATGCAGGCCTGCCTGAAGGAGCTTATAGGACAGATCGTCCAGGACTACGTCGACGACATAGTCATCACCACCCGCACAGAGGACAGCCTCATCGACGACCTCCGCAAGGTCTTCGACGCGCTCAACAAGTACCAGATCAAGTTGAACCCAGACAAGTGCGTCTTCGGTGTCCCAGCCGGAGAATTACTGGGGTATCTTGTTTCTGCGAGAGGAATCGAAGCCAACCCTGAGAAGGTGCAGAACATACTCGACATGCCTGCACCGACCAAGCTTCATGAAGTACAGCGCCTAGCCGGCAGAGTCGCAGCGCTCAGTCGGTTTATTAGTAAGTTGGGAGAAAAGGCCTTGCCCTTCTACCAACTGATGAAAAAGGCAGACAAATTCGAGTGGACAGAGGAGGCACAAGACGCATTCGACAAACTGAAAAAGACCCTCACAACCCCTCCAGTGCTGGTGGCACCACAGGAGAACGAGCCACTGTATCTGTATGTGGCGGCCACGAGCAGAGTGGTTAGTACCGTACTCGTAGTCGAGCGGGAGGAAGAAGGAAAGAGTCACCCTGTTCAGCGACCTGTGTATTACCTCAGCGAGGTGCTAACTGATTCCAAGCAGCGGTACCCGCACTATCAGAAGCTAGCATATGGAGTCTTCATGACGTCCAGGAAGGTGGTCCACTATTTCTCTGAGCACCCGATCACGGTGGTAAGCTCCTCTGCCCTATCCGACATCCTCACCAACCCAGCCGCGACAGGAATTGTCGCCAAGTGGGTTGTCGAGTTAGGGCCATGGGGGTTGAAGTATGTACACCCGAAGGCCATCAAGGCCCAGGTCCTTCCAGAGTTTACCACAGAGTGGATAGAAGCGCAACTGCCTGATGAGCCCGACTTGTCCAATGCATGGACAATGTATTTCGATGGATCCAAAAAATTCAACTCAGCCGGAGCAGGAGTCGTGCTCGTCTCACCCAAAGGCGACAAGCTGAAGTACGTGCTGCAGATGAAATTCTCAACACCCTCTAATAATGAAGCAGAGTACGAAGCCCTGATCCACGGCATGCGGATGGCCAAGAACTGCGGCGCCACTCGCCTCATGATCTACGGCGACTCCTACCTTGTTGTACAGCAAACCATGAAGCAGTGCGACGCCATCGCTGACAACATGATAGCCTACAGGGAGCTGTACAATCAACTGGAAGGCCTCTTCGACGGCTGCGAACTGCGGCACATTGGCCGCGAAAGCAACGAAGAAGCTGACGCCCTGGCCAACCTAGGTTCGGATCGAGCTCCGGTGCCACCCAGAGTCTTCCTCGAGTGCATCACACAGCGCTCAATCAAGGTCCGGCCCCCGCCAGGACCCTCTACATCGACAACAAGCATCGCCAACCCGCCAAGCACGGAGAAGGAGCCCATGGAGATAATGCTGGTCGAGCCCACGTGGACAAGCCCGTATCTGGCTTACATGCTGCACCAGCGGCTGCCGGAGAACCCAGTCGAAGCTAGGCGCATCGTCCGCCGTTCCAAAGGCTTCACCATCATCAATGGCGAGCTCTACAAGAGAAGCATCTCAGGAGTCCTCCAAAGGTGCATTGATCCAGCCGACGGCCAAGCTATCTTACTCGACATCCACGCCGGCATCTGCGGGCACCACGCAAGCAGTCGAGCACTGGTGGCCAAGGCCTTGCGAGCAGGGTTCTACTGGCCCACCGCAATGCAAGACGCAGAAGAACTGGTAAAAAAGTGCGTTGGCTGTCAAGAGTTCGCCAACAAGCCGCACGCACCAGCGTCGGCACTGAAGACAATACCACTCGCATGGCCCTTCGCGCAATGGGGGCTCGACATGGTAGGTCCCTTCAAGAAATCCTCCCCAGGTGGGCACACTCACCTCCTGGTGGCAGTCGACAAGTTCACGAAGTGGATCGAGGCGGTCCCAATCACAAGCTCAACTGCAACCTCAGCGGTCAACTTTATCAGTTCGATCATCTTCAGGTTCGGTGTGCCACACGGCATCATCACCGACAACGGGACGAACTTTACAGCCGAAGAGTTCAGGGACTTTTGCTCTGAACAAGGCATTAAGCTCAATTATGCATCCGTCTCGCACCCGCAGTCCAATGGGCAAGTCGAAAAAGCCAATGGCCTAGTCAGCAAGAGGGAATCAAGAAAGCGTCTGCGAGTACCATTGAAGCGAGCCGCAGGAGCCCCTGGGTGGAGGAGTAGTGACCAAGCGGTTACCACTCTTGGTTAGGCCAGCAGCAGGGCCATCGCCCTCAGTGGCGGCTACGCACAGCGGTGACGTGGATCATAGCGGACATCTGCCGCACAGCTACCACTGCGCAACCATGGGCGACGACTGCGGCCTAGAGCATTCGTCCCAGGGGATCTGGTGCTCCGGCTCAAGCAGAAGAAGGTGCACAAACTCGCCTCCCCATGGGAGGGTCCATACATCGTGACAGAGGCAATCGGCAACGGAGCGTACCGCCTGAAGGACTCGAAGACGGGGACAGTCTGCAGCAATCCGTGGAACGTGGCACAGCTACGCCGCTTCTACGCCTGATCGACCCCAATTTGTAAACTCCATCTTGTCAAGTAGCAGCAGGTTTCTTACGCACTCTTTCCCTCGCCAGGGTACCTAAGGGGACTGGAAGGGTTTTAACGAGGCGGCCTGTTTGCGAGAATTAATAAAGATATTCGAAGAAAAAGACTCGTCACTTCTTCCTTTGCGAACAATCAACAAAAATCCTAGGCCGCCACTCGAACCACTCGGGGGCTCGCGCCATACAGGTCTAAGTACAGCCTTGGCCGCCACTCGAATCATTCGGGGGCTGCGCCGCACAGGCATAACTCGAAAATCCTAGGCCGCCACTCGAACCACTCGGGGGCTCGCGCCATACAGGTCTAAGTACAGCCTTGGCCGCCACTCGAATCACTCGGGGGCTGCGCCGCACAGGCATAACTCGAAAATCCTAGGCCGCCACTCGAACCACTCGGGGGCTCGCGCCATACAGGTCTAAGTACAGCCTTGGCCGCCACTCGAATCACTCGGGGGCTGCGCCGCACAGGCATAACTCGAAAATCCTAGGCCGCCACTCGAACCACTCGGGGGCTCGCGCCATACAGGTCTAAGTACAGCCTTGGCCGCCACTCGAATCACTCGGGGGCTGCGCCGCACAGGCATAACTCGAAAATCCTAGGCCGCCACTCGAATCACTCGGGGGCTCGCGCCATACAGGTCAAAGTCCAGCCTAGGCCGCCACTCGAGTCGCTCGGGGGCTGCGCCGCACAGGCATAACTCGACAACCCTAGGCCGCCACTCGAACCACTCGGGGGCTCGCGCCATACAGGTCAAAGTCCAGCCTAGGCCGTCACTCGAAACACTCGGGGGCTGCGCCGCGCAGGCCCAACTCGAAAACCCTAGGCCGCCACTCGAACCACTCGGGGGCTCGCGCCATACAGGTCAAAGTCCAGCCTAGGCTGCCACTCGAAACACTCGGGGGCTGCGCCGCGCAGGCCTAACCCGAAAGTCCTAGGCCGCCACTCGAACCACTCGGGGGCTCGAGCCATACAGGTCTAAGTCCAGCCTTGGCCGCCACTCGACACACTCGGGGGCTGTTCCATACAGGTTTACGAGTACAAAATCACGCTCCATACATCTAGGGAATAACACCACATGGACATACATACATGCATATTTACACTAATGTTACAATCTAACATTGTACAACAACAGTTTACCAGTCTTATTCTACAGGCTCATCCTTTGGCGCATCGAGTGGCCCTACAAGGTGCTCACTATAACTCAGGACCTGTTGAATCATTCGACGCGCCGAGGCAAGAGTATCGGCGTAGTCATCTGCTCCAGGCAAACCATCAAGCACCCTGTCCAAGGGAAGATGAGGTCGGTGCAGTCGAACGTACGCCAGCGCCACGTTCGCTCCGCCAACAAGTTGAGCAAGTACGACCTCCTTCATCGCCTTGCCCTCACGGTACATCTCCAGCAGCGCAGCCAGTCCAGTAGGCTGCTCGTTGTGCGGAAAATACACCTTGTTGATCTGCATGAGGGTTCTCCTACAACCTTCCAAGAGCAAAGCAGCCCGCCAGGTTCGATCCAGCATCCTAGCCAGTATACTGCCTTTGGCTTTGTTCGACCAAAACGTACGCACTTCGAGTGAGTCACCGGTGGCCTCTCTTTCCACCCGCTCGTCTACTCGACTCTGCTCGGCCTTCCAATCAGGATTCACATCTGCATCAAGACTCAGCACTTAGAACAGCGAGAGCAGGAAGAAGTCAAAGCAAAATGCCAGAAATCCAACCTTGCAGCTGTCGACTGATCAAGTCTATCTGGCCAAGAAGGAACTCCTCACGCGGGGAGAACGGTGCAGCAGCCCGTGACTTCAAGCGTTCCAGCTCCGACTCGGCAACCTTCAGCTTCGACTCGAGTTCAACAATCTTGTTCCTCATATAGGCCATCACTCGTTGATCGTTCACGCTTCGCACGGGGATTGGCGGAGCTTGACGATGGGTGCGAGTAGGTGCAGCCGAAGAGGTGTCCTCATCCTCACCCGCACCAGTAGCTCCAGCAACCTCAGGAGCCTCTCCCACCTCAGACTGTCAAGTTCGACAATGTCAAACAAGGAAAAAAAAGAGCACATTCAAGCATAAAAATGGCGGAAGACTCGAAGGCATATATTCACATTCCAACATCAGCATGATCACGGCCAAGGGACCCGCAAAATACACAAGTTCATTACAGGCCAAACAAAAAGCAGAATCCTAGAAGAACAGAGTCTACATCGCAGACTCCGACTGGGAACGGCCTTTCCTAGCAGCCATCTCCTTAGCCTTGGCAATTTTCTTCTCGAAGGTGGCTACCAGCGTTGCGGCCAGCTGACTCGCCCGCGCCTTCACGCCACTCAGGGATGCGGTTCTGCCATCAGGCCTCCGGGGGAAGTCGCTGACCACCTTCTCGAAATCACCTGCGACTTGGTGACCAAGTAGGAGCTGGAAAGTGAGCTCTGAGCCGCGTACCGTACGTCTGCGCACGCGTGTAGTCCGCCATGATGGTCGCGTCGCCCTCAAACGGAGCCGCAAGCGCGTCGACAGCAACCGGCGGTGCCTGGCTGGGGAAGATGTTCCGGTGAACAGCCGCCAAAGCACCTGTCGACTTCTGCAGCGCCGCCGAGGTGTACACGCAGGCGCGGTCAACAAGGCCAACGGCTTCTTCCAGGTCGACATTTTCGCTGGAGGCTCCTTCCGGAGGAGCGCCCCCGCAAGCCTCTGAACAACAAAAAGGGAAGCAATACCCGCAAGACATCAGAAATTGACAAGGAAAAGTAGGCAATAAGCCGAGATACTTACTCCCACAAATGTCGGCGAGTCCGATCAAGCGCTCGACCTGGGTCTTCTCCAGTTCACCCCGGGCCAGCTCACAACCTTGGGCTTCAGCCAGAGACTTCTCCAGCTCGGCGACCCGCTTCGTCGCATCCTCCTTCTCGCCTGCGGATAAAAGGAGCAACGTCATCAAAAAACCCAGTCGAAGCACCTCTCGAAAGCAAGGGTTAGTACTCACTGTTCGCCTTCTCCAGAGCAGTGAGGAGCCGATCCCTCTCCTTCTCCATTCGCACAAAGGCTGCGGCTCCCTCCACCTGTTGGCGATAAAACGGCTGTGGAAAGAACAAAATATCAATCTGTGCCCGACTATGCTAGTCACGCACATCTTCGGGGGCTACTCCCATCGGGAGCGCTGTTCGCGCACCCGGTACAGATTCTACGGACTAAGACAGGGGACACTTACATGTTCACGCAGCTCAGCGTCCGCCGGACTTGCATTCGCATCTTTTTCTGGCTTGGAGGAAGTCGAAGCCTTGCGTGTCAATGCAGCACCCGCCTCCGGCTCTTCTTCAACTGTCTCCGCGGCCCGCTCGAAGACAGCGTCAGAGTTGTGCTCCATCTCAGGAAGCGAAGACTCGACAGCACCCGTTTGGTTGCTATGACGAGACAAATCCATTCAAGGACTCGCAAAAAGTTACAAAGACGCACTCGACAAAAGAAGACAATGGTTACGCGACTAACCTGGTGACGTCCGCATCATCTTCGCTGCCCACGGACACGGAAGGCATCCTTGCGAACCTACTTGGAGGCGCAGAGTTGAGGGGAGGAACTACAAGAGGCTCCACCGGCTCACCCGCACCTGAGGACGACTCGCTCATCTCCTCCTTGTCCACGCCCGTGTCCTTCAAGGGCGACGACGCTGAAGCAGACTCGCCACTTTTCCGCTTCTGTCGCTTAGGCAGAGGCTCTTCGTCTTCGTCGTCCTCCTCTACTTCCTCACTCGGAGAGGTGGCGGAAGGAAGTTCGTCGTCATCCTCCTCGACTTCCTTCAGGACCTCGGCCTCAGCATTAGGACCCTTCTCCATCAGCGGAGGAAGGCTGACAAAGCTGGAGCGACCCTGTCAAAAATTCGAGTCAAGAAAGAAGATTCGACTGAAGAAAAGTCAAGACGAACCAGATTCAAGACATTTACCTCAGGCACAGGGTTGTTCGGCCCATACGGCTCCACCGGGCACTTGACGCTGCATGTGTCTGCGGCTCGGAGGCTGGTGATGCTCCTCACCTTCGACTCGACTTCTTCATCGTCAAGTTCATCGCCGGATTCACGTGCCCACATTGGCTGGGCGCGGCGGCGGAGCGGCTGCACTCGAAGCCTGAAGAAGGTCGCGATGAGGTGCACCCCACCCGACTCGCGACCAAGAGTATTCAGAAGGTCGCGGAGAAGTGCCAGCAGCGGCTTGGTCGCCTCCCTGTCTCCCTTCGACAGCGGGTGCGTCCACGCCTTCGTCTTCTGCAACGCGCGGTCAGCCGCGAAGTCGGGGAGGCCTTCCTGGTCGCACCTGACGTAGAACCACTTGGTCCGCCACTTCTGGACGAAGTCGGACTTCTTCATCTGGAAGTACGTGGTGTCACCACGCACTTGGATGCCGAAGCCGCCGACTGGGAAAACCTGCTTCGACTTCCCAACGTTCCTGCGTATGACGAACAGCGACTTCCAGAGAAGCCAGTTGGGGGAAATCCCCAAAAAGCACTCGCAGAGCACGATAAAGCTCGCGATGCTCAAGACGCTATTGGGAGTCAGATCGTGGATCTGAATCCCATAAGCGAACATGAGACCACGAACAAAATCGTGGATGGGGAACCCGAAACCCCGTGGAAGGAACTCCACAAAGCAAACGCGTTCCCCATCGCGAGGAGAGGGGATTACCTCTTTTCCCGGAGCGCGCACGGCCGCCTGGTCCACCGGCGGCAGTAGCCCCTGCGCGCGGAGGCTCTCCAGATCGGCCTTCTTCACCGACGACTTCACCCAGTCACCTTCCACCTTCTTCATGCCTGCATCGGCGGCGGCGGCGGCGCTCTCGGTGTTCTTCGCCCGTTTCAGGCCCATCTTCGCTCGGGAGAGTGGGGATCGCTCGGGAGAACTGGGCGCAAGGGGAGCAATGGCGGAGAAGATTGCAGAGAGGGCGAGAGAATGAAGATGGAGTGAACTGTTCCCCACCGCGGTGAAAAGATATATACCGCGGGTTCAGTTCATCCTGGCCGTCCTCCACGAAGCGGTGATTTCAAGATAACATCGGGCCGTCCACGCGTCGCCCAGAGATAGCAATCGTCGTCAGCCACACCGCCCACTACGCACGGGAATCAAGGCGTCATCATCATCCCGCGAAAGTTTCGCGCCCAACGGTCCAAATTCAGCGGCGGCCACTGTGACAGTGGGCCCATTCTGTCATGTCCCATCGGGCGCAGAGTGTGCCAGGACGCGTCATCACTGATGTCATCCCTGACGTCACTACGGAGTCGTATCAAGCAAGCCAATGATCCGGCAGAGCACTCGACAATCCATTCGAGTGAGATAAGTACATAGTAAGCTTCACAAGCCGATGACACCCGAATTTACCATTCGAGTGGACGAACAACCAGTAAGCTTTAAGAGCTGAGTTTAAGTCAATTCCGTAGGCCATCAAGGCTGAGTACAGAGTAAGTCGAGCAAGGCCAGTTTTGACTCGGGCATTTCGAGTCATCTTTTTACTCCCATCGGGAGCGGGCTTTTCGACTGAAGCAAAATTGAGTTTAACCTCAATCGCAAGCAATTCAGCTTAATCTCGGGGGCTACTCCCATCGGGAGCGCTGTTCGCGCACCCGATGACTAAGGACAACGACAGTCGAAAAATGGCGAATCAAGAAGATCATGCGGCACACCCGACAATTCAAGGCAAATGCAGCCGAAGGTTGACTCATAAAGGAACCAGATGGCGTGCCCGGAGGGAGGAGTCCTTTACTCGACTCTGCGATTCGACTAAGCACTCGGGGGCTACTGTCGTGGGGCTACCTTTCGGGTACCCCACGGTGGTGGTACCTGGGTCACGCCAAGGGAAGCCCATTTGAAGCCCATGAAGTGTACCGTGTGGCCCAAGTAGCTGGTTAGGCCGGTGATGAGACTTTCCTTATCTTGTAATGTGCAATCCGCACCGTCCACCGGAGACCTGGCCTGTGATATAAAGGCCAGGAGGGTGCGCCACCTAGGTCAAGAAACACACAGACAAACCCTAGCGAGATTGCCATCTCGCCATTGTAGCCACCTCGATAATACCAGACAAGCAGGAGTAGGTCTTTACCTCATCTCGAGGGGCCGAACCTGGGTAAATTCGCCCCCTGTTAGCCGTCGTGATCACCAACGTTCATCCTCTCTCCCCCTCAATCAACCCGGGGTACATAACCTTGGGATTTGCCGAGCCCTAACCTCGACACCCTCCTTGGAACCCTAATCCTATCAAGGGCAAAGAAACTCACCGGATCGGGCCTCGTGCTTACCGGCAAAGTGCGCCGCTGGTCCGGCCGCGCGATTCCTCTCGATCCAGATGCGCACCAACTGGGGCATCTGGAAGAAGAATAACCCCAGCAGGGGCAAAGAACAAGGGGCACCGCGGCCAAACCGCTCGACGGCGGCGCGCTCACCGCAAGTGGAACGCGCGACCGGCGAGGGGGATGGCAACAACGCCACAGAGCAGAGCGACACGTCGAGTGCGACACAGCTTCGGGCTGGCTGACGAGAGAGAGGGAGGTCAAGGCAGGATTTGCCATCCCCGCTCGCCGAAGGGCCGCCGGCCACCACAGGGAGGGCGCCGCCACCCATCGAAGTTGCGCAGGGGAGCAGAGAGGGACGCGGCCGCGCCTCTCTCTCCGTCTCTCTGCAACAGGAGGTCGTGATTGAAAGAAAGAAACGAAGGGGAACAGAGCTCGCAAGGAGCGGTGGCGTGAGGACGCCGTCTCCGGCGGCCGGCGTAGCTCTTTCCGCCGCCGTGGCGGATAGAGATACGGGGGGATGAGGAGAAACGGAATGGGGGCTAGGGTTTCGGCCAGGGGAGCCCTCCCGGTTTTTGTCCAAGCGAAATGCGCGGACGACCATCCGATCTAACGGACGGCCAGGATGCCGGCGGCGCAAACCCTAGCTCTTCTCGGGCCGATGGGCCGAAAGTGGAGGTGGACCAGGCCGCAACACGCACGCGCTGGACCGGGTCGTGGGCCAGGTCGCTGTGCTGCCTGGTTTCCTCTGTTTAATGTTTTTTCCTTCTATCAGAAGCATGTCTAGTTGTTTTTTGTCTAATTTTTTAGGCAAATTTCATCTAGTTTTTTCCTATTCAAAATTATCCAACGAAATTTTGGTTTAGGAAACAGAAAAGTGACAGAAATGCTTCTGAAAAAGCATAAAGTTCATGGAATTTTATTTCATGTTTTTCTGCTGCAAATAAAGAAATGTGCTTTTTTTTAATTTAAAGGTCAAAAGAATTAAAAGTGAGAATTAAAATTTAAGAGGAGCATGTTAAAGTGATTATTGCAATGTTTATGATTCTGTTAAAGTTTTCACTGAAAAATTGGTTTAGAGATCAAAAGAAAAGACATACAGATTCCACTGTGAATTTGTTTAGATCTTTAATTAAATTCTATAGGAGAATTTTAATTAAAGGACAAAAAAGTCTTTTATGACAAAGAATTGCTAAAAGTGGATCTCTTTTCAAATTCAATGAATTTGTTTAGAGAACAGACCAGAACAGTGCAATGTTTGTGAAATACAGAGAATATTTACAGTTTCTACTGTAAAGTAAAAGGACTCTCCTCTAATTAAATTGGAACCAACGGGAAAACTTAATTAGAGAGGAGGAAAAAGAGAGATACTTGTTTAACAGATTAAATTATGGTATTGTTATTTTCTGACCAACGTTGATGATAGCAGTACTATAATTATATGAGTTCTATAGTCAAAGGGCTAGATCTCTGATAATTTTGCATCAAAGTGATCAATTTCAAAGAAAAGATAAAATATCAAGAAATGCTCTTGGACTATAGAAATGTTTCCGCTGCAATAGAATTGATGATAATGTTATTTTCTGAATAGAGTTCTTTATTGCAATAGAAATATTATCATCATACTGGTTATAAGTTTTGTGCATTGATTCTATTTCTGCCCAACGGTGATGTAGAATTAGTGTAGAAAGATGATGTTTCATTCTAATTCTGCCCAACGGTGATTTAGAATATAGAAGAAATTTTTAAAGTTTTAATGTGCATATCTTTAACCAGCACAAAGTAGGGTCAATTTTATGCTCATTATTGTTTATTATTATCGAATATTTTCTCAGACAAAGATTCTCATGTTTTCATTCATGAAAGAAAATGGATGGGTACTTGTGACCCGAAAGATGACCAAGAAAGGTCACAAAGTAAGAGAGTATGTTCTCTCTAAAGAATGACTGCAAAAAGAAAAAGAATTCTTGGATGTTAATCCAAGAATACAAATAGATCATCGAGAGTCTTGTTTTGACAAATGTCTTTCATGTATTCGCCATGAAGAAAACAAAGAAATCATTCAGAGCTTTGTTTAACGAATTTCTTTCATCCATATGAAGAATTTTTTTAAACGAGCAACATGAATGCTTAATTTGACCAACGTTGGATTAAGCATGTGTATAAAAGAGTATCCAGATTTATTTCTGAATTTGATGATTAAATATGCAGTCTAAAGAGCCAATTGTGGCATCTATGTCTCTTAATTACCTGCATGACGGGAAAAGACGATAATAATACCCACGTGGTGGGAAAAGTCTGGGAAAATACCCGCATGGCGGGAGAAAATTTTGACAAAGGAATTATCGTGTATGACAGGAGAAATATGTGATGACTCATGTGTTTTTATATCGACAGTACATTTTGTGTATCATAGTTATAAAACACTTAATGAGTCAAAAGAGAATAAAGTCACAAATGAACCTAAAGACAAGAATGGCATGCAAGTGTGACTTGCAAAAGTACCATTGAGAAATAACTCTTGTGAGTTTTGAAAAGGAATGAGGAAAAGGTACTCCCATACGTTAAAAGACAACTTCATTTTGAATCAAGCAGATAAAAGAAAACTTCATTTTTGAATAAAGCAGACAATCAAAGTTTCGAAATTGTGGCAAAAAGGTTCTTGCCACATTTCGAGGGGGAGATAGAGAGATAGAGAATGTTACAGAATAAACTCCCCTATACTTCAGATAATGTGATGCATATTATGCATCTAAGTGATCTATGATGAATTGTGATCGTCTGGGGAGTACGACGATCATAATAATGATACCCCTAAAGTAAGATAGATGTATCTTTGAATATTTTACAGCTCCGAAAGGAGACTAAGGAAGGTACTCAAAGTGCCATAAAGATTGACAGAATAACAAAATAAACCCAAATAAAAAGAATTAAGAATACACCATTTTTGAGAAAATGGAGTAATCTGGGGGAGCATGGTATGAACATACCTAAGGCTCGAATAGATTTTATCTGGGGGAGCTTGCTGCTTTATAATAGATATGAACAAGTAAACATGGATCTTGTGTTTTAGGTCCTTGTAAGAGCTATTGCCTTTTTGGCAATAGAAGACTATAGAATTAATTGCCTCTTGGCAACGACAGAGCAACAACATCCCCATATGAGAAAACAGATGACTATAAAGTCTATATCAAAGAAATTTAAATGAAGATGGATCCCACCTCATTTACAGAAATTTACAAAAGCGCTCAATCGATTTTGACAAGTGTCTACTTGTTTTAATGATTAGAGACTATGTGAATCCCGATGATGTTTTGGGATTCATAAGTAATTTCCAATGGAGTCAAAACAGTAGGCTATAAAGGGTCTACAATAACAATGTGATTCCAAAGGAAATATGTAAAAAGCGATTTTAAATCGAAATTTTTGCGCTAAAAGAATAAACAGATTACAATGAGTTCTAGTGGCACATAATGATCTGAGTTACATCAGATGAAAGTAAAGAACACAAGGGATCTTATGGACTAGAGCAAGTCTCTAGAATTAGATATTATTTTGGGTTAAATAAAATGAGAGGACAATCGCATTTGTGCAAACTTATAGAATGGGAAATTCATTTCCTAATCCCGTGTATGTGGATGATATCCTACTTGCTAGTGGTGATGTCAATCTAATAACGGCAGAGAAAATAAGTTCTTGTTCTCAAAAGAGTATTCTCGGTAGAGTGTCTCTCGTTATAAGTATCGAGATCTACTGAGAAAAGAAGAAAAGGGGTATTAGAAATATCACATGGACATGCTGAGAAGAAGTCTCTAAAGCATGCATGTCGAGAAAACCTACGCCTGTTCTTATTGACAAGGGTAATGGAATTAGGAACTTTAGTGTTCCAAGAGATAACATAGAACGGATCAAATGGATATGGTACCATATGCTTCCGCTGTTGGTTGCTCAATATTACCCTGACAATTCACGTATCCGGGTTGTTTTGGCAATGTCCAATCCAGATATAGATCACTGGAATGGAATCAAAGATATCGGCCTCATGCTAAAAGAAAACTCTCAAAAGCTTGTGAGTACAAAGATAGATCTATAAGAGTGCTCTCAAAAGGTTGTGAGTACTCTGAAAGAATTTGTGAAATGTATAGCGAAATCCATAATTGTCGCTAAATTTTCACATTTGGAGTTTTTGTGTGGAAACACTCCAAAGAATTAAAAGTTTAACATCAGTGTGATGTAAAGACATGTTATAGCATCATATGAGGCCGAGGGATAGGCAAAATGGTTAAGTAAACTTGTACCTGGAATTGATAATGGTTGACAACAGCAATAACCATTAAGTAATTCACTCCTAAGACAACGAGTCAAGTGTGGTGCCAAACACATTGACACAAAGTTATACGTTGTAAAGGAGAAAGTCCGGAATTATGTTGAAATGCTTGGAGCATAAGAGGAACAGATAAAAGAAACACACAAGTGTTTGCAGATCTGCTAATTAAAGGCTTACCTCCCAGTGTGTTTTGGAGAACACATAGTCGACATGGGTTTATGGTATAGTCTATATGATTTCCGGACAGTAAAGAGGCCCAAAAGGATTAAAGAATCTATTTCTGAATGGAGGCATACATTGTAGCTGTCTGATTCTATCGGCAATTGAGCTGAGACGATGAAACATGCTATATGTATCGATCTGTGATGAAATGAGAAAAGTAAAAGTAAAGTTGAGATCAAGGGGGATAATGTTAGGTTGATCTCCAACCGTTTGGACCCAATGGTCCACCGGACCCATGATCTACGCCCTGATCGGGGCGTCCAACCGTTCTAAGGTTGGTGGGCCCCTGTCGCGCTACCTATATAAAGAGGTGGGGGCCGGCGGCACTCAGTTCGAGGTTCACCTGAGCGTCAGGCACCCCACCGATACCCCTACCGATCTAGGGTTAGGCAGTAGCGACGGGAAGCACCACCACCCCGCCGCCACTCACTGCCATCGCCGGCCATCTCCACCATGGCCGGCACTCCAGGTTCTCGTCTGCACAAGGAGAAGGTACCTCTATCTTCTCCCTATCTCGGTTCTACCGATACGATCTAAACCTAGATGATCCTAAGGGATTTAACAATGGATAGTTGGGGCTGGAGCCACATGCACGCCATGGCAGTGCCATATACTGGACTCATCCGCTTTACAAGGTTGGCCTCGCCATGGACAAGCAGGTTGTACTTAAAGAGGCCAAGCCTGGAAACAACAAGAGCTCGCCACGTGACTCCAAGACGTAGCAAGAATCACATACATATCTTGAAACATACCATGTCTGAAGCCTGTGGCCGTCATGGACATTATTATTAAGAGTTAGGAGGAACTGATGGTAAACACCCACGCACACTAGGATCTTTCCGTCGTGATACGTGGCTCCGGAATGTAGCCAGCTGCTCCTCGTGTTCGCCAGTATATTCAACCTAGTTTTCACGGACGTCCACGCCGCGTCGCCGGGACCAAGGATGGCGGCCGTGAAAACAGGCCGCCGGTGGGACTGGGCGACGACGCTGTAGAGGAAGACGGTGCCGTCGCCGTAGAGAACGCCGCGGAGATTCTCCATCCGCCGCTTGTATCTCCGGTCATCGTGCTCGGGGAGTCGGGGAAGCCGGGTGACTGCTCCGGTGGAAACGTTGAGGAGCATTGTGTTTGTGAAGAGCCACACGCCGGTGCCGTCCGCGCTGGCCACCCATGTCGCGTCCCTGCTACCGAATCGTACGCTCGAGAGAAGTATACCCTCGACGTTCCCTAATTTTTGACAGCAGCGATTCCCGTTTCCCGTTTCCGTTCCTCGACTCCACCGTCCCAGAAACTTGGCAACTATGCTCGGGCTCGCCGTCTCGCACCGGAGATGGACCACGGAGTGCAAGACGATGCCCTTGCACGGGAGAAGGGGCCACGGCGGGAACATGAGGCGTCGGCTTGGCGGCCTCGTCGTCCTTGTCGACAGGGACAGCAGCGCGAGTCACGCCACGGCGTGCAGATGGCGTGGAAGCGGATGAGGTCGACGGCGTCGCGCAGGCGGCCGGCGACGTCTCCGAGTAGGTCCGGCGGGAGGTCGGCCCATGGCGACGGCGCCGTCATGTACCTGCTCCGTAGACCGTAGTCGGTGGGATCGGGCTGAAAAAGGGAAGTCGGTGCTGATTTGGAATTAATCTAGCTAGGCTAGGGTTTCCAGACACTAGTAGAAAAAGGGGCTTTGGGAAGGGGGCGGCCGAGCCATTAGGCCCGGTTCAGAAACAACCCGGGACCAATGGCTGGCATTGGTCCCGGTTCAACGGGCGACGGCGCCGCGGGGCAACAGTCCCGGTTGGGTCGGGGTCAATAGTCCCGGTTCGGGCTACCAACCGGGACTAAAGCTCTGCCGGGGGATTTAGTCCCGGTTGGTAGCCCGAACCGGGACTATTGACCCCTGCCAGTGTACATATTCGTCTAGCCAGCCACACTCACACACTGTACTTCTTTTTCAGCTAGGAGTTGGATTAGAGGTTGGTGCTAGTTGGTTTTCCTTTGGTATGCACTAAAGGTGTTCGATGAAATGCCCGACCCACGTTTCAGTTCACACAAAATGATATGAGGTGCCCGAGCCACCCTTAGGCTTTGTCCTCTCTCTTTTCTCCAATCGATCGAGGTTAATTAGCAACCTAGCCTTGTCTTTTAATTTCATCTGTAATTGATACCCATTTTGCATGTGTCGATATACGGTGGTCATTTCAGTATTGAACATGTATTTTAATTGTATTTGATAAACTTAATTATATGATATGCAGATGGATGCCCGGCGGCGATGGATGTACGGCGAGCGACGCAGTCTCGATTTTATTGCAGGCCTGCATAAATTTCTCGTTGTGGCCGAGGCAAACGGGAAGACGGGAAGTTGAGACACCCCGCCGATGGGTCTCAATGGAGAAAAATCGAGAGAGAGTTCCCGGACTTTGCAGGTGACGCAAGGAACTTATGGTTTGGTCTAAGTACAGACGGCATGAATCCTTTTGGGGAGCAGAGCTGCAGTCACAGCACCTGGCCCGTGACTCTATGTATCTACAACCTTCCTCCTTGGTTGTGTGCATGAAGCGGAAGTTCATTATGATGCCAGTTCTCATCCAAGGCCCGAAGCAACCCGGCAACGACATTGATGTGTACCTAAGGCCATTAGTTGATGAACTTTTGCAGTTGTGGGCCATACCAGGTATACGTGTGTGGGATGAGCACAAACAGATGGAATTTGACTTACGAGCGTTGCTGTTCGTAACCATCAATGATTGGCCTGCTCTTAGTAACATTTCAGGACAGTCAAACAAGGGATACAACGCATGCACGCACTGTTTAGATAAGACTGAAGGTACATATTTGGAAAAATGTAAGAAGGTCGTGTACCTGGGGTGTCGTCAATTTCTTCCAGGCAGTCACCCCGTAAAAAAGAAAGGCAAGCATTTCAATGGTGACGCGGATCACCGGAAGAAGCCTAAGCTCCCTGATGGTGATGTTATATTTGGTATGGTCAAGGACATAGAAGTAATCTTTGGAAAGGCTCCTGGCGGTCAATCTGTTCCGAAAGACGTCGCTACCGGACACGCGCCCATGTGGAAGAAGAAATCTATATTTTGGGAGCTACCCTATTGGAAAGTCCTAGAGGTCCGGTCTTCAATCGACGTGATGCACGTGACGAAGAATATTTGCGTAAACCTGCTAGGCTTCCTCGGCGTGTATGGGAAGACAAAAGATACACCGGAAGCAAGGGAGGACCAGCAGCGTATGAAAGACCCAAACAACAAGCATACGGATAAAGGGCGTCATTACTTAAGCAGCTACGCTCTTACGAAAGCAGAGAAGGAAATATTTTTTGAGTGCCTGAGCAGTATCAAGGTCCCGGCTGGCTTCTCGTCAAATATAAAAGGAATAATAAATATGGCAGATAAAAAATTCCAAAACCTGAAGTCTCATGATTGCCACGTGATTATGACGCAGTTGCTTCCGATTGCATTGAGGGGGCTTCTACCGGAAAATGTTTGAGTACCCATTGTGAAGCTATGTGCATTTCTCAATGCAATATCTCAGAAGGTAATCGATCCAGAAAGTCTGACAAGGTTACAGAAGGATGTGGCCCAATGTCTTGTTAGTTTTGAGTTGGTGTTACCCCCATCATTTTTCAATATTATGACGCATCTCCTGGTTCACCTAGTCGACGAGATTGCAATTCTCGGTCCTGTATTTCTACACAATATGTTCCCCTTCGAGAGGTTCATGGGAGGCTTGAAGAAATATGTTCATAACCGTGCTAGGCCAGAAGGAAGCATCTCCAAAGGCTATGGAACAGAGGAGGTCATTGAGTTTTGTGTTGACTTTATTCCTGACATTAAGTCGATTGGTCTTCCTGAATCGCGGCATGAGGGGAGACTTAGTGGAAAAGGCACGCTAGGAAAGAAAGCAATGATATGTAGGGACGGGCATTCTTTCACTCAAGCACACTACACAGTTCTACAAAGTTCCACCTTCGTGGCTCCGTATATCGAGGTACACAAGAATAGTGTACGCTCCAAAAACCCAGGGAATCCTGACTCCTGGATTAAACAAAAACACATGGAGACTTTCGGCAGTTGGTTGCGATTACATCTCATGAATGACACCGATGTTGGAGATCAACTCTACTTATTGGCCGCGTCACCATCTTCGACTGTATTGACTTTCCAAGGGTACGAGATAAATGGGAATACATTTTACACGATTGCCCAAGATAAAAAGAGTACCAAACAAAACAGTGGTGTTCGCTTTGATGCAACAGACGAGAATGGACAAAAGGACACATACTATGGTTACATAGAGGAGATATGGGAACTTGACTATGGACCTACTTTTAAGGTCCCTTTGTTTCGGTGCAGTTGGGTCAACATGAATGGAGAAGGGGTAAAGGTAGACCAGCTGTACGGAATGACAACAGTGGATCTCAAGAATCTTGCGTACAGAGACGAACCATTCGTCCTAGCCAATGATGTGGCTCAGGTTTTCTATGTGAAGGACATGAGCTCCAGACCGAAAAAAAGAAAAGATAAGGAAACAAATACAGCACACGATGAGCCAAAGCGTCACATAGTTCTTTCAGGAAAAAGAAACATCGTGGGAGTCGAGGACAAGATAGACATGTCAGAAGATTGTAATAAGTTTCATGAAATTCCGCCCTTCACAGTGAAAACTGACCCAATCATCCCGTTACATAATGAAGAAACTCCATGGTTAAGGCCGAAGAAGCGATCATGATCTAAGTATGAGTGTAATAGTATATAAAACAATTTATGTATGAGTGTTCTGAAAACCTTTTTATGTATGAGTGTTGACAAAAACTGGTGAGAAGTTCATGTACAAAACACACGGTATCAAATGCACCGTAGGGCGTATGCTGGTGAAACCGTTTGATTTCTAGATATCCGCTTCACTCTTTCTGCTGCAACAAAAACGGGCATTCGATCCGACCGTTTGGGGATATACCAGATCATCAAAGAAGCCTTGCAGCTGCTTGGATCCGACCGTTTCCCCGTCAAATGCACACGGTTTCCCCGTCATACAGCCCAACGGTGGCTCGTGAGTGCATGCATATCAAATGCACCGTTGGGCTGTATGACGGGAATCCGAATGATTTGTATTCGGTCGATGAACTGAAAGATTCCTAGATAGAACAAAACACACTTAGGCATGGCTACCACTTCCAGCACCACCACTCCCACCTCCTCGGCAATTCATCATTGTGTCACCCTAATCCAGTGGTTGGATTCAACCTACCCGAGGGCTTGTGTTTCCAACATGCCAGCGGGTAGGCTAAATCCAACCATTGGGTTCGGTGGCAAAGGTAGACGCTCGTTGTGTGCCGTTCGCTGCAGGGACATCGCTATTTATAGGCAAGCGCTTGAAAGAAACACACGATCCGTGTGCTTCTTTAGTCCCGGTTGGTAACACGAACCGGTCCTAAAGGCCCTGATCCAACAGCTCACAAGCGCTTGAAAGAAACACAGCCCTGATCCAACGGCTCCCAAGCGCTTGAAAGAAACACAGCCCTGATCCAACGGCTCCCAAGCGCTTGAAAGAAACACACGATCCGTGTGCTTCTGATCTAACGGCTCACAAGCGCTCTAAAGAAACACACGATCCGTGTGCTTCTTTAGTCCCGGTTGGTAACACGAACCGGTACTAAAGGCCCTGATCCAACAGCTCACAAGCACTCGAAGGAAACACACGATCCGTGTGCTTCTGATCCAACGGCTCACAAGCGCTCTAAAGAAACACACGATCCGTGTGCTTCCGATCCAACGGCTCAGAAGATATTACAATTATAAGTTTAACAGATATCCGGCTCAAAATTTGTATTTTTCTGATAAACAGATCAAAAGATATTAAATTTATAAGTTTAACTAATGTCTTATTGAATTTATAAGTTTATTACATTTTTTTAAAACTTAATCTCAAACAAAGTTGAATTTCATATAAATATATAGAATATATTTTTTTGAACAATTTGATATATTATTTGTATTTTTCTGATAAACAGATCAAAAGATATTAAATTTATAAGTTTAACTAATGTCTTATTGAATTTATAAGTTTATTACAATTTTTTAAAACTTAATCTCAAACAAAGTTGAATTTCATATAAATATATAGATTATATTTTTTTGAACAATTTGATATATTATTTGTATTTTTCTGATAAACAGATTAAAAGATATTAAATTTATAAGTTTAACTAATGTCTTATTGAATTTATAAGTTTATTACAATTTTTTAAAACTTAATCTCAAACAAAGTTAAATTTCATATAAATATATAGATTATATTTTTTTGAACAATTTAATATATTATTTGTATTTTTCTGATAAACAGATCAAAAGATATTAAATTTATAAGTTTATTGCATTTTTAAACTCTTTATTAAAAAAAATACCTTTGGTCCCGGTTGGAACCACCAACCGGACCTAAAGGTATTTTGGCGCGCGCCTTTTCGGTGCCGCCGAAATTTAGTCTTTAGTCCCGGTTGGTGGCACCAACCGGGACTAAAGGGTTAGTCTTTAGTCCCGGTTGGTGGCACCAACCGGACCTAAAGACCCTTTAGGCCCGGTTGGGGCGAGGAACCGGGACTAAAGCCGTGCATTTTTAACTGCCCGAGCTCTTTCTTCTCCCCCAAATCTCATTCGACTAAGGACCGGAGCTCGATCGCCGCTCGCCGTCAGGCTGCCGAATCCGCGCCGCCGCTCGCCGTCGTCTGCTCCACCGCCGGCCTCGTCCTCCGCGCCGCCTCCTCCGCGCCGGCCTCCTCCTCCGCGCCGCCTCCTCCGCGCCTCCTCCGCGCCGCCGCCTCCTCCTCCGCTCCACCGCCGGCCTCCTCCTCCGCTCCACCGCCGGCCTCCTCCTCCGCGCCGCCTCCTCCGCGCCTCCTCCGCGCCGCCGCCTCCTCGTCCGCTCCACCGCCGGCCTCCTCGTCCGCGCCACCGCCGGCCTCCTCCTCCGCGTCACGGTCGTCGTCCGGCCTCAAGGTGAGCTGCGTGCGCGCAAGCCACCCTCCCCCTACCGCCGGCATTCTCCATACACCAACACAACGATTTTTCCTATATGTATATAATTTCCTATATGTAATTGCTTTGTAATTGCTGCTCTTAGCAACTCAAATGTGCAACACTGCACATTACTGTCTGTATCCTGTCAATGAATATAATGAATACATCTTTTAATTGTCAAAAAAAAAAGAATCATCTGTGGTTCTATATTTCCATCTGTGGTCAAATGTAACTACAAAACATTGCACTGTGTTTTGCGGAATGGCTATTGTTCATCATATTATTAGTTCATTTCTTTTTTTTGAATTTGTGATAGTTAGATGAAAAATATTGTGACAGGAATATTTTTTAATTGGTGAAGAAAAAATATTGTTAGATGAAAAATATTGTGACAGAAATATTTTTTAATTGGTGCAGAAAAAATATTGTTAGATGAAAAATATTGTTAGATGAAAAATATTGTTAGATGAAAAATGTTAAAATGGCAGAAATTAAGATGAATTTGTAATTGCAATATCTTTAGTTATTTGTAATATCAATGTTATGCATGGGAGCCATTAGTATGATATTTAGGCTTTCAAATTTCACTTAGATTGTTTTACACTTAGATTGTTTTAGGCCAGGCATGGTTATGGTTTATTGAAAAGTTGATTGAAAAAATTGTTTTAGATGAAATTAATATTTACTATCATGATTTGTGTAATAGAAATATTTACTATCAAGAGGGAAAGGTTGTAGGAATTTTGTATTAGCTTATATTGTATTATATTAGTCTCTTATATTTTATTAGAGAGGGAACTTGTATGAAACTTGTATCAATTTTGTATTAGCTTATATTGTATTATATTAGTCTCTTATATTGTATTAGTCCAACATTGTATGTTCAAGTGATATATATCACGACGACGCTTAGAAACAACGGGCGCAGCAACGCGCGCCTTTGCTTTTAGTACCATTTTGCAGCAACACGGCAGAGACGGCTCCGAAAATAACCTTCGCATTTTGCAGAAACCATGGATCCACTCGCTAGAAACGAAAATGACGAACATATCCTCGAGGATGTGATCCGCGGCGACGATGTCGCAACTCAATTCCTGAACGAGTCCGGTGAGGGGGATGAGTCTCTCAACCGAGGTGACGGCGGCCCCGACGTCTGGGAACAGGCCGTACTCGGTGACTCCGATGAGGGGGAAGCCGACGAGGCAGAAGCCGGCGGCTCGGGTGCCACATTGATCAACACAAACTCCGGAGAGGTGCATACATATATTTATATTAATTAATTTAGCCTCCGTTGTCTATATACACATATTAACGGTCTTTCTTCTTTTAGCCCTCCGGATCGAGCAAATCCACTGCGAGGACGAAACGAGGACCAACCAGAAAGTTGGAGGACAATGTCCGGTACAGGATCGAGGTGGTCGCTGCAGACGGCGAACCCATTGCTCCAATAGATGTCAAACAGAAGTTTGTGAAGCAATGCGGTGTCATTGTTAGGGATTTCGTCCCGATCACCATCCAAGAATGGAATAAGCCAAAGGATCGTGATGTTACCTGGCTCGACGACGAAAGCAAAAAACACCTTTTTCAAAAGGTCATGCAAAATTTCACCTTGCCGTGGCCACAGGTGGATCCAGAGGAGGGGGAGCCATCTGAGGAGCTGATGGATAAACTTAAAAAAGAGCTAGTAGATAAAGTCAAGGCGTGGGCTCTTAAGAAGATGGCCAAGCTATTTAACAAATATAAGAAGAGATTGAACGCCGACTATGTGTTGAAAGGAAAAACTCCGGATTTCGATCGAGGGTACGAGAAGATAAGAGACTATTGGGATGAATTTGTAGCGTTCAAGAAATCGGAGGCAGCTCTGGCAAAGTCTGAAATAAATAAGGCAAATGCTGCTAAGAAGAAGTACCACCATACTATGGGGCCCGGTGGCTACGCCCGTTCCATGGCTAAGTGGGACAAAATGGAGAAGGACCTGTTGGATCAAGGGATTGTACCAGAGCCTATTAGAGATGCATGGATCGAGCGGGCCCGAAATTGGTTCTACGGGCATGGGGGCACACTGAACGCTTCTACCGGGGACTGCATATATAACAAAAGACACAAGGATAATCCTCTACTACCCATCGATGACATTAGGAAAGCAGTAAAGGATGTTGAAGAGGGACGATTCCGTCCCGATAGAGAGAATGACGAGCTTGCACGCGCCCTTGGGAATCCCGAACACGAAGGACGAACACGAGGCACCTCAGGCTCCAAGCCGTGGGCACAAGGGTTTCCCGTGGAAAGGAAATTATGGCCCGACAGAAGTCATATGAGGAGAAAGGTAAGGGAGCAACATGAAGAAGCCGAGAAGGCAGACCGGCTCCGCGCGCTAGAAGAAGGGTACAAGCGGCAGCAGGAGCAAATCGACCGACTTAGCCAGCAAGGCACTCTCCCCCTATCTCAGCAGCACGTCGATGCTGCCGACCCATCGAATCGGAGAAGCAGCGTGGCTTCGAGCAGGCTCGTTGATGATGATGATCCTCTTCGTCGCTACGCAGTGGATGATATCACCCAGACCACAACTTGTGAGCTACATGTGCAAGTGATGGGTATAAGCATGAAGGTGGCGGTCGGCTATGCCGTACCTATTGGACCGACACCAACTTTCCATTGCTCCCCTGTTCCTCCTGGCTACGCTATTGTCGGGGTGGATGAAGTTTTTAAAGGATTTGAGGAGATAAAGCTGGATCACCCCGCAGGTGAAGATGGGGAGATCGCTGAACTTGGAGAAGCCAGAAAAAACACCATTCTATGGCGAAAGGAATTAATCGTGCTTCCGCAGCCTCGGTCTCCAGCGCGTGAGTCTTCGCCGCCTAAGCCGCCGTCTCCGCAGCCTCGGTCTCCAGCGCGGCAGTCTCCGCAGCCTCGGTCTCCAGCGCCTCAGTCTCCGCCGCCTCAGTCTCCAGCGCGGCAGTCTCCGCCGCCTCAGTCTCCGCCGCGTGAGTCTCCGCCACCTCAGTCTCCGGTGCGTTCGGGTAGGTTGGGGTTGGATAAGAACCGATTACCGAAACGTAAGTTAGCACCCCTACCAAAAATACCTCACAAGAATATGGGCAAGAGACCTTACGACCGTACACCGGAGGAAAACGCGGTGTACGCAGAAGCCGAAAAGGACGCTTGGTTTGCTAAGATGAAGGAGAAACCGAAAAAGTTTCCCGACACCCCAGAAGAGCATGGCAAAGTCGTAGCAATGCTGAAGAATATTCAGCAACCCCCGCCAGCGGAAGGATCAGACTACGAACGCTCTATTCAGAAGGCGGCGAAACGGAAAGCACAAAGATCAGTTCCCCAGCTCGGAACACAGAAAAAACAATCAGTTGCCCCGCTCAAAGTGGTCTCCAATACCGAGGCGGGGTCGAGCAGAGTACGGCCCGTTGTTCCGATCGACGACAAGTCTTGTACACCTGAGATTGTTGCCATATTCGGAGAAGCAGCCGCTGCTCAGGGCTTGACTATTCATCAGTACTTAGACCGAATAGATTTTCAGAAAGTTGAAGACTACACATACAAGCACGGGCGTCCTCTCGTCAAACCTGAGTTGGTCAATGATCTACCAACAAAAATGCGAAGATTGCATAATTGGTACATGGCAGCCTCAAGGAGAGGGGGGGATTGGCTCTACATTAAATATAATAACGAGGCTTTCGGGACTGGAAATGGAGTGACAATGATTCAATTTTCTGAATTATTTCAGTTGTTCCAACAAAAAGCCCTAGACAAATCTATCATCAGTGCCTATTGTCTGTAAGTATTATTTCTGTAATTAATTTTGTTGCTAGCTCACCTCGTTCATTGTATTTTATAATCTTACTCATCACTATATTAATTATGCAGAATGAAGATTCTCCAATGCAGAAGAGGACAAATCTATGACATTGGGTTCATTGACCCACGTGTCAATTTTGAAAAAGTTCTCGTTGATCATTACCAAGATACAGAGAATAACTTGGTAAATGCATTATTGTTTAACGAAAACAAAAGAGAGATACTATTTCCATACAACTTCGGGTAAGTGTTACTGTCTTGTACACATTATTCTATTTCGCTTAATTTCTCGATGTTAAGTGTATAATTGATAACTTATGCATGCGCAGCTTCCACTTTATTCTGCTAATCATTGCGCTGGACAAAGGAACAGTAGAAGTCATGGACTCGAGACGTCATCCCCTTGAGGACTGGGAGAGCATGCAGATATGCCTCCAGAGGTAATTTCAATCATTATCACTAGTGGAAAACAGGCCTTTAGTCGCGGGTCCAGAGGGCCTTTCGTCCCGGTTTTGGGCCCGCGACTAAAGGGTCGGGACTGAAGGGGGGGTGGCCTTTCGTCCCGGCTGTCCACGACCGGGATGGAAGGGCCTCCACGTGGGCACGGCAGGGCGCGCATGGCGGGCACCCTTTGGTCCCGGTTGGTATTACCAACCGGGACCAATGGGCGTTTCACTTTTTTTTAGGGTTTTTTGGGGGGGGGGGGGGGGGGGGGTTAACCAAATGCTTTTTTTTTCGGGGGATTTGAAATCAATAGGTGCCGTGTCGCCGTGTCCGGTGCCACGTCGTGTCGTGTCGTGTCGTGTCAGTGGTACTACCATTAATATTTGATTCATATATACATACATAACGTTTCTCACACGTCGAGATCATGTTTCATATATACATACATAACGTCACACGCCGACATAATGTTTCTCACACGTCGAGATGATGTCAATTACATGTCCTCGGGCAAAACAAAATTTGCCGAGTGAAAAAATTCTCCATCTCTCTTCAGGACCGCGGAGTTAAAAAATCCCGCAATTTCCTCTTGAAGTGCTTTTAGGCGCTTCGATGGTATGAGCTGGTCCCGCATTCTCTCCATCTAGATCAATATGAATATGTGAGTTGTTTATAACTATATATATATGAAATCATAATAAAATAATTTATGGATGGAAGTCAACACAATATGCATGGTAATAAAAAGTGAGAAGAGTGTATACATACATCACGCGTTCTTTGTTCTCTATCCCGCTCAGAGACAAAAGAGCGTATGTACTCGCAAACATAGTATGCACATAAATTTGTCCTAGTTTCCTGCCTCAGACACCACTTTACAAAAAAATAGAATTTAATCAAATAATAGTCAAGCTTCATAATGGTATTGAAACTAGAATTAAAAAGTTGCTTCATAATGGACCTATATATATAGTACTACTTACGTTGGTGGTATAAAAATACAGCTCCGGTTTCCACTCCCCTGGAACCTTCTTGATGAACCGTTTCCAAACACTGCCCGCCAATAGAAAAATGATTAAAGAAGTTATTGATTAGTTGATATCAGAAAATGAATGACAGAGGTCGATATAGAGCGATAATGATTGAAATTACCTCTGGAGCATATCTTGAATGCTTTGGTACTTTTCCATTGGTTTCCTTAGCGAGTCCATGACTTGAACGACTCCTTGGTCAACTCTAATGATTAGCAGAATCCAGTGGAAACTGCGCATGTTTATAAGTCCATGACTCATCGGTTACACTAAAGATATACAAAGCAAAATAGAATGGGTAGAAGGTAACACTCACTCGAAGACGTAAGGAAAAAGTATTTCTCCGCAGGTATTTTGGTTCACTAACCAATTGACCAAGCTATCCTGGGTGGTCTTCCAATTGTATTTTACGGTCACTTCATTAATATAATTTGGGTCAATGAACCCAGTGTCATAGATGCCCTTTTTTCTGCATTCGACAATCATCATTCTACAATACAAAAGAATATAGTGAGATAATTAAAGGCAATGAACGTGCAGAGCTGAAGACTTAATTAAATTGCAGAAATAACTAAATCACTTACAAACAATAGGAACTGACGATGGCTGTGTTGAGGGCATCTTGATTGAATAACTGAAACAGTTCGGGGAACGGAATATATAACAAGTCATCCGTGAAGTAATGCTTTTTCTTATAACTCACCCAGAAAGCTTCATGCCCGGCCGCTGCAGCTTTCTCGTACCAGTGATGCAATCGACGCAATTGGTATGATAGAGAACTGATCTCCTCAGGTCTGACCAGGGACTTCCCGGGTTTATATGTCCATGCATACTGATACTGTTGCTGTGGTTGTACGAGCTGGGCAACTGTTTTAGTTGAGATCACCTTCAGCGGGGATATCGACTTTTTTGCCTGTTCTCCGAGCTGGGCCACTTGTTTCCCGCGTTTTGCAGCATAGAACTGCTCCTTCTTTAGTCGATCTGCCGCCTCCTTGTCCTCCTTCATCTTCTGCTTCTTTAGGAGATAGGCAGCCTTCTTTTCCTCGGCCTCTTGACTAATTGTCTTCAGCATGACACGATCATAGTCATCTGCCAATGGAGGTGACTTTGGCCGGGGATTGCTGAAATTTTTCATAAATGTCTTAACTTTTCTGGATCCAGTTTCTCTCTAGGCGGGGCCGTTTCGGAGCTAACTGTTCTGTAATATGGGCACGCACCGACTCCTCGAGCTCCTCTGGAGTCAAGTCGTAAGGTCTCTTTGGAACAGGCTTTAGCAACTCGCGTTCCGCTCGAGATAACTTATCTGCACGCGTCGACGTGAAGGATAGTTTCCGCTTTGACGAGAAGGTTTTTTCCCGGGGCGGAATTGAAGGACGGGACGTCGCGCGCGATGGACTCGCGACGGATGGGGCATCGAGGGATGGATCTTCATGTGAGGAGGATATATCTTGGGGGGATGAATCTTTAGGTGGGGGAGATGGATCTTTAGGCGGGGGAGATGGATCCTTAGGTGGGGGGGATGGATCCTTAGGTGGGGGGGATGGATCTTTAGGCGGGGGAGATGGATCCTTAGGTGGGGGGGATGGATCCTTAGGTGGGGGGGATGGATCTTGCGGTGGGAGGGATGGATCTTGACGTGGGGGGGATGGATCATGAGGTGGGGGGGATGGATCATTAGGTGGGGGGGATGGATCTTGAGGTGGGGGTCTGCTGGATCGAGGAGTGAAGTTCGGAAACACGATGTTTTCCTTGTTCCAGAGAGCGATACCCTTCTCGACTTCTCCTAGTGTCTTCTCGCCGTCACCTCCGGGAATGTCAAGTTCCAGATTAGCATATAACGGCACAACTTGATCCACCCCGACACGAGCATAGCCCTGTGGAATCCCTTCGAGATGGTAGCTTGCTCCAGCTGGATTAGGTAAAGCATAGCCGACCGCCACCTTGAAAGACATGTTCTTCATTGACATGTGTAGCTCACAGTCTGTCTTCTCCGTGATATCATCCACGGGGTAGTGAGCCGCCGGTTGAAATTGAGAAATTTCCAAATGAGTGGAACCCACGCTGCTTTTCCGCTGATCAGATGGGGCGGCTTGTACATGCAGCTGCTCCTGCTCCTGCACCTGCACCTTGAGTCGAGGATCAGATTCATTTTGCTTACTAATTGAGTCGAGTCGCTGCTGCTGCTCCTGCACCTTGCGTTCCAGTGCTGATAACCGGTCAGACTCCTGCTTCTTTCTTCTCTGACGGCTTCTATAAGTATCAGCGTCTTCCGGAAAACCTTGCTTCAAGGTGACACCGGCTCCATAGCCTCGTAATCGTCCAACGTGTTCAGGATTCCCGAGTGCTAGTGTCAGCTCGTCATTCTCTCTGTCAGGGACGTACTCTCCCCTGCGAACTTTATCTATTGCGTCCTCAAGTTGTTTGGTTATATACTCAATTTTTGCCTTCCATTTTCCCTGAGCAATAATCTTTCCTGTCTGTGGGTCCAACCCTGCCCCATGTGCGAACAACCAAAACTTGGACCTCGGGGGCCAGTCATGTGTCTGTGGAATGATCCCGTTATCAAGCAGTCGTGCTTCAAAGGCTTCCCACTTAGGCACGGCAGCCCTGTAGCCACCTGCCCCCAAATGGTGGTGATATTCCTTCTTCGCAGCATTTAACTTATTTGAACCGATCGGGCCAAAGCGCCCTCCGATTTTCTTTGCTCCACAAATGTGGGCCACTGCTTTTTAATCTTCACTAGTGCTCCAGTGAAATCTGGATCCTTCTCCCCGGCCTTTATATAAGCTTTCCATAAATTTTTCTTCCACGTCCGGAATTGTTCGGCCATCTTACTAAGCGACCACTCCTTCACTTTGTCCATCAGGGGAACCGGCAGATCTGGCGGTAGGCTGACCTTTGTTAAGAGCGTGTTCCAACACGATGTTTTTAGCCTCTCCTCGACATAAGTAGCTGGGTTGTTTACATCCTTCGGCTTAATCCACTCTTCAAGGTTGATCGGGACAATGTCCCTTACAATAACCCCGCATTGATTAATGTATTTGCGGCGGTTGTCCATGGGTTCCAAAGGTTCCCCACTAGCACTAACTGTGTTGATCACTATCCTACGACCCTCCTTCAACGGCTTCGTCGGGCCTCGTTTTGGCAATGCAGTAGATGTGGATGATCCGGAGGGCTAAAAGAAAAAAATGGTTCGTTAATAACAACAATATACAACTCAAATAATACATCTAGTGTGATCGATGTACATAGGCTTATTATACCTCGCCAGAGTTTGTAATGGGCACTTCTTCCCCCTCTCTATCATTTTCTTCTTCCTGAACCCCCTCACCGGAATCGTTCAGAAATTGGGAGCCGTCATCTTCGCCGGTGAAGGCATCTTCTTCACCGACAGGCGCGGCCGCACGTCCTGCTATAAAATCCATGATTCGCAGTTCGGCCTCCTCATCTCTGTCGATGTCCATCTTCTGCACAAACCTTTCCGAGTCTGTCGCTTGCTAACCTGGAAAATAAAAACCTCTTTATTCATTGGTAATCAAAGTTATCCGGGGTTAGAGTTTTTTTTCATGCGAGCTAGTTCACGAGTTATGGGATTTTCTTCTCTATTCACATTAGTCATTTAGCATATGTTTTGACAGGAACTTTATCAACGAACAAGTGGGAATCGTCGTTGCAAACACTCAAAGTTAATACACTTGAGAAATTCATCATATATGTTTGAAAGTCATCTATAGGTGAAGTACTCACCACTTACACATTTAAAATTTATTCAAAAATATTATTTCAAACATAAATAGATAAGTTCCGTTTCATTTCCTTTATTTTGAAGGGAAAATCCCAAATCATATTACATAAGGGAAACATCATGAAAAATAAAACAAAATTAGGAATCAAATATACATAGTCATTTATGATACGAATTGTTTGTTACAAACTGTCTTACACTGGAGTTTTACAAATACATAAATACAAGAGGAAATTACAAAAAAATCGGCCTCTGAAAAGTATAGCAATATTTGCCACACATGCTTACAAATTGTATTGTAGCAATCTAGCCGCAGCTCAATTCCTCTGTATTTTCACCTAAGCTACGAGCACAGAACAGAGCTCATTTATAATGCAGCACATGCAACTTGAAAAGGAAAACCTACAGACATTGCTATGCTCAGGTGTCCAAAACACACATAATGCAAATACCACTGCTTATTGGAATTGTAATACGGTGTCATGCTGAAACCAAATTCTACTACCAGGAGGTTAGAAGATTTGGTATAGACAAAATGGTGCATTGATATCTTAAGACAGTAATCTGCTTGCATCGACACGATTAGATTTTTGGAAGCAAACAGATTTATATATCCACATTGGCTGACCCTTGCACGGTACCCCTCACGGTCTACGAAACCGAAACCTGATAAGCAATTACCAGCGGCGGAGTCCATTTAATCTACTTCATTCCATGTGATGCAGTGCTATGTGTTAACCCGCAATATAGGAATCAACTGCTTAATCTACTACATTTAATCTACTACACTTTTTTTTACCCGAAGACATACTAAGAAAAGGAATCAGGTACAGTACTTAAATTCATAGTTACAGAAATCACATCCCAACAATATTTCGCCAAAGGACAAGAAAAAAACAAATGCTCCTGTGATTCCCGCGAACTACAGAATTCACATAAATCACATCCCTTCCAAACTACAGATCTTAATAAGAACAAATGCGTATGGATAGGTATAGTTGCATCTAATAAGAACAAATGTGTATGGATAGGTAGTTGCATCTAACAAAAATTTACATCTACTGACCACCTGTTGAAGAGGAGAAGCAGGGGATGGAGGCGGAGGCGAATCCGCGGTCGCGTGCACCGCGGCGACGAGTTGACGACGGTGGCCTTTGAGATGGCGTACTCGGAGAAGCAGGGGATGGAGGCGGAGGCGAATCCGCGGTCGCGTGCACCGCGGCGACGAGTTGACGACGGTGGCCTTTGAGAGGGAGGACGGCGGTGGCGGAGACGGAGCACGGTGGCGGAGAGGGAGGACGGCGGTGGCGGAGAGGGAGGACGGCGCGCGCAGAGGAGAGGGGATTCTTCGGTGGCGGAGGGCCGTGCGGCGGCGAAGCAGCGATGCAGCGGCCGGGCAACGGAGAGGGCGGACGGGAGCGCGGCGGCGGAGCAGCGATGCAGCGGCGCGTCGGTGGCGGAGGGGCGCGCGGCGGCGGAAGCAGCGATGCAGCGGCGCGTCGGAGGAGGAGGGGCGCGCGGCGGCGGAGCAGCCTGGCGGCAGGGGAGAGGGCGCGCGGGGAAAATGAGATCGAATGAGGAAATTTTTGCGGCCGAACCACCCAAATCACCACGAAAGGACCTTTGGTCCCGGTTCCAGCCACGAACCGGGACCAAGACCCTTTGGTCCCGGTTGGTAACACCAACCGGGACGAAAGGTCCCCCCGGGCCGCGAAAAAATGCGCGCGAAGCCCAGCGGGCCTTTGGTCCCGGTTGGTGTTACCAACCGGGACCAAAGGCCTTTTTTTCTTTTTTCTTTTTTTGTTTCTATTTCTGTTTTCTAGTTTCTTTTTCTGTTTTCTTTTTCTGGTTTCTTTTTTGTTTCTTTTTCTGTTTTCTAGTTTTTTTTCTTTTTTCTTTTTTGTTTCTATTTCTGTTTTCTAGTTTCTTTTCTGTTTTCTTTTTCTGGTTTCTTTTTTGTTTCTTTTTCTTTTTTCTTTTATAGTTTCTTTTTATTATTTAAAAAGTCATATAATCATTATCTTTTTAATATTTATTTTTCTAGTTTCTTTTTATTATTTGAAAATCATATCTTTTCTAGTGTCTTTTGAAATGTTTCAGTATTTGAAAATCATTATCTTTTTAATATTTATTTTTCTAGTTTCTTTTTATTATTTGAAAATCATATCTTTTTCTAGTTTCTTTTCAAATGTTTCAATACCTAATTGCCCATGTGGTCATTACGGCAAAGAAAAAATAAGAGAGAAAAAAATAGAAGCCCATTACTACCGGTTGTCATGTGGCTGATCCAACACTGGTTTTGCCCATCCGGAAGCTTGCGCATCTGTCTTGCGTCGTCGTGAGCAGCAAATCGACCTTCGATCCAAGCAGCCGCAAGACATCTCTCATGATCTAACGACCGTCCCAAAAGTGTTGGGAATGTTGTAGATCATGAGAGAGCCTTGCAGCTGCTTGGATCCGACCGAGGGGCATGGCTACCACTTCCACCACCACCACAAGCGCTCTAAAGATCAGGGCTACTCTTGTTCTTCATCTCCTCCTCGATCATGTTTGGTATTTATAGCTAAAAGATCAGGGCAACTCTTCATCTTTAGTCCCGGTTGGTAGATTGAACCGGGACTAAAGGAGCGTTGATATGTGTGCCATATCTTCTGCTTGAGATCCAACGGCTCAGAAGCGCTCGAAAGAAACACACCCTGATCCAACGGCCCACAAGCGCTCTAAAGAAACACACGATCCGTGTGCTTCCGATCAAACGGCTCAGAAGCGCTCTAAAGTCATACAAGGTTTAATACCGAATATTGTTGTTTATCAGAAATGTATATAATTGTTGATAAAAATGCAATTCAAATATCAAATAATCGTGTTACCAATCGGGACTAAAGAAGCACACAGATCGTGTGTTTCTTTCAAGCGCTTGTGAGCCGTTGGATCAGGGGTGTGTTTCTTTTGAGGGCTTGTGAGCTGTTGGATCGTGTGCACACGGATCGTGTGTTTCCTTCGAGCGCTTGTGAGCCATTGGATCAGAGTTGTGTTTCTTTCGAGTGCTTGTGAGCTATTGGATCGTGTGCACCGAAAAGGCGCGCGCCAAAATACCCTTTAGTCCCGGTTCGTGGCATGAACTGGGACCAATGCCCGCCTTTAGTCCCGGTTCGTGTCACCAACCGGGACTAAAGAAGCACACGGATCGTGTGTTTCTTTCAAGCGCTTGTGAGCCGTTGGATCAGGGGTGTGTTTCTTTCAAGCGCTTGTGAGCCGTTGGATCAGGGGTGTGTTTCTTTCTGCACTCCCACCTCATCCACAGGTACACCTTCTAATCGCCTATAAATAGCAACGTCCCTGCAGCGAACGGCACACAACGAGCGTCTATCTTTGCCACCGAACCCAATGGCTGGATTTAGCCTACCTGCTGGCATGTTCCCTGGCATTATTGTTTTGTCTTTGTTCACCGGCCAGCCATTGGATCCACCTCCTGTAGGTCGGTGAATAAAGACAAAACAACGATGCTGTTGGAAACACAAGCCCTCAGGTAGGTTGAATCCAGTCACTGGATTTGGGTGACACAATAATGAATTGCCGAGGAGGTGGGAGTGGTGGTGGTGGAAGTGGTAGCCATGCCCCTCGGTCGGATCCAAGCAGCTGCAAGGCTCTGTGATGATCTACAACATTCCCAACACTTTTTGGGACGGTCGTTAGATCATCACAGAAGTCTTGCGGCTGCTTGGATCGAAGGTCGATTTGCTGCTCACGACGACGCGAGACGGATCAACGCTCCTTTAGTCCCGGTTCAATCTACCAACCGGGACTAAAGACGAAGAGTTGCCCTGATCTTTTAGCTATAAATACCAAACATGATCGAGGAGGAGATGAAGAACAAGAGTACGGCAACAGCGGAGAAGAAGCTAGTCAAACTAGTCCGGAAGGCAAAGACCGAATACAAATCATTCGGATTCGCCTGCATACGTCCAACAGTGCATTTTATATGCAGGCACTCACGAGCCACTGTTGGGCTGTATGCAGGTGAAACCGTATGTTTTGTTCTATATCTAGGAATCCTTCAGTTCATCGACCGAATACAAGTCATACAAGTCATTTGATATGCAGGTAATAACAAGTCAGGTGAAACTGTGTGCATTTGATAAAAGGTTTAATACATTATTACACATCACCACCAACATCCCTATCTAGTGTGTGTCCCTTTCTTCTTCGTGTGTGTCCCTTTCTTCTGATTGCGCCGCAACCATGGACAATCTTCATCATTCAACGCGATGGTTGGGTCAGTTTTAACCGTGAAGGGGGGAATTTCATGAAAATTATTGTAATCTTCCGACATGTCCGTCTTGTCCTCCACTCCTACGATGTTTCTTTTTCCTGAAAGAACTATGTGTTGCTTTGGCTCATCGTATGATGTATTCGCTTGCTTATCTTTTCTTTTTTTCGGTCTGGAAGACATGTCCTTCACATAGAAAACCTGAGCCACGTCATTGGCTAGGACGAATGGTTCGGTGTCGTACCCAAGATTTTTTATATCCACCGTAGTCATTCCGTACTTCGGGTCTACATTTACCCCGCCTTCCAGGTTGAACCATTTGCACCTGAACAAAGGTACCTTGAAAGAAGGTCCATAGTCAAGTTCCCATATCTGCTCTATGTAACCATAATATGTGTCCTTTTTCCCATTGTTGTTTGTTGCATCAAAGCGGACACCACTGTTTTGGTTGGTGCTCTTTTTATCTTGGTCGGCCGTGTAAAATGTATTCCCATTTATCTCGTACCCTTGAAAAGTCAATATAGTCGACGATGGTGCTATGGCCAACAAGTATAATTGTTCTTCAACAGTGTTGTCATTAATGAGACGTGTTTGCAACCATCCGCTGAAAGTCTTCATGTGTTCTCTTTCAATCGATTCTCCAGGCTGCTCCGGGCATTTAGAGCGTAAAATATTCATGTGTTCCTGGATATACGGAGCCACCAAGATGGAATTATGTAGAACTGTGTAGTGTGCTTGATTGAAAGAATCCCAGTCCTTACACATTATTGCTTTCTTTCCTAGCGTGCCTATTCCACGCAGTCTCCCCTCATGGCGCGATTGAGGAACACCGATCGGCTTAAGGTCAGGAATAAAGTCAACACAAAACTCAATTACCTCCTCTGTTCCATAGCCCTTGGAGATGCTTCCTTCGGGCCTAGCACGGTTATGAACGTATTTCTTTAAGACTCCCATGAACCTCTCAAAGGGGAACATGTTGTGTAGAAATACAGGACCGAGAACATTAATCTCTTCGACTAGGTGAACTATGAGGTGCGTCATAATATTGAAGAAGGATGGTGGGAACACCAACTCGAAGCTGACAAGACATTGGACCACCTCCCTCTGTAAACCTGGTAGAGTTAATGGATTGATCACCTTCTGAGAAATTGCATTGAGAAATGCACATAGCTTCACAATGGGTACTCGAACATTTTCCGGTAGAAGCCCCCTCAATGCAATCGGAAGTAATTGTGTCATAATCACGTGGCAGTCATGAGACTTTAGGTTCTGGAACTTTTTCTCTGCCATGTTTATTATTCCCTTTATATTCGACGAGAAACCAGACGGGACCTTGATACTACTCAGGACTTCAAAAAAGATCTCCTTCTCTTCTTTGGTAAGAGCGTAGCTGGCAAGACCTTGATACTTATCTGGATTCAGGTGGTCGTCTCGTTCGTGCATACGTTGGTGGTCCTGTCGTGATTCCGGTGTATCTTTTGTTTTCCCATACACGCCCAAGAAGCTTAGTAGGTTCACGCACAGATTTTTCGTCACGTGCATCACATCGATTGCAGAGCGAACCTCCAGTATTTTCCAATAGGGTAGCTCCCAAAATATAGAGCACTTCTTCCACATGGGTACGTGTCCATCAGCGTTATTCGAAACAGATAGACTGCCAGGACCCTTTCCAAAGATTACTTTTAAGTCCTTGACCATGTCATATATAACATCACCATTAGGTAATTTAGGATTCGTCTGATGATTTGGCTCACCTTTGAAATGCTTGCCTTTCTTTCTTACGGCATGCCCTTTTGTAAGAAATCGCCGATGCCCCAGGTACACATTCTTGTTTCCCATATGTATACTTTCAGTCTCACCTAAACAGTGCGTGCATGCATTGTATCCCTTGTTTGACTGTCCTGAAATGTTACTAAGTGCAGGCCAATCATTGATGGTTACAAACAGTAACGCTCGTAGGTCAAATTCCTTTTGTTCGTGCTCATCCCACGTAGGTACACCTTCGTCACGCCACAACTGTAAAAGTTCTTCAACCAATGGCCTCAGATACACATCAATGTCGTTGCCCGGTTGCTTCGGGCCTTGGATGAGCACTGGCATCATAATGAACTTCCGCTTCATGCACAACCAAGGAGGAAGGTTATAAATACACAGAGTCACAGGCCAGGTGCTATGACTAGAGCTCTGCTCCCCGAAAGGATTAAAGCCATCTGTACTTAGCCCAAATCTTAAGTTCCTTGCGTCAGCTGCAAATTCCGGGAACTCCCTGTCGATTTTTCTCCACTGCGACCCATCGGCGGGGTGTCTTAACATCAGGTCTTTCAAACGGTCTTCTTTGTGCCATCGTAACAACTTTGCATGCTCTTTGTTTTGGAACAAACGTTTCAATCGTGGTATTATAGGAGCATACCACATCACCTTGGCAGGAACCCTCTTCCTAGGGCACGGCTCACCCTCAACATTATCAGGGTCATCTCGCCTTATTTTATACCGCGATGCACCGCATATCGGGCATGCATTCAAATTCTCGTACTCCTCACCACGGTAGAGGATGCAGTCATTGATGCACGCATGTATCTTCTGCACCTCTAATCCTAGTGGGCAGACAACCTTCTTTGCTTCGTACGTACTGGGGGGCAATACGTTATCTTTTGGAAGCATCTTCTTTATTATTTTCAGCAATTTTTCAAATCCCTTGTCAGAAGTACCTTCCTCTGCCTTCCATTGCAGCAATTCCAGCGTGGTACCAAGCTTTTTCTGGCCATCTTCGCAAGTTGGGTACAACAATTTCTTGTGATCCTCTAACATGCTCTCCAACTTCAACCTCTCGTTTTTAGTTCCGCTCTTTATCTGTGCATCAAGAATGGCCCGACCAAAATCATCATCGTGCTCATCAACAATGGGCTCTTCTTCAGCTTCGTCTTCCCCCATTGCAGTATCACCGTCTTCGGTGAACGTAGGATAGTTGTCATTATCCTCTTCTTCTTCATTTTCTTCCATTATAACCCCTCTTTCTCCGTGCTTGGTCCAACAATTATAACCGGACATGAAACCATGCTGCAACAGGTGGACGTGAATGGTTTTTGAGGTAGAGTAATCCTGCGTATTCTTGCAGACGCTACATGGACAAGAAATAAAACCATTCGACGGCTTGTTTTTCTCAGCCACACGGAGAAAATAATGCATGCCATTAATATAGTCGGGAAATCGTCGGTCACTATACATCCATTGCCGGCTCATCTGCATTATATAAATATATCAAAAACTATTGCACTACATCAAGAGTATATAATAGTGACCAAATTAGTTAATACAAGTTCATCACATTAAAACCAAAGTAAAGTAATTGTAATGCATAGTCCTCATAAAACATACATTAATTGAAACTAACATACAACTATCTAAATAATTTAAATCCAACACCAAATGCGATCAAAATCGCAACTAAGGTAACTACTGAACCAACAACATAATGGTACCAAGCCTCCTGACTAATGGAATATTTTCTAATCTTTTTAATCTTCAAGCGCATTGCATCCATCTTGATCTCATGGGCATGTGCGACGTCGGCAAGCTTGAACTCGTGTTCATCGATGATGTCGGCAAGCTTCAACTCCAATTTCATCTTCTCTTCTAGGCATTGCAGACGAAGATCTTCACTTCTTTCCAATTTTGCTTTCAAATCATTGTTTTCTTTTACAAAAAACTCGACAATAGGGTCGGTTGGAATTTCCGGTTCAACTACCTCCTAGATAAAAGTTTCTATGTCAAGTTGGTAGGTATAGTTGTTTTAAACACGAAATGAAACAAATAGTTATGAAAATATACCACATCCGAATCATAGACCGGACAAGGGCCGACGGGGGCGGATATCAAAACCATGACACTATACATATAAAAAAAACATAAGAAAAATATACAAGAAATAAATATGCTTTTAAATCATACATGTCATTTTTCTTAAAATAGAAGATAAAGAAAAAAAGCTCACCGAGGTGGTGCCGGTGACGGGACGACGCGGGCTATCGACGGCGGTGAGGACGGGACGACACTAAAATCCACAAATAATAAATTAATTTGAGCTCAAAATGCATATAAAAAATTAAACTCTCTAGCTAGGCATTTCATCAAACACCTTGCTTGCACTACAAACCATAAAATGAGCTAAACTAGCAATGAAATGATCTAAAGTTGCAACTTCGGAGAAAAGGATGATGTTGCTAACCCTTGAATATATGGGGTGCCTTCAATCCTCACAAATGGTGAAAAAAATGGGGATTAACTTGAGTGATGGAGTGGAAATGGAGGAGAAAATGGTGGAAGATGAGCTCAAAATGGAGATGAGCTCGGGTGGAAGAAGATGATATAGTGCAGGGAAGACCTTTGGTCCCGGTTCGTGGCTGGAACCGGGACCAAAGGGAGCCTGCCAGGGGTCCCACGGGTACTGCCGCATGTGCAGACCCTTTGGTCCCGGTTCCAGCCACGAACCGGGACCAAAGGTCCCAATAGAACCGGGACGATTGCTCCCCGGCGCCCCGGCCGATGGAACCGGGAACAATGCCCCCTTTGGTCCCGGTTCTTTGTTGATCCGGGACAAAAGGGCAAAACGGAAGCCCTATTTTCTACTAGTGTATGTCAGTATATCGATAAAAATTAATTAATATATAAGTCCTTTATTCATTTTCTTTGCCGGACAGTGCATGGAAACGATTCACTACGGCCGCCAAGGATAGGGGTGCTTGGGCGGAGAAGCTTGAATTTAAAAGTTTAGATGTAAGTACTAATAGCTATATCCGTGCATTATCTCTTTGATTCTAGTTTCAATACCATTACAATTCTTGATTTTTATTTTCATTGAACTTTGTTCCTGTAAAGTGCTTGGAGCAGCCAGAGGGGAAAAATTTATGTGGATACTACGTCTGCGAGTTCATTCGTCAGACGTGCTGTGAGAAGGGCAGAATTTTAAAACAACTTGAAGTGAGTATGCAATATTCACAATTTTTTTTATTGCCATCAATTTTGTTTAGTTTCATTCATATATATTGACCACTTTTTTTAATTAGATCGAACGGTTGCGAGACGGCCTTCTACCAATGGATCGTGTACGAGCAATCCAGGAGGAAATTGCCGGATTCTTAGATGCAGAGGTCCTAAAAAAGAATGGAGAATACTATACTGATGCTAATCATGAGTAAAGTAGAAGATGATGTAAAAAGATGTGACGATGATCATGTGTGTAATATATTTGTGACGATGATGTTTAATATAATGTATTTTAATTTCATTTTTATTACATAATCAAATAGGTCTTACTTTTCTGAACATTTTGGTATTTTATTCATATTTTTATGAATTACAGAAGCTCCATTATTTATTCTACAAAATTAAACCTTTTCTAGAATTTATGAAAAAAAAAACAAAGCCAATAGTCCCGGTTCGTATTACGAACCGGGACTAAAGCCCCTCCGCTCTGCTCCCGCCGGGCCTGCCACATGCCCCCCCCCATTAGGTCCGGTTCGTGTCCCAACCGGGACTAGCTATAGTCCCGGATGGCTAGTCCCGGTTGGTGAACCGGGACTAATGGGCGAACCGAACAGGGACTATATCCCTTTTTTCTACTAGTGAGATCGCATTTTCTACGTACCCTGGACACGTGTCTACAACCAAACATGCATATGTTTTTTTTCTTCAATTTAACGTGTTAAGGATTCATGAAACGGCATGCATGCACACAAGCATGCATGCATGCATCCTGCTTTACAAATTAAACCATATATTTTGCGTAAATCATGAAGCTTAATGATGAAATAATGTGTTTAGCGCACTAGCTTGATTTAGAAATGTCCAACTGTCATGTAACAAGTGCAGTTCCTTGATTGTTTTTGTCTAGTAAGAAATTAAATTTAATATCATTGGCTTATAAATAGGAATCTAGTATTGCTCGACAAAGGAATATATATTGGCTCGAAATAAAAACTAGAGCTACTAAATTACAAATGTGAGCTATGCATCTAAATTAGTCAAAAAAATTCTTGTGATAGTTTGGTACAACCAGGAAAGTCTAAAAATGAAACCCTTCTTCCTTGCAGCCTCGATCCTTCTTAACAAGGCCGAGTCGTGGCTCGCTTGAAAGAAAAAAAATACAAATTTCTTCCTCAACTAAATTCGGAGAGAGAAAAGATATTTCTTCAATGTAACTATTGGTGGTTCCATTCTAAAAACAATTTTTTTTATCAGAGCTCAATCCACTTTACAAGATTAGAAATTATCTAACGGATCCGAATAACACAATAGTTAATTGTTCTCAATGATTCTAGTTTTGAGACTCGAGCTTTTGCTTGTTCTTATGGTAGCTCTCGGCCTCTCTCGCTCGATGGGTCGAAGCAAATCCGTGGAATTGTGAAGAAGGCAAATCCGTAGTCGTCGTCGTTGCGGTGCCACGTCCATTTGGCGCTCATCCCGTTGACGATCCTCAGTCGCCCGTGCCCAAAGCTTGCCTCCCGGAACATCCAAAGGCTGATGGTGACGTGGTGTATCTATCGCGCGGGACACCGATGAACTCCGCAAGAACTTAATAATTCCATATTCTTGCAAACACGCCACAAGTCCAGAGTCAAGATCGACAACAACGTGCAACGAGGTATTTTTTTTAATTTGTTCCGTGGGCCAATGCATGGAGGCGCTAGGGTATTCACGTTGGGCAGTTGAGGCTTAACCAATTTCACTAGTGCCGGATTCTAGCATCAATTAAGCGTTGCGAGCTTAGCTGAAAATTTGATTTTGGCAGATTTATTATTTATTGTTTATTAAGTGCCCTTATAAGCGTTCTGCAATGTGGATGCTCTAATACCTTTATATCATATATATTTGTTTGTCTTAGCTGGCCCATTATCCCGTTTGACCAACACAAGGATATTTAGGCACACTTACCCTAATGAAGTTGACGATACATGACCAAGCGAAGAATTTATCTTATTTCCAGAAAGGCCAATGCCCAATCAAGATATAAGCAGAGCTGCCAGTTCAAATTGACATTGGGTTGTGTATGCTCTTTTCTCCCGCAGATAAAAATCGTTTTGTTCAACTAATAAAGATACAATTGTTGAAATGAATGAACCATAACCGCGTTACTGATTTTCTCGCTTGTTTTATCTGTGGGAATAACGGGGATGTTCTTTACAACTTACACTCTTTTGAGGACCTTCCAGAACACCGTTGGTGCCCCTTTCCTCAACCAACTTCTGCCAATTGATTATATGGGGCATTTGACCTTTTGGCGCTGAAAAAGAACGATTTTAAACATTAACATATTTCCATGTCGTAATGGTTTTGCTGTACTTGTAAAACCCATAATAGTTGGTTGTCATGCGCACCATTTTCAAGAATACTGGCACACACAAAAAATTAGATGTTACACCATGGTTATATTCGTGAAAACAATAAGCGTTAAAAATGAATACTACCTCTATTCCCAAAAAATTTGTGTATAGTTTAAACTATGTAAAGGTTGACTGTTTTCTTATAAGAATCATTAACATATACAATACACAATCAATATCACTTGATACATCATGAAATATATGTTCACCTAATATCCATATATTACTATGGCTGTTGATTCTTTTTTCCAAATACTTGGTAATGTTTCGCTTTGAAAATGTTACAGGCCTTCTTTTTCAAACGGGGACACACAAGATTGGCCAGCTTAAAATGTGCGTGTACGAGAGGGATCCTGTTAGTGCCCCAACTTTTTACCCTGTACAACCACACTCCAGATCAGCCTTTTAATCCAGAACAGTCGGTTTACTCCGTGTCGATCGAGCTAAAGAAACTGACCTAGTCCACTCCTAGTTAGTCACGATCCGCATGAGATCGGTTTCCTCACGTTATAGAAACCAGGACCTGAAACCCGATCGATCTGCTTGCACTCGCATGTGCTTTTCCCTGAAGCCCACGCTCTCAAAAAGTTCTCTGCAGAAAAAATATACAATCAAATAGTTCATACAGAACATCTGAGGCAAGCGAGGCTAAGAGAATAAATAACATGCTAAAACACTGCATTCGCATATTAAAAAAAAACTGCACTCGCATGTTAGCCATAGGCCATAGCTATGGAGTCATCAAATAATCAATGCACTCCATGATGAGAACTGACATGTTCTCATCAGAAACAACCATTACCGACACAACAATTAAGCACACAACACTAACAGTAATGATATACATTGACATTAAAAGTTGTAATATCTACATCTATCTATCTATCTATCTATCCACAGTATAGCGAGCTGGGAGCGACCCGGGAACTGTACAACTACAGTAAACAACAGTAATGAACAGTACCCGCGCGGAGGGACCTATTTGCAATTCCCCGAAAACTTAGGGGCTTCCCTGCAAAAGTGCGGCCACACCTCCCCTCCCCTGCCTCTCTCTCCCGTGCGGCACCGACGTCGCCGTCGCCCCCGACGCGCCGCCACGCCGTTTCGCTCCTCCCCACGCAAATCGAAGGCCACGGAGATCTCCGCCGCCGTCGCTTCCTCTCCATCCTCGCCGACGGTCCTCTGCCTCCCTACCCCGGCGATTCGCCTATCCTCGCCGACTCTCGCGTCCTGGGAAGCTCGAGCCGCGCCGGAATCTTTGCCGGCATGAACCGGCGCATCGTCGACTAACCCTACCGCCGCTCTTCCTTATCGGCTGCCTGGGCGCGTCTCTTCTCCATTGCCCATGCCGTCGCCAGCTTCAATATTCGATCTGGAATCGATCTAAAAGAGGTACGATTGATCTTGCTCTTCCCTATATCGCGCTTTCAAAGTTCGACCTGGGTTTCCCTGAATTAATGATTCAAAGCCCGCACGCGCAGTCTCGCATTCGCTGTTCTTGCTATGGATTTAGCGTCTGGCCGGCTACCAGCTTGAGTACGCCAAGTCCTAATGTACCTAGATGTAGTAGTAGCAGCATATATCTAATCCCCTTCATCTCCAAGCACTGAAGCTCATCAGCTTCCAAGATGTGCCGCCCTGCAGTCCAGCTGCTGAATCGATACCATGATGGTTATTACAGCTATGAGGAGGTTACTGATTACTGACGGCAGTTTGAAGCAGATATGGCGAGCCGCATTCACGAGGCCCGTGAGCAAAGGAACTATGTATGATAGACACCGTTCATCTTCGTCACTCATGCGCACACCCGACATGCAAGTTACTCTGTCCTAAATCCCTGCTCAAAATCAGTTTTCCTTATACAATTAATCCCTAATACCAGTCCAATTCGTTGATGTTTCCTGCACAACTTTATCAAGATAGATTTTGTTTGGGAGTGCATCACACGTGTAAGTAAACTCTAGACTAAGCTTGAGTTCTTACATCAGTTTTTGTTGCTTCAACAGAAAAAAGACCGACTCGCACTGTGGACACTGATGGGCAGCTGATATAGTTGATGTATGATAAAAATTACTTCACAATTGCTTCGTTGTATGTTCCCTGTTTAGCGCATTTACATAGTTTTCTAATTTTGTGAGATCCGAGCCGGTGCAGAAAATAGGAGTTTTTCGGACAAATCTCCATACTCGGACTATGTAGATTAGTCATTTGATGTGTTGCTAGCAACCTTTTAGGCTTAGTATACATTCAGTTATCCTCTCATGGGAAAATATTGGCATAGATGTTGATTATTCTATTTTTGTCCATTCTAAATCGCTCTGATAAGTTGTTAGAAGTGTTACTATTCTTCTACTGTTGTACAAAATATTGGTCTCTCTTATTTTTACTTTGTCAATTGGGATTCACAAAAGGCTTAACTTCTTGCTGCCTGCAACACCTAATTTACACGCTTGAGTATAGTCACAAATTACAATGACACATTGTGCTCATTGTCCAAGATGCTTTAGGATCAAGTGAAATAGCACACAATTGTTTGTGTCTGATTTCAATATGCTTGATTTAGAAGAATCTTTAGAATAGAGTTGACATTTAAAGAACATCGTTTGCAGTCTAGACTTGGAAAATGCAAAATTGATAAAACTTTTGTTGCTTGATTTGAGCTTTGTTACATTTTTAAAAGCTTTTCCATGTGTGCTCACCATACAGCTCATGCGTCTTGAGTATCCCATGACCGAATTAGTGTAAGAGAATTTTGAAACATGCGGTGCCCTTTTTAGATCGTAGGTTTTTGATAACATAGAAATAGGAAAATACATGATTATGATGTCATATGCCATTGATTCCTAAAATATTTCAATACACCAGATGTTTTGATGTTTTGCAGTTTGCCCGATGGAAAAAAAAATATGCACATTGAATGATAAGTTTTTGTTACATGTAGATAGCTTTTACTAAGAGTGATTTTGTAGTCTGTGTCCCTGTGTAGTGGTTTGGTTCGCATTGCATATAAATATTACCATAAAGATGTGTAATTAGTACTCTTTGTGCTTACAAGGTCTGAGGTATGTTTCCCAAAAAAAGAAAGTATAAGGCAAATTACATGGGAACTGTAAATGACCTCCGGTCTTCCCAATCCCCTTCCTGGCATCTCCTTTCCTCCATCCTTTGAGCGAAAGTGTTTCTTGACACGGGAGGTACTATTTAATGTGAGACACTGGATGTCCATTGTCTTCGTAGTTCTACTGATGTTCCTTGATGTTAGGCAATCTGCGTAGACTAAAATTTTGTATCGAAGGGTTCATGTCTCAAAGTTTAGCACACATGAGACGTCCTAGGGGAAACATATTAGGGATGCAAAATGCGTTGATATTATACTTTCCTTGAATAGTACAATCTGTTTTCCATCTATTTCATAGTGTTATTCCTAAATTTATTTGACCAAATATTTCTCACGTCATTGAGTGTGCTCTTATAGTAATTTTGAATCATGTGCCAGCTTATGGATGAATAGCGAGAAAAATGTAATGCTGAAGTACATTACCTTCACTGTGCTTGAGCAATTCGGAATACAAGCAACAATATGGTTTTGGATAAGCGAATATGGAATGTTATGGAATTGATAACTCCATTGGATTTCTGGAGCATATGCCGAGGACACAGTTGAGATCATACAATCTCAGATAGGGTGGAGCTAGAAAAGTGCAACCAGGCTGCGGCTCTTTTCAACTCAAAGGAATTACTTTCATGTTTTCATTTGTTCAATCTAACTATAAGTATACTGAAAGTTACTGCACTGTAGTGGTCCGCACTGTTGTTAAGTAGTGTTGTTTGTTAGCTTTGTTCGATTTTAATGGGTGTAACTAGACTATCCCAATAGCATGGTGTATTTTTATAAATAAGAGTTTTTTTTTTTTGCTTTCCTTGATTGACTTCACAACCAAAACAATTTATGTTGAGTCTTGAGCCATGTAGTGATTTGTTTTGGTTGCATCATATTTCTAAAGACTGAAGTTGATGTGTTTGAAATACATTTACCTAAAATTATGTTCCACTATTTTAGATATTATTTTTTTATCTATAATTATCGTGCATGAGTAATTCTATGCCTCCTCTAATATTTGATCATCTTCAAATTTCTAAGACGCCTACTTAGGCATTTTAATTGTGATTTTTGTTTTTGTTTTTGACTGTTCACCCAATGAAGTTTCATTATTGTAGCCTGAACCCATTGTAGTCTATCAATAGGTTTCCCATATATAAATCTAAATAACGTAAAAACCACTTAATGCTTTTGGTTTATCCATGATTTTTGTTCAATTCATTTTTCTTATGCAATGAGATCAACTGAGAGATAGAAACAGATATTCATATACTTCTATGTACAACTTATAAAATATATTTACATAAATGGTATATCTAAAATTAATAAATTTTCCAAATATTCTTATATGTAGAACTTCAAAAATATCTACATAAATGATATGTCTAAAATAAATGGATTTTTCCAAAATTACATGATAACTAGCCCGTGCAGGTCTATATGAAAGACGGTCACTTTGGCGAGCCCTCAGCGATCGGCGCACTGTACAACTACAGTAAACAACAGTAATGAACAGTACCCGCATGGAGGGACCTATTTGCAATTTCCCGAAAACTTAGGGACTTTCCTGCAAAAGTGCCGCCACACCTCCCCTCCCCCGCTTCTCTTTCCCGTGCGGCACCGACGTCGCCGTCGCCCCCGACGTGCCGCCACGCCGCTCCGCTCCTCCCCGTTTAGATCGAAGGCCACGGAGATCTTCGCCGTCCCTTCCTCTCCATCCTCGCCGACTCTCGCGTCTTGGGATGCTCGAGCCGTGCCAGAATCTTTGCCGGCATGAAGTTGCTCCCTCCGCCGCGTTTCGACGCCGCCGGCGACGCTCCGGCAGCCCAAATGTGGCGGCGCCGCCTCTTCCCGCCACCCCGTGCCCACGCGTGTCGGACGCGCTCAGCCACGCGCAGATACGCCGCCGGCGTGCTCGCCGTGGCCGTTGTGCGGCAGTTGCTGACGCCACCGTGTCGTCACAATGGGCCCAAAAGCCAGTTTTTTTTTGCACCCAAAAAAAAAACAAATTTGGTGAAAATTTGGGAAAAATCCAACTGCACATGCTCCAATTATATGGAGTTGAATTTTAAAAAAATTCTCTAACTATGGAATTCAAATTAATAAATGTGCATTTCCACTCATTATGGACTTATATTAAAAATAATAATTTTTGAAAATTCCAAATTGCTTAAAAATTGGAGATACTCTAAAATATATCAACATGTCCGCAAAAATAAATGCCAACTATTTACAGCAAAAAAACAAACATATTGGAACATTTCGAATTGGTGAATATTTGAAGAAAATCCAAATGCACATCCTCTAATTATGTTAAGTTGAATTTAATAAATGCTCATATAATGCATCTCCTCTAATAATGGACTTAAACTGAACATTCCAATTTGGTTAATATTTAGATGTAATCTAAATGAACTTTCTCTAAATATCGAATTCAATTCAAAAAATGTGCATTTTCACTCATTATGGACTTAAAAATAAATGTTAACGAGGAATATAAACATATTCGAACATTCCAATTTGCATATTCAAACATTCCAATTTGCTAAAAAAAATGAAATACTCCAAAATATATCAACATGCCCACAAAAAAATAAAGGCCAACTATTTACAGAAAAAAAACACACACATATTTGAACATTTTGAATTGGTGAATATTTGAAGAAAATCCAAATGCACAACCTCTAATTATGTGAAGTTGAATTTAAAATAAATGCTCATATAATGCATTTCCTCTAATAATGGACTTAAACTGAACATTTCAATTTAGTAAATATTTGGATGTAATCTAGATAAACATTCACTAAATATAACATCCAATTGAATAAATGTGCATTTTCCACTCATAATGCACTTAAATTAAATGTTAATGAAAAATAGAAACAAATTCGAACATTTCAACTCGCTAAAAAAAAGATACTCCAAAATATATCAGCATGCTCAGAAAAATGAATGCAACTATTTACAGCAAAATACAAACATAATTTATGGCAAAAAACAAACATGTTTGGAAATTTTGAATTAGTGAATATTTAGAGAAAAACCAATTGTACTTCCTCTAATTACGTGCAGTTGAATTTAACAAATGCTCACACAATGCATTTCCTCTAATTATGGACTTAAATTGAACATTTCAATTTGGCACATATTTGGAAATAATCTAAATTAACTTCCTCTAAATATGAAATTAAGATGCAGTTCCTCAAATTATAAACTGACTTTACTAAATGCTCATATAATGTATATCTTCTGATTACGGAGCTAAATTAAATATTTATGCCAACATACAAACATAATCGAACATTCAAATTTGCTAAGTATTTGTAGTTACCCTAGACGACAAATTCCGAGGCATTTCACATTTCAAATTACAACAGGTGCGGCGTGTCGCCGCTCCCAGTTGAATTTTTTTTTGAAAACTTTTAAATTTTCAACTGCTTCGAAATCTGAGCATTTGAAAAACGGAAAAAACAAAACGAATAGCTTCCTACTTTCACCAATTTTTGAAATTCAAACAAAATATAAATCAATATCTACGAATATATCTGTTGGAAAAAATACGAGTAATATATCAAAACCATCAGACTTCGAAATCTGAGCATTTGAAAAACGGGAAAAAAAAACGAATAGCTTCCTACTTTCACCAATTTTCGAAATTCAAACAAAATATAAATCAATATCTACGAATATATCTATTGGAAAAAAATACGAGTAATATATCAAAACCATCGGACAAATACATACAAACTACTTATGCTAAAGTTTTTTTTTTTGTAATATTCAAATTTTGTCACCATTTAGAGGTAATTCAAATGCATAATTACTAATTTCATTTAATATTGTCGCTGAAATACAAACATGTTCGAACATTTCAACCTACTAAATATTTGCATATTCTACAAAAATATAACAAAAATACTCACAAACAATGCTACCTATTCATATCAAATTAAAAAACAATACTCCGATATTCCACAAAATATATCGAAAATGCTCGAAAAAAATGCTATATACTTATAGCAAAATACAAATATATTTGAACATTTCAATTTGGCCAATATTTCGACACCACACGAACAAACTTTCCCCAAATATGGAATCAAATTCAATTGGATTTTTCTAACTTCAATTAAATATTAACTTCGAAATACAAACATGTTTGAACATTTCACACCACTAAATATTTAAATATTCTACAAAATATATAAAAAATACTCACAACAAAATGCTACCTATTCATAACAAAATAAAAACATGTTTAAACATTCCAATTTGGTCAACATTTTGGTTAACAAAAAAAAATATATTATACAAAAAACTCACCAAGGGCGTGGCGTGACGCCACGCCAAATTCAACTAGTATATTTTAACTTTATGCAAATATGGGGCTCTCTAGGCTTCCGCTGTCTTTTATTTTGTTTGCTTAAGAGATATCATCAACAGTAGTGGAAAAGAAATAAACTAAAGCACTAAGCCAGCTAGAAAAGGTGTGTTTACGAAAATGGTACCCTGAATTACTTTCTACCTATATTTCTAACAAAATTATGAAAAACATAGAGCCCAACTTGGTTCACGAGAAGCAATATACCAGGTGAAAGTTTCATAATTTTCCAACTGATCTATTTAGGGCAGCCGTTGGAGACCGAATTAGGCCATTTTCTGCCCTATATGACATGTTTTATACATCCCTGTCCTATAAGGGGCTGCTGTTAGAGATGCTCTTACAGCCGATGGAAAGGGAAGTAAGGAAATTGCATTGCCTTCTCGGCATCAACGCACGAAGACCCTTTTTGTCCGGTCAATCTCACCAAATTAGGGCCGCGCGAGAGCTCAAATCGCGGGGCGACAGAGTGAAGGAAATCAGCAAATTAGTACATCATCAAATTTCCATGGTTGCCAGCGGCTGGATCTGCGCCAGGCGATACGAGGGCCACTCCAACTCCGTGCTAGATGGCAGTGGTAGTGACTTCTCACCTCTGGAAAGGATTTGGGGGTGGATCGAACTCGCCGAATCGGGATGGACTGAATCCTATAGAGACAAAGAGAGGATCCTACACTACAATTCAGAAAAAAGTAGGGACTAATCTACAAATGTGTCATGCTGGGAACTGTCCGATAGTTACATTAAATCTTGTCCTTTGAATCAGAATGAAAGGTCCTGATTTTCCTAGAATCCAGTAGCACACAAGCATCCTGGAGCACTAGGGGTGTGTTTGTTTGGGCTGGCTGTGGTGCTGTGCAGGGAAAGGTGTTGTCCTGGAAAAGCTACTGTTCTGAGTTGCCCTGTTTGGCAACTTAGCTGGCTATCTGGCTGTGAAGTGGTAAATTGTCTGAAATGCCCTGAGAGTCATGAAAACGTGTATTGTTGTTGATTTCCATTACATCAGACTAGCTAATTCAAATTGTACATTTCCGTTACATCATAACTAGCTAACTCAAATAGTTGTAACGTTGTCTAGGCTCAAACATCGGGTTGGTAGTGTCGTCACGGGTTGAGTTCATACATGTCGTGTGTAGCTCATCCGGAGCGGGCAAGGTAATTGCTTGCCTTTGAAGTGATTCTCATCCAAATCACATCGAAGCAAACTGTTTGTCATCCGAATGACGTCGGGCAAACTTTCTTCTTCAAATTTCGTCCTGTCTGTTGGTAGCCCCAAAAATGCGCCCAATACAACGGCACAAGCATTTAGCTAATTTCAATGGAAATGCTATTACACTAACAAATAAATATATGTTTGTACATCCGGACTTGGTATAATTTATGACCAAACGTTCACATAGTAAGGAATTTAGAAATCTGGACAATTCATAATAGGATGTTTTACATCGTATTTGTACTGGCCTCGTAAGGCGACATTACTCTACCAAAATCGAACTAGCTAGCAGCAGGAGAAATCGATCTGGGTGAGCCGATTCCGAGCCCAAATCGATCTGGGCTTCGTCTTTTATATGACGCTTTCTCCCAACCCCTCCTCGAACCCTAACTTCTGTTCTCTGCGGCATCGGCGATCGAATCCTCACCACGGTACTTTTCTCGATTGATTTTCTCCTCTGCTTATTCGTTTTATTTATAACAACGAATCTCACTCCTTCTTCCTCGGCCAGATGTCGGCCGTGGACGAGGCTTTAGCCTTAGTTCATCACCACATGTATCTGCAGACGAAAGCTGCCCTGCGTGCGTTCCAGCAGCAGCAGATTGGACATGTGGTCAAACCTGAGCATCTCTGGTCGAGCACCTTTCAGCGTGAGATCAGGCAGCACAAGGTCGAAGCTGAGCGTGTCGCTTTGAGCGCCTCTCGGCGTGAGCAGCAGATGGAACAACACGAAATCCAACCTGATCGTCCCTCTTTGATCGCCTTTGAGCGTGAGATGAATCAGCAGATGCAACGTGAGATTGAGCCATTGCTTGGCTTTCAGCGTGAGATCTTGGGCGATTCTTGGTGCCGGTGCTTGAAGCTCCGGCTTGGGTCCAGCAGAATCATGTATGACGCTCACCGGGCTGTCAAGAAGGGGTGGTACCTGGACCTTGAGGATTCTCTCGTAACCCGGTCGCATCAGGAACTGATGGAGTGCCTGAATTGTGATCTGCCCACCAATCCGATCCCCGAGGCCTTTTATGAACTGGTGGAGGGCAAGGGTGGGTGTACACTAGATGATGGTATCCACAAGGCCAAAGTTAAGGCGCTCCTGGTCGACGATCCCAAGCGCAAGTGTATCGTCCCTAGCCGCTTCTGCAGCTTCCACCTAGATGGCTTCGACCTTGATGACATGTGTGAGTAGTTCCCCATATTCAGAAATCACAACCCCCTCGATCTAGGTTTATTAGCTATTGATTCCGAAGCTCTTGTTTGTTCTGATTTGTGTTCTCGATCTGCTCACGACTGATTTGCAGCAAATGCTCCACTTGGGCCGCAGTATCATCCCGGTGCACATCAGGACCTGGCGAGTTGTTCCACCGACGTCGTTTCCATTAGGGTGATCAAAGCTGCTCCTGGTTACCCCGTCGAGGTTTATGGTAAAGTTATCGCCAGGGATGAGATTGACTACAAGTGTGTCTACCTGTTTAATCGTGAAAGAAGTGATGCCCAGACCATCACTTCGGAGGTACTTCTTCCTTTATTCTATTTGCTCACTCGATTCCATGCATGTAGTAACCAATCCAGATGATCCTCTTCACTCGTAAATCTGCTATGCGCCATGATTTGCATATGTAATGTTATCTAACCATGATTGCACGAATGCAGCAAGTTGTCAAGAGTCAAATATGTTCACTAATATAATTATTCGGTGCAAACATCACGATTCACATACTTATTATTGGATACACTTTGTCAATAAGAAAGTTTAATGGATTCCCATTTCAATCTGATCTGTTCTAATACATTTTAATCATGATAAAAAAATTATGTTCCGGTGTAAAGATAGATTTCTTTTTTGAATCAGGAAATGTCTCAACGTTTGACATGTGTTAATTAAATATCTCATGTCTTGCTCATTTCACCATACAAGCAACAGATGTCTAGGAGTTCTAGGAACGGTAGTGTAGCAGCACAAGTGACATTGAGTATAATTTTGAAACAGTTTAAATTCAACTGGCTAGTCATGGTTTTCATGTCTTGAATCTAACTGTTTTAACCCTTGCGCAGAAGGATATGTTAGCCTTGACAGGTCCAAACCGAGCGTTGGTTACGTTACGTTATATGTATTTTGAGTTCGATTTGAAGATCAAGGGCAAGGATGGCCCTCATGATGAAGTGCAGTTTAGCAAAGGTGTGATATCGTACTTTTGCGTAGAAGGTCACAGGCGCATTATCTTGCAGCTACCTAGTTTCGAGAGTACAGTGAAATTGGTATTGCAAAATGTTGACCTTCCATTGGCAGCTAGCCTCGATGTCAGTTTTGTGAAACAAGGGCCCAGTGACCCTCTTGCCCACTTCGAAGGTAAAATAACAGCTGGGATTACTAGAAACTACAGACAGCACGCGCTTCTATATGATAGTAGTAGTGTGCGTCGTGGGGTCTTGGTGAGAGCAGACGGCTCTCTTGTGTTAAATCGTAATCTGGTAGCTGTCAATAGGTATGCACACGACGAGGAAGATGAAAAACTGGTGCTCTACGTTTGTTTTCTTGATGCTGGTTGTGAGATTGAGGATGCGGATTGGACATACCCTGAGGATGAGGATGACGATGATTATGATGATAAAGCGGAAGAGCAGGTGGAAGACCAAGTGGAAGAGGACCCTAAGAATTTTGTAACTCTAAAATACCCTCTACGTGAGGCTGTTTGGGAGCAGGGTTGCCTTAAACTGAGAGTAAAGGTTGATTGGACTGCCGTTCTTGATAAGCCAGAGGATACTGATTTCTTCTATAGGCGTTGTCGTCTTCCAGCTGGTCCTGAGCCTGATTATCGATTTGGTATTCCACGTAACTGAGAGTGGCTGTACACTCTCTTGGTTGCTATGTTTACATATTCTGTTGGTTGAACTCTGTAATATTGGAGAGCATGTCAGCCTCTGACCTAACTAAGTCGTAGTGAAGTATGAATTGTGCTATGGTTAGTGACTATTTATGGGGTCCTTAGCAATGGATGTAATTCCCCCGTATGAAAAATCTGGAGCTTTTTATGCTGGTATTTGCAAGTCTGTTTGAAGATTTTGTACCCCAATTCTTGTATCGCTTCTTCCAATTTTTGTCTATGGGTTTTAGTTTCTCAGCTCTTGGGTAAACTATGTTATCACAATATTTGTTTCTTTGTTTGTGAATTGTAGTATCAGAAATCGTGCATGAATCCAATGCTTGTTTATCTTGACGCTCAAGGTCTCCCTGCCGGGCCCTCTCCATCTGTTTGCGTGACTCCTGCGTCGATTCGGTTAAAAGAAAAAGCTTCACTCTAGTGATCGGCTAGTAAATCTGCGATGATAGCTAGTCATACACTGCCAGTTAGCAGTTTCAGGGCAGGCCTTGATTGTCCGGGGATTTTCATTTGATCCCTTCAAAAGCAATTTAATCGGAACATTATATTCCTAGCAGGTTGTCGTCATGTCCAAGCTTTTCTGTTTTATCGATATAGCTTCCTAATAATCCAATGCTTGTTTATCGAAAAAACACAGCTTGGGCAGAGGTATATACAGTTTTGGTACCACAACTTGCATCCGATATGCATCCCACATGTTGCAAAATGTGCAAGCGCGGTATCACAACTTGCTTAGCGGATTGATTTTAATCCCGAGTCGTTGTGCAGCCGACACGTCTGACGCCACGGTGGTGGATGGCCTCGTTGAAAGCAGTATTCATCAGAGCGGTCACCAACACATTGGCCACGCCAGCTGCCAGACGGAGCCAGAGGAACGCCGCGACTGCGGCATCCTTGACGCTGCTCGCCGCGCTGTCCGCCTTCCGCTGACACACGACGGTAACCGTCGCGCGGCGTCGCCGCCGGCAGAGCTAGACTAGATTCGTATTGGGGAAATTCCTCTATTTTTTCTTTTACCTGATTACGGGACATACTGTGTCAATACGAATACAATCCGGGGGAGTTTTGCAAAAGACTCAGGCGATGGCGTCAGACGTGTCGGCTGCACAACGACTCGGGATTAAAATCAATCCGCTAAGCAAGTTGTGATACCGCGCTTGCACATTTTGCAACATGTGGGATGCACATCAGATGCAAGTTGTGGTACCAAAACTGTATATACCTCGCTGGGGCACGTTATGAAGCCTGTTTGCCTTCCTTGACGCTGCTCGCCGCGCAGTCCGCCTTCCGTTGACACACGACGGTCACCGTTGCCCGGCGTCACTGCCGACGAGGTGTCCCGTAAAGAGCTAGGACACGGTCGTTATTGTTGCATCGGTATCATCTTCCTAGTTATCCTCGTAGGTTTTACGGTCAGCTTCGTGCTTATGGTGTTCATATCCTTGACCACATATATTATATTCGGAAAAATCTTGTTATATTGGCATGCCATTTGAAAGCAGACATGTCAACAACCAGGATTGTGTCATGGAAGAAAAAAGTTTTAAGATCTCGAAGATTTGCTAATTTTGTAACCTCTAATGTCAACTCATGTATCTCTCACCCATAGTCTGCTTCTATCCGCTTCTTTCGGTTGTGTGCATCTTTGTTATGTATAGGTCGGATGTAGACGTTTCTGGTTGTATCAACTTGATATAGACTAGTCAAAGTCTAATAAAGCATCATTTATCGAAAGAACTCATATATTTCTACCATATACTCTTTCCTACTATAAATATGTATGGTACTACTGATTGTCAAAATAAAAAACCTAGCTTTGAATGCTTTCCAACCTTCATTTTGTGAGAATTAATTTCTGGTCATGTCCTTAGACACGCGTACCCGCACACACTCAGTTACCGACTATTTCAGTGTTGCTCCTTGTTCTATAAGAATAGCGTGTCCGTTCTTCCCCTTGGTGAGTTCTTATTGTCACAATGCATGAAACGGAAGTTTACGAGATGGACACATCAAATCGACATCCACGCAGGGTTGGGAGATGTCAGGAGTATAAACTTGACAAGACTCATATTGTTGGTGACAAATAAGTAAGGTCGAACTCCTTTTTCAGATAATGTCACTGGTTGACTTGGCAGCCGGGCCGGCTTTGTGCGTCCTGGATAGAGCGCGCAGCTAATCAAGATGATTGGTGTGGAATAACCCGCGGGCACGCCATGCATGTGACATAGCGACAAGGAAAATTATGGTGGCACATGACTCTAGCCCTTGCGTTCTACTAGTATTAATGCGCTGCAAAAAAGTCCATACCAGTTTTTTAGTAAACTAAAGATGAATGCTTGTATGGCCTCCTCTTTGCGATGATTAGTAGTGTCGAAGAATTTGCATCGTATTTTGATAAAACTTATGCCATTCCTGTTGTACGAGTCACTGATGTTCCACCGCTTTTTTCACACACATCGTTTTGACTAGCTGTGCGCGCTATCCAGGACACATAAAACAATGTTATCAATATGTTTGCGGTATTCTTTGGACAATTTGGAGTTGTCGTAATGACGTTGTATTTAACAAATCTGACAATACAAATATCTTATAGGTTATGCACAGAGCAGTTTAATGGATCCATTTATGGTCCTTCCTTCTACCTGTAGACATGCGGGGTGCTATGGCTATAGGATGCTCGGAACTCGTTCGAACTATCTTCAACTAGGGTGATTGTAAAAAATCTAATATAATAAAAGATGTAGGGAGGATTTTTATTATTAATTTTTTGCTGGCTGGTTCATGTTGCTATTTTGTGTGACCATGAGTTTGACTTTTAATCATACATAAAACTATGCAATAAAATCAGCTGTTTGCATCAGTTCGATGCAGAGGATGGGGCTCTGCTCCACATTTCAAAAAAAAAGGACACACAAAGCCGATTACCAAGTTAACCGATGACATTAACTAACAAAGGACTGCAAACTTTCTTTTTCATCACCAACAATTCGATTCTTGATAATCTAAAGATGTCTGTACTCCGACCTTACTGCTTAGGCACCAACAATCTGAGTCTTGACAAGTTCCTAATCCCGACACCTCCCAACCCTGAGTGGATGCTAATTTGCCCTATCCTTAATACTAACAATGTAAATCTCCCAAAATTCCCGTCAAATTTTCTGAATTGCCACGAGGGAAAAAAATGAATGTTTTTTATAGAACGAGGAACAACATGGAAATTGTCGAAGAGACGAGTAGGTGTGACATGAAGGGTGGGGTGCATTAAAAGCTAGGTTGCTTGTTGGCATGTTTGCCTTCAAATAAGCCATTGATGTTGGCATGTTTTAGTTGTTGCCCGTTGTGGATGCTTTTAATACCTAGTTAGATGTGGATGCAATATACAAATCGACAGGGACTCTAAAACCCTCCATTGATGGACACAATAGCTTGCCTGAAATTGCTCGTAGTCGTAGCTCAATAGACCGAGCTTGTGGTCGACGGGCGTGGTCCTTACATAGTTTATGTATTCCTACGAACTTTAGAAATAATCAATATAGAACAGCCGAGTTCTAAAAAAAAAAAGTAAAACAATCAAATTTGAGAGTAATAATATACTACTTGTCGTAGTTGTTTTTCGAACGGAGGCAAAAGATTCTCTTCATGTCACCAATTAAAATAAGAGGAAAATTGGCCAGTCAATTAGCGAAAAACCAGGTGAAAACTGGTACTTACAAACAAAGTGCAGAGTGTGCATGTTACCATGTGACGTAACCAAAGTGTTTCAGGTGTCAAAGCCTCACATGGTTGGCAACTCTACAAACAAGGAGAAGAAGGCACCTTGCTCGTTGTCAACACTGAGTTGCTTCCGTCATGTCTTTGATGTGCGTCACATGCATGTAGCACATGCTTGTTTCCAAGGTACACAGTGAAGATGTGGGTCCTCATCAAAGAACCACCGGAGGGACATCGTGGAGGCGGAATGCGAGGTATCAGACAACACTTCTGCGGCCACCATCAGCACACGACGTACCTGGAGGTGCCGCCATTGTACTGCTCTCGCTCAATGTTCTTGCGATTCCTCGTGTCACTCTCGATCTCATCAAACGGGCGTTTCGTCGCTGCCCTCCGCCCCCAATTGCTCGATCCGCCTCCGTGATCTTGTGAGCTGTCCCGGCGTGCTTCTCCTCTGCCGTCCGGCGCCTCGCCATCATCCTCCGCTCGCCCCTCCCTCAGGTTTCCTCCTCCTTCGGACAGGAGTGACCTCCACCCGGGCAGCGGTCAATTCGTTGCTTGGCTTCCGTCACCGAGAGATGGACGCCAGCACGGGGATGTGTGAGAGGCCCCGAGCATTCTTGATGTGCTAACTATTCCAGTAGGGATGATCTCAAATATTGATTCATCAGAGTCCATAATAATTCTTTGCAATTATCATGATGGGTGAGAGCAGCAGGAGGACACCCAGCAGAACGGTATTTTCCTTACATCTTCTCTCAATGAAGTCAAGTGCAGACATTGCTGTTGATCCCTTGTATCCTGGGTTCTTCTCTTGTTTGATTTTACTTTAATTTAACTTCATCTGGTTGTGACTATTCAAAAGAATTTTCTGTGACGTGTGATCTGCAGTTAATTACTTGCTGTGTGTTGTAGTATATTTACTGGGATTCTATCACCCATCTTTTCTAGACATTATGAAATTATTTCTAGATTCGATTTGATCCCTCTGCAGTTGTGATGGTCCAAAACAATTCTTGATTTGGTTGTTACTGCCTGTGTCCCATATATATCATATAATATCGTACAAGTAATAGCCGAGAATAAATCACTTCGTTTATGATGCTTGTCCAGTAAAGTGGCAGTGCCACTTTGTTAGTCTGTGCTCAGATTTATTCACGTGAGACTATGATATGAACTTCTGCATAATATGATCTCATCTCCTTCATGTTTTTCACCAAATTTCCTGTGGAGTATTCAACGGCTTTCTTGATGCCAATGAAAAACTAAATGTTGCAAGAGCCTTTTGTTTGCTGAGGCTGGAGCATCTTGTAGCCTGCAGTTTAGTGCCTGATTGTTTTGATTGTATTTCATTTGTCCGGAATAGCATGTCTATTTGTACATTGTCTGAAAGTTGATTATTAGCACGGTCGGTTATTTTAAAGGTGTTGGAAAGCTGCGTTTTCATTGATAGAAGGACAAGTTACAAGGAACCCAAATGATCAAAACCTGTACAAAAACGAAGAAGAAAGATACAAGCCAAAACGGCAAGGAGTCTAAAGCGACTACTCGCGAACAGGTAGATGGTCCAGAGATGATGAGAAGCGCCATGGTTTCAGTTTCTCGGTTTGGTTCTCTTTTGTAGTACTTATGACTTTGTAGTCGATTATTAGCACAGTCGGATCTGTACCATGGTGTAAATAAATTGCATGTAGTTCTTGACATGATCTGTACCATGATTATTAGCACAGTCGGATCTGGTTGAATCTCTCGTGTACGAACTATTCCATCTGACATAGTTTCAGGAAACGAGGAGCACACACTATCTGACTCAGTGTATATTTTTCTAAGCTAGAGTTTCATAGAAGAGCAAGTCATCATAACCCATGCAATTATGTTGACAAGATAGTTGTTATTTTCTTTTCTAATGTTATTTACATTCCGTCTTAATGAAGTTTAACTCGAAGACTAGAAATATAGTTGGTCGCTATGCTTTTTAACTTGGTTGTAAATATATTTAATTTTTCCGACCTTTTCTAATTTATTTATCTAATGGACGGGCGCGGCAACGCGCGCCTACACATGATCTAGTGAACACAAGATTTCTTACAAAGTGGAAAGTTCTAATAAAATTGTGACAAATGACAAGATAGTATTTCTATCCAAAATTTCTTAACATGGGAGAAGTGTCTGTACAGTCTATGGCAATGCACTATCTCGAAATTAATAATTGTCATGCTCTATCCCTTCTTTTATTACAAGTCAGTTTCCCAAGTTGACACGCATGAGGAAGGCAACACTATTTTTTTATTAGAAGTAAATAGCGGAAGGATGCTGCTAGATAAAAGTGTCATCTTCGGATATGGACTAATAGGTGAGGTCAAAGCTCAGTAAATGAAACGGTAGAAACCAGCCAGGAAGTAGATAGATGACGTCATAGTTTAAAATTAGCCATCACTTTTACAGCGACTGCTCACGCCCTTGGTACTCCTATGCAATTAGGCAACCTAATTAATTTGGTTCATGAGGATGACACGGATGTCCGAAATATCGGCCTATGTCAACCATTTCATCTCCTTGTAGCCCTACCTCTGTCTGTTTTTCTGCATTTTCTATAGCTCACCCTTACAAGTACATCCTCGTACAACTCTGATTCCCGGTGCATCCTATTTCTAGAGTCCTATTATGCACATCGAATTTCTCATGCTACAAGCTTAATTATCTCATATTAACACTAGTAGAAAAACAGCCAAAGGATTTTACCCTTAGTACCGGTTTGCTTACAAACCAGTACTAAAGCTTGCACTAGTACCGGCTACAGAGCCCAGTGCGCCGGGAATCTGTAGTACCGGTTCGTTCGGGACCTTTAGTACCGGTTCGTGCTACGAACCGGTACTAAAGGATTTCGCGCCAAAAATGCTGCGGCCGCGGGGCCGGCGCTGCACCTTTAGTACCGGTTTGCATAGCAAACCGGTACTAGAGGGTGTGCAGCCTATTTCATCAACCCGCCCCGCTCATTTTTTCATCTCCAACACATTTCCAACCTAAATCTCTCCTCTCACACTCCAAACAAATCTCCATTTTTCTCCACCATTTTGTTAAGATTGGCGGCAACCATCTAACCAAGGGTTAGCAACATGATCCTTTCTTCCGGCGTTCCTAATTTAGCTCATTTCGTATAGTTTAACTCGTTTCACTTTTTTAGTGCTAGCAAGGTGTTTGATGAAATGTCTAAGTTAGTGATTTCATTCGTTTTATATGCAATTTGAGCTCAAATTAAAGTATGCTTTCTTGGTTTTAGTATCTTCCCCGTCCTCACCGCCGTCGATCGCCAGCGCCGTCCCTAGCCGGCACCACCTCGGTGAGCCTACTTGTTTTTATGTTTTATAAAAAAACTTAGTTTTATGTGATAGATGCATAGTTTTACTTTATAATTTTCTTACTTGTATGATTGTTTTTTTATGTATAGTGCCATGGTTTTGATATCCGTCCCCGTCGGCCCTCGTCCGGTCTATGATTCAGATGTGGTATACTTTTATAACTATTTGTTTCATTTCGTCATATGACAATTATGCCGACCAACTTGACATAGATATTTTATCTAGGAGGTAGTTGAACCAGAAATTACAACGGACCCTCTTGTAGAGATGCTCAATTTATTTGAGAAAGAAAATAATGATTTGAAAGAAAAATTGAAAAGAAGTAAAGATCTTCGTCTGCAATGCCTAGAAGAGAAGATGAAATTGGACTTGAAGTTTGCCGACGTCGTCGATGATCACCAGATCAAGATGGATGCAATGCGCTTGAAGATTAAAAAGATTAGAAAATATGTCATTAATCAAGAGGCTTGGTATCATTATGCTGTTGGTTCAGTAGTTACCTTAGTTGCGATTTTCATCGCATTTTTTGTTGGTTTTAATTTTTTTAGATAGTTGTATGTTAGTTAGAGTGTATGTTTTATGAGAACTATGTATTACATTTGGTCAGTACTCTAATTTGCTTTTAATGTGATGAACTTGAATATTAATTAATTTTGTCACTCATCTATTCATGAAGTAGTGTAATTAACGGTTATTGATATACTTATATAATGCAGATGAACCGACAATGGATGTACGGTGACCGACGTTGTCCCGAGTTTCTTAATGACATGCATAATTTTCTCCACGTGGCTGAGGCAAGCAAGCGGGCGAATGGTTTCATGTGTTGTCCATGTAGTGCCTGTAAGAATATGAAGGATTACTCTACCTCAAGAACCATTCACGTCCACCTGTTAGAGAACGGTTTCATGCCCGGCTATAATTGTTGGACAAAGCACGGAGAAAGAGGGGTTATAATGGAAGACAACGAAGAAGAAGAGGATAATGACAACTATCCTATGTTCACTGAACATGATGATATGACAATGGGGGGAGACGAAGACGCAGAAGAGCTCATTTTTGATGAGCCCGATGACGATTTAGGTCGGGCCATTCGTGATGCGAAGATTAACTGCGGAAGTGCAAACGAGAAGTTGAAGTTGGAGAGAATGTTAGAGGATCACAACAAATTGTTGTACCCAAATTGCGAAGATGGCCAGAAAAAGCTGGGTACCACACTAGAATTGCTGCAATGGAAGGCAGAGAACGGTACTTCTGACAAGGGTTTTTGAAAAGTTGCTGAAAATAATAAAGAAGATGCTTCCAGGGGAGAATGTATTGCCCTCTAGTACGTACGAAGCAAAGAAGGTTGTCTGCCCTCTAGGATTAGAGGTGCAGAAGATACATGCATGCATCAATGACCGCATCCTCTACCGCGGTGAGAAGTACGAGAATTTGAATGCATGCCCGGTATGCGGTGCATTGCGGTATAAGATCAGGCGAGATGACCCTGATGATGTTGATGGCGAGCCGCGCCCCGGGAAGAGGGTTCCTGTCAAGGTGATGTGGTATGCTCCTATAATACCACGGTTGAAACGTTTGTTTCAAAACAAAGAGCATGCCAAGTTGTTGCGATGGCACAAAGAAGACCGTAAAAAAGACGTGATGCTGAGACACCCCGCTGACGGGTCGCAGTGGAGAAAAATCGACAAAGAGTTCAAGACATTTGCGGATGATGCGAGGAACTTAAGATTTGGTCTAAGTACAGATGGCTTTTTAATCCTTTCGGAGAGCAGAGCTCCAGTCATAGCACCTGGCTAGTGACTCTATGTATCTATAACCTTCCTCCTTGGTTGTGTATGAAGCGGAAGTTCATTATGATGCCAGTGCTCATCCAAGGCCCGAGGCAACCCGGCAACGACATTGATGTGTACCTGAGGCCATTGGTTGAAGAACTTTTACAGTTGTGGCATGAAGAAGGTGTACCTGTGTGGGGTGAGCACGAACAAAAGGAATTTAACCTACGAGGGTTGTTGTTCGTAACCATCAATGATTGGCCTGCTCTTAGTAACATTTCAGGACAATCAAACAAGGGATACAATGCATGCACACACTGTTTAGGTGAGACTGACAGTATATATTTGGGAAACAAAAATGTATACTTGGGGCATCGTCGATTTCTTCCAAAACAACATGTCGTAAGAATGGGAAGAGGCAAGCATTTCAGAGGTAAGGCAGATAACCGGACGAAGCCTACCCGCCCTACTGGGGATGTTATGTATGATATGGTGAAGGATTTAAAAGTGATCTTTGGAAAGGGTCCTGGTGGACAATCTGTTCCGAATGACAGTGCCGGACACGTACCCATGTGGAAGAAGATGTCTATATTTTGGGAGCTACCCTATTGGAAAATCCTAGAGGTTCACTCTTCAATCGACGTGATGCACGTGACGAAAAATCTTTGCGTGAACCTGCTAAACTTTTTGGGCGTGTACGGGAAGACAAAAGATACACCGGATGCACGGCAGGACCAGCAACGTATGCACGAACGAGACAACCTGAATCCAGAGAAGTATCAAGGTCCTCCCAGCTACGCTCTTACGAAAGAAGAGAAGGAGATCTTTTTTGAAGTCCTGAGCAGCATCAAGGTCCCGTCTGGCTTCTCGTCGAATATAAATGGAATAATAAACATGACAGAGAAAATTTTTCAAAACCTAAAGTCTCATGACTGCCACGTCATTATGACACAATTACTTCCGATTGCATTGAGGGGGCTTCTGCCAGAAAATGTTCGAGTACCCATTGTGAAGCTATGTGCATTCCTCAATGCAATTTCTCAGAAGGTGATCAATCCACTAACTCTATCAAATTTACAGAAGGATGTGGTGCAATGTCTTGTCAGCTTCGAGTTGGTATTTCCACCATCCTTTTTCAATATTATGATGCACCTCATAGTTCACCTAGTCGAAGAAATTCACATTCTTAGTCCTGTATTTCTACACAACATGTTCCCCTTTGAGAGATTCATGGGAGTCTTAAAGAAATACGTTCATAACCGTGCTAGGCCAGAAGGAAGCATCTCCAAGGGCTATGGAACAGAGGAGTTCATTGAGTTTTGTGTTGACTTTATTCCTGACCTTAAGTCGATTGGTGTTCCTGAATCACGCTATGAGGGGAGACTGCGTGGAAAAGGCACGCTAGGAAAGAGAGCAAAAATAAATATGGACGGACATTCTTTCACTAAAGCACACTATACAGTCCTACATAATTCCAACTTGGTGGCTCCGTATATAGTGGAACACAAGGATATTTTACGCTCAAAATATCCGGAGCAAGGTGAAGATTGGATTGATGGAGAACACCAGAAGACTTTCGGCGGTTGGTTGCAAACACATCTCATTAATGACACCACTATTGAAGAACAACTATACTTGTTGGCCAAGCAACCATCTTTTTGTATATCTACTTTTCAAGGGTACGAGATAAATGGGAATACATTTTACACGATCGCCCAAGATCAAAAGAGCACCAACCAAAACAGTGGTGTCCGCTTTGATGCAGCAGACGGCAATGGGAAGAAGGTCACATATTATGGGTACATAGAGGAGATATGGGAACTTGACTATGGACCTACTTTCAAGATCCCTTTGTTCCGGTGCAAATGGTTCAACGTGAAAGACGGGGTACAGGTAGACCCACAGTACGGAATGACTACAGTGGATCTCAAGAATCTAGGATACGAGACCGAACCATTCGTGCTAGCCAGTGAAGTGGCTCAGGTTTTCTATGTGAAGGACATGTCTACCAAACCGAAAAAAAGAAAAGAAAGGCAAGAGGACACATCATATGATGAGCCAAAGCGCCACATAGTTCTCTCAGGAAAAAGAAACATCGTGTGAGTGGAGGACAAGACAGACATGTCAGAAGATTATAATAAGTTTGATTATATTGCACCCTTCAAGGTGAAAACTGACCCAAGCATCATGTTAAATAACGAAGATTGTCCATGGTTGCGTCGCAATCAGAAGAAAGGGAAACACACGAAGAGAACTCAGAAGACTAGATAGGGATGTGTTGGTGATGTGTAATAATAAACTTGGGAGCTTCATTTTTTTGAATACCACCCCTAACGGGTGTTATGGCCAAATACATGGCATAGTTTGTTTGAATGGGTCCATATTCCACACAAACATGCATCTTGGAAGCACGGACAATGTTGACGAAGGAAGTTTTTTTTTTATTGAATAAAAAAACCATTTTCCATTTTCCGAGTGTCAGAAATGGTTTTTTTTGTGAAGGACCTACCAGAAATATGTTGCAAAACTTGAGTGATTCATTTTTTAATATGCTAGAACATGTTATATGCACAAATAATCAATTTGTTTTCTAAGAAAAGATTTCCATCCACCTCTTTTAAAAATCACAAGTTTCTGCCGATTCAGCTGGAAATGGGACAAATTTGAACTACAAGTGCCTCGTAATTTGCTCATGATTTTTGGGAAAAATCATTTTTAGGTACACAACTGCCTATTTCAACATAGATACACCAAGAGTTTCTGAATATACCACCCCTAGCTACGAACTGTCATGCCCGCCGTCTTGACTTTGTCCTGAAATCGGCTGAAAAAATTCCAAAAAATTCAAAAATATCCTAAGTAACGCGAGACCTTCGCCCGGTGTCATTACATATGTCCTAGTATCCACCAATAATAATAAACTTGGAATACGACAGTTCTGTTGAAAACTTATTCAGAAAAAAGAGCTATCTCCTCCTAACATTCTAGGGCTTCTGTCGAAATAACGGGTGTTATGGCTAAATACATGGCATAGTTTGTTTGAATGGGTCCATATTCCACACAAACATGCATCTTGGAAGCACGGACAATGTTGACGAAGGAAGTTTTTTTTATTGAATAAAAAAACCATTTTCCATTTTCCGAGTGTCAGAAATGGTTTTTTTTGTGAAGGACCTACCAGAAATATGTTGCAAAACTTGAGTGATTCATTTTTTTAATATGCTAGAACATGTTATATGGACAAATAATCAATTTGTTTTCTAAGAAAAGATTTCCATCCACCTCTTTTAAAAATCACAAGTTTCTGCCGATTCAGTTGGAAACGGGACAAATTTGAACTACAAGTGCCTCGTAATTTGCTCATGATTTTTGGGAAAAATCATTTTTAGGTACACAACTGCCTATTTCAACATAGATACACCAAGAGTTTCTGAATATACCACCCCTAGCTATGAGCTGTCATGCCCGCCGTCTTGAGCAGCAAATCGACCTTCGATCCAAGCAGCTGCAAGACTTCTCTGATGATCTAACGACCGTCCCAAAAAGTGTTGGGAATGTTGTAGATCATCAGAGCGCCTTGCAGCTATTTGGATCCGACCGAGGGGCATGGCTACCACTTCCACCACCACCACTCCCACCTCCTCGGCAATTCATCATTGTGTCACCCTAATCTAGTGGTTGGATTCAACCTACCTGAGGGCTTGTGTTTCCAACAACGTCGTTGTATTTCCAACATGCCAGCAGGTAGGCTAAATCCAACCATTGGATTCGGTGGCAAAGGTAGACGCTAGTTGTGTGCCGTTCGCTGCAAGGACGTCGCTATTTATAGGCGATTAGAAGGTGTGCCTGTGGATGAGGTGGGAGTGCAGATCCAACAGCTCACAAGCCCTCAAAAGAAACACACCCCTGATCCAACGGCTCGCAAGCGCTTGAAAGAAACACACGATCCGTGTGCTTCTTTAGTCCCGGTTGGTAACATGAACCGGTACTAAAGGCCCTGCTCCAACAGCTCACAAGCGCTTGAAAGAAACACACGATCCGTGTGCTTCTGATCCAACGGCTCACAAGCGCTCTAAAGAAACACACGATCCGTGTGCTTCTGATCCAACGGCTCACAAGCGCTCGAAGGAAACACACGATCCGTGTGCTTCCGATCCAACGGCTCACAAGTGCTCGAAGGAAACACACGATCCGTGTGCTTCTTCCACCGCTTCCCACCTTTGTATTCCTGTAATTTCTCACTATATATATGTAGGCTTGGCCGCCATTGCCATATCACATCTAAACTCATATCTGCAACCTCACTGTTCTCGGCGACGATGTCCATGTTGGACCAGAGGGGCGATGTGCGGGACTGGGCTCCACCGGGCTGGCACTGGGAGGTGCTACCTTCCGGGACGCGCAGCTTGGTGAGGAATCCGGGTGACGTCGTCGACCCGGATCTTCTGTGGTGGCAATCGCATGGGCCACGCTCGGTGCAGAGGGAGCCGGCCCCCGAGGAGGTGGTACATCGCCGTATCAGGGAGGAGGATGAGCACGTCCGTCGCTACATGTATCTATTGGATACACAGTATGACAGTAGGTGGTAGTTTATTCAGAGGGTTCCTTCTCACGTGAGCTATGACTCTGTGAGGGTTCCTTCTCTTTGGATGCGCAGCGCCGGCGGCTCAGCACCCCGCGGCTCAGGAACCGGTCGAAGTTAGTTTCAGAGTATGTGATCACCATTGCAGTTCTCTTTTCTGTGATCGTAGTTTAGTTTACTACTTGCTTTTGAAAACTTGCGACCTAAACTATCGACTTCCGGAGATGTGTGTGATATTCATGCATATGTATGCAAAATATTGGGATCCACTGTTGTCATTCTGTACCGTATCCGGTCGATTACCTGAAGGATTTCTGTATACAGCCCAACGGTGGCTCGTGAGTGCCTGCATATCAAATGCACCATCGGAGCTCAAATTTAAACACTTTTCATGTTGAAAGTTTAGTGAGATTCAATAATATGGCAAAAATAGATATAAATTAATTCAATATATATAAATTAAATGAATATATATAAATTATATAAATAGATAGATTACATTTTTATCAACAATTTGATATTTTAATTGCATTTTTCTGATAAACAGATGAAAAGATATTGAATTTATAAAATTAATTAATGACTTAATGGAGTTCAAATTCCAAATTTTCTAATTAAATGAAAATGTTACAAAACATCACAAAATTATTATTAGTTGATAGCTTTTAATTTTACAAAATTTTAGAAATTAGTTTCATGTCATTTGGACTTTTCTTTCAAAAGTTATAGTTGTTTTAAATCCATTTTGAAATTTCAAAATTTGAAAATGTTACAAAACATCACAAAATTATTATTAGTTGATAGCTTTTAATTTTACAAAATTTTAGAAATTAGTTTCATGTCATTTGGACTTTTCTTTCAAAAGTTATAGTTGTTTTAATAAAACAGGAAAAGAAAAAGAGAGAAAAACCCTTTGGTAACCGGTACCAATGCACCTTTGGTACCAGTTTGTGCTACCAACCGGTACCAAAGGTCAAAAAAAACGCTCCATCTACGCGGGACTTGGCCATTCCAAGCCATTTCACCGCAGAGATGAAACCGACGCGCCTCCGGGCTCCGATCGCCGACGAGACGCCGTCAGGCTGCCGCCGCCGGGACTCGCCGCCTCCACCTCGGTGCGCCGCCGCCTGCGCCCCTGCATCGCCCCTCCTCCACCGGCCGGTCGGGACTCGCCGCCTCCACCTCGGTGCGCCGCCGCCTCCACCTCGGTGCGCCGCCGCCCCTGCATCGCCCCTCCCCTCCACCTCGATGCGCCGCCGCCCCTGCATCGCCCCTCCTCCACTTTGTATTTTTTTTCTTAGTGATTATTAATATTAGTATTTATAATTTAGAATACTTAGTAGTAATATTGTTATATATTAGTCTCAATATTGTTATATATAAATTAGTATTAGAATTATTAGATACTTAGTATTATTAGTTTTTTTAAGTACTTAGATATTAGTTTTTTTAAGTACTTAGATATTAGTTTTTTTAGTACTTAGAATTATTAGAATTTTTAAGTACTTAGATATTAGTTTTTTTAGTACTTAGAATTATTAGAATTTTTAAGTACTTAGATATTAGTTTTTTTAGTACTTAGATACTAGTATTAAAATAGAATATTAGTATTAGAATATTACTATTAGAATATTAGTATTGGAATTATTAGTATTAAAATATCAGTGTTAGAATTTTGTAGTGAATTTCTATTTAAAATTTTCTATTTAAAATTTGCCAAGTGAATTTGCTATTTAAAATTTTGTAGTGACATTGAGCTATGGATCTGGACTCCCCCCCCCCCCCCCTTCATCCGAAATGAGGAGGAAGAAGATTTGGTGCAACAAGTGATATATAATAATGCCCGACCAGATGAGGATGACGATGGCGAAGATTTAACCACACAATTTCTGAACGACTCCGGTGAAGGACTTGAGTCTGAAGAAAGAAGGGCCGACGAAGTGCCCTTAACAAACTCCGGCAAGGTGTATATTATGGCAATGCTATATCAGTAGATGCATTGATTTATTTGTATTGCACTTATTAACGAACCTTTTTTATTTTAGCCTTGTGGATCATCAAGCAAATCTGCTAAAAAGCAAGGTCCTCGAGGCCCGACGAAACCTCTATCGGGCGAGGCTAAATTATCCCTCACCGCATTTAAGGCTAGTGGAGAACCGGTGGAACCCGCAAAGAACGTCAAAAAATTTATAAATCAAGCTGGAGTTCTTGTTAGGGACATTATACCGATCACCATTCCAGATTGGCATAAGCCGAAGAAGGCGGCGGTTGGCGATGAAGCTAGTTATGTCAGCGACGCTACAAAAGAGGTACTTTGGGGGAGTCTGCTGCCATACTTCAACCTACCGGTAGGCTTCACGGAAGGCGAGACGAAGAAGCTCAAGGAATGGACTTTTAAGAAGATGGCCGTACAATTCCAGACCTGGAAGAAAAAATTATGGGACAACTATGGACCTGAAGGTCCAGAATTCACTGGAAGATTTGAGAAGCTAAAAGCCCTCTGGCCCGCATTTAAGGCGTATAGGAGCTCGTCAGACTATAAGTCCCGATTAGCCATAAATGTAGAAAATGCTAAGAAGAAGCAATATTTTCATAAATTGTGGTCAGGTGGCTACAAGAGTGCCATTCCTAAGTGGAAAGCATATGAAGCTCAACTGCTGAAAAACGGGGTCATGCCACAGACATATGACTGGCCCAAGCGGTCCAAGTTCTGGTTGTACGCGCATGGGGCAGGGTTGGACCCAAAGACAGGGCTGATCGTTGCAAAGGGTAAATGGAAGACGAAAATTGAAAAAATCGCCAAGGAGCTTGAAGATGCAGTAGATAAGGTTAGAAAGGGAGTGTACATTCTCGATAGAGAGAATGACGAGTTGACACTAGCTCTGGGGAATCCAGAACACGTTGGACGAGTACGAACCCTCCCAGGTCTCACCATGAAGGATGCGTGGCCAAAGTGCGCAGACAGTTATAGAAGCCGTTCGAGAACGAAGAAGAAGTGCGCTGACCGATTATCGACATTGGAACTTAGGGTGCAGCAGCTGGAGCAGAATCTAACAGACTCAACTAGTCGGCAGAGGGCACCTGATCAGCAGCTTTTTATAGAAGATCCTCAAGCCGATGCCGCCCCATCTCAGCCGAAAAGCAGCGTGGGTTCCTCGCATCTTGAAGGATGTGGAGCAAGCTACCCCGTGGATTATGTCACGGAGAAGACAGAGTGCGAGCTACATGTGCCAATAAGGAACATGTCCGTTAAGGTGGCGGTCGGCTATGTTTACCCACAACAAGATGGAGCAACGCACCATCATCAGCCCATTCCAGCTGACTGTGCTCTTGTCGGGGTGGATGACATTGTGCCTACTTATGAAACAATGGATCTTGATCATCCTGGAGGTGACGAGGAGAAGACACTGGGCGATGTCAAGCGCGGTTTCGCCCTCTGGGAAAAACAATACATCGTCTTTTCAGGCCCCGTGCCAAGGCCACCGACTCCTCGTGGTAGAAGTCCACATGTGCAACAAAGTCCACATGAGCCGCAAGGGCCATCGACTACTCCTGCTGGCAGTCCACATGAGCAGCAAGGGCCATCGACTCCTCGTGGTAGCAGCCCACATGAGCAGCAAGGGCCATCGACTCCTCGTGGTAGCAGTCCACATGAGCAACAAAGTCCACACCTACCGGAGGGGGGGCCCAGCGTGAGTCCACCACCTCGGTTACCTCCGCGTAAGAGAGCGCCCATTAAGAGGAACGGTTCGCCGCCTAGGAAGATGCCTAGATTGGAGAGAACACAGCCGCCTCTTGAGAAGTTACCTTGGGAAAGATCTAAAGAGGAAAACGACGCCATCAGACGTTCCGAGGTGGCTTCCCATTTTGCTAAGAAAGTGCCAGAGATACCTTTTGTGAAGACGCTAGATCCGGTGAAAGTCGTGCGTACCGTGGAGAATCTATATGACCCTGAACCGGTGGAATCAGACTATACGCGTTCTATTGAAAAGTCGTATGACGAGATGGCCAGGGTGAAAAAAGGGGAACCGGTGGTCCAAGTGGAAAAAGAGAAACAAGTGGTCGAGTCAAAGAAAAGTAAACAAGTTCCCCAGCTCGGAGAACAACCCGTTCAATCGGTCCCCCCTCTCAAGGTGTTTGACGAGAAGGCCATTCAAAGTCGTCAACAACAAACAACCGGTACCGATTATACCTTACCTGAAGTAGCATATCAATTTGTTCAAGGGAATAATTTGGTCGAGAATGTCTCCACCCTACCAACAAGAATGCACCAACTGCATAGCTGGTACTTGAGGAGTGCAAAGGACGGGTTCGATTCTATCATGGTGAGAGTTAAGGAGGAGCACTACTTCCAAGAATACGTTGTGTCCGTTGACTTCAAGGAACTTTTTCAGTTATATAATCTCCAGGCCCTCGACAAATTGTTGCTCAGTTGCTATTGTCTGTAAGTGATTTATTTATGTAATTTGAGAAGTCTTTAGCTCAGTTCGTTCATTTTCTGCAATTGTCCTCAATTTAATATTTTGTGCGCTATATTATGCAGATTTAAGATGCTCGAATGCAAAAGGGATGATATCAATGACATTGGGTTCATTGACGCGGAGACAATGCATCAAGTCACCATAACGGATCCCCTGCATAACAAGGATACACCGGCGACTTTGCTAAGGTTTTTGAAGCGACAACGTGACAAAAAACAAATACTTTGGCCTTACTTGTTCGAGTGAGTGTTACTGTCTTCTTTATCGTCATTATTTAAATACTTTGGCCAGATGTTAAAATTTTAAGTAGCGAGTTATATCTATGACACTGCATATTTAAACGTGCGCAACTTCCACTATATTCTTATCGTCATTAAAATGCACGATGGAGAAGTTCTAGTATATGACTCACTAACCACAAAGGCTATAAAGTACAAGCACTGTTTTGATATGCTCAAAAGGTAATTTTAATTAATTCTTATCGGCTTCATCGTTAATTTGATGATGTCAACAAATTAATAATTCTTTTATTGATTTTCTTTGTCGGGCAGCGTATGGGAAACGTTCATGGCGTCCGAGAGTAAGTACTACTACCTAGCTACGTCCACACACATTTATCATACTTGATTATTGTTTGATTGAATTATATTCTTGTACAGAAATGCGAGCAACAACCACAGGGGACTCATCTGTGTGGTTACTATGTTTGTGAGAACATTCACAAGATTGTCAACGAGAGAGCGAATAGTAAATTCAATAAAGAGGTACGTAAACAATATTCACAAATTTATTTTGTTACCATCAGTTCTGCTGAGTTTCAGTCATAATTGTTTTATTATGATTTGATACATACATATACACATGACTCATGTATTCATTTCGATCTCATTCTTTTGCAGTTGGCAAGAAAGCGGGAGAAGCTCCCCCGACAGCTCCGCTTACAAGCAATTGGCGAGGAATTGGCGGGATTTTTTATTCGGGAAGTCCTACCTCCTTCCGGAGAGTACCATTTTGTTTCATAGTATGCCTCAATGTAATAGTGAGTTAGGAACATGTAATATATAGTATGTCTCGGAGAGTCGTACTACTTAATTTGCGATCTTATGTAATTAATTACATGTGTTATATATATGCACCAAGTTGATATGCATCAAATTGATCTTCATGTAGATATCTTATATATACCAAACGCGTTTCTGGCGCATCGAAGCGATATTGGTACAACGAACGGTCCAAATACAGACCCTAAACCCTGGATTCTCTGCGTTTCTGGCACGGCAGAGAAATGCACAATTCTCTGCCGCGACAGAGAATGCAGGTTTAGGGCCCAACACTTTGGTACCGGTTCCACGAACCGGTACCAAAGGTCTCCAGCCCTGAGGCTCCCGGCCAGCCCACGTGGAGGCCTCTGTAGTACCGGTTCCAGAGTAGACCGGTACTAAAAGTTTGGGCCTTTAGTACCGATTAATTAGTACCGGTTGCCCAACCGGTACTATAGTCACTCTGGAACCGGTACTAGAGGTTGTTTTTCCACTAGTGTCATTGCACCACAGCTAATAACATGAAGCTTGTAACACGCACTCACCACCAGTCAAGACTCCACGGTGGCTTCGCTGGTTCTCCACTCCACATACCTCGCTGCGTACTGCATGGCTGATGTCGTCATGCACAATTTGCGTGCATGGCGTGCGTGAGCATGGCCGCTACAATTACTTATCATTTTTTTCTTTCCTCTTTGGAGGGAGAGGAGCATCACAAATTCACAATTGGTATGCCAAGATGTTTCGGCAAATAATGCGATAAGTAGGAGCATTTTTTTTGGTGCTCCAAGAGTTTGTGGTGCGGTCCGAAATAAAAGCGCCGGCACGTTCAAGCCTCACCGACTTCTCCGAACCAGCCATCCGGCCCCACCGATGATCGGATGCTCAAATTTTGGTAAGCATTTAGTTCAAAGCCCCGCCTCTCACTTCTACAATTGTACAATGTACGGTTATGGTCAATGTTGTTTATATACTCCTTTCAAAACAGATTGTTGTTATTGCCTCTAGCTACTTGCTACACTTAGAAATGAAGTGTATTGCGGAACTTCAGCAAGGATATCTACATTTAGGAAAGTACTCACTTGTAGTTTAGTAGGCCTTTTTTTCTCCGGGGGTGATGTTTTGGCACCCGGGACCGGGAGCATATGCTCCAAAGTTTCGAAATGAATTTCCGTTAATGCTGGTGCTTTTAGTTTGGGAAATGCTTTCTATCATCCGGGGGATCGAACCAATCCATCGTCCGGGTCAACCCGCACGCACGTGTCCACAGCGTGGTGTAAGTCGAGGTATGTCGATTTGTATCTATCTGCTTTCGGATACATAGGATACAGCTGACAAGAGTATGAAAGAAATTATAACACATGTGCTATTTCCTTGCCTTTGTAGTATTATATGCATAACAATTTATTAGCCTTGCCTCTTCTTCATATATATATTTACCTTGTCATCTTCAAAATTCCAGAATGCTATCTTTTCTCATCTATATAAAATGGTCGCTTTGCTGATATTGCTATCTTGTCATCTCGAAAACTGCAGAATGCTCAAAACTCCCTACAGATTGATGCTAGACCTCATGTTGGCGATACTGAATATTGTTGCAGAGTGTACGATGATAACAGGATATGTGGGACTGTAATTTTTAACACTCCTTGTGTGGACTTTGTGCCCCAGTTTCTTAATTGAAATTGGGAACTCCCTTTGGGGTTCCTTTTCCTCCAAAAAAAAAATCAACACTTAAGAACTGCCCCTTGAAGGTGCACTTATCTGTATGGCTATATTTGGAGTTCATGTCATGGATGAAGAGATAGCAGAAGGTGTCGTTTCTTTGGAGGCTATTGGGTATATGGAAATTACGACTAATTCATTGATTAGTGACTATAACAATAGAATTGGTCACTGAAACACCGGCTGAAGGAGGGAGACAAAAAAACTTGCTACCTAGGGGCTGGTTGCCCGTTGTCAGATATGTGTTCCTTCTCTGAACATGCACAAAACATGGGGACTTATAACTTCTTTCGTGCGTATGTTACCATGGAAGAAACTACGAACAAAAACATTTGATAGACGAACCTCCTAGACAAAGAGCTATTATAGGCTTGCAGTGGCAGTCACGTGTAAAATACTTATTTATGTAGCTGATCTATTATATGAAAAACTGGCTTAGTGTTAGTGAATGTCTTGTCAAACTATAACCCCTGAACAGTGAACACTGTGCCTAGCACCGTTACATGCATGTTGTCCCAGGAGATTAAATAACGGTTGATATACAACCAACTTGACTAAGAAAATGGAAAGAAGGTGTACTATATGTACCATCATGGTGTTCAGATTAGTACTTACAAGAACGGTCAGGAGGTGCCCCAAGGGGCGCCCCAGCCTCTAGTTACTATCAAGTGAGGGAGGGAGAGAGAACACTGAAACTTATCTATTTCAAACTTTTCTTTGTTAGCCGTAAACCACGCCAGGCCGTTGGAGCTCAGGTGCTGGACGTTGCGAGCTGTTGGGCAGGCCCGCGTTGCTAGCGTTTGTGCGCGTCGTGTGCATGGAGAGCCCGGCCAGGTCGTGCGTGAGTGGTTGGCATGAGTGTGTGCGTGTAGGTCGTGCAGCTCGTGCTGTTAGTGGCCAGCTTAGTGGACGTGGGTGCGTGGGTACTGTGTCGCCCAGGGCTATAAAGCCAGTCATGATCAGAGCCTCTAAATACCCGAGCTAGAGCAATGTAGCCATTGTGAATACAAAGAAGATTGGGACGTTCGTGCGCCCACGGCAGCGTTCGTGCGCCGGCCTGGGAAATTTCTTCGTGTCCAGTATGTCTCCTTTCTCCTACCTTTGTCCGTGAGTGAGCTGAGAGAGAGAGTAGCTAGGGCATGCCGTTTGGCAACGACATTCTTTTCATTGTTTATTTATGATACAAAGCCGAACGACATTGTCTGAGCTGCTTGGCTAATTCTTATATGATTACAGAAAAGGATGATCTGGTGTTCTGCCAAATCAACAACACCGTTCAAAAAGAACAGCAATCTTCACCACGAGTCCTTAAAACATGGATGTGGGCACATGAATTATTGTTGAGAAATGCGACCGGTGTAACCTGTTACACGATGATTTGGCTCTAGTGTTTTTTGTTTGGGTTAATTGGATAAATGCCACAGCAATTCATGCCAAATCAAAAAACGCCAATGCAATTTGCAACTTTTGACAAATGCCACTCTAATTGATGAATACATGTATAGATGCAACTGCAGCCATTTGAGTTCTTTTTTTTTTATCAAAAAAGAGTCACGTGTTCGTATTGTATTCTTTGTGAGACGAAACTTTCCTCATCCATTTCGTTCCTATCTTGCCAAGAACCTACAGCCGCCACCCTGCAGCCCCCAACCACCTCCGCCACCTGGCCCTTCTCTCCCCCTCCCTTGCCACCGGCTAGCGACACAGGTAGGCTACCAAGCGCCGGCGTGCGGAACGCCAGAAATGGCGTAGGGAACGCCCCGAGAACGACTGCATGCTCGACAAGGTCGGAGGAGGGGCGTCGGGGACGGAATCATCAAGCGAAGCCTCGGCCGGAGGCAAAGAATGGCTCGATTCGCCCGCCTCGGTGCGTCCCTGCTCGATTCGGTTGGCTTAAAGGACAAGGACGGCGTGACGATGCTCATGCTGAGCTCGGTTTGGTCCGGATCGACGGCGTGACGAGGCGCACCGAAGGCGACCTTTGGGGCTCGTGATGAAGAAGGATAGAGGAAGGAGGTGACCTGATGGGGGCACGTTTTCTATTTTGAGTATGTGGGGCCAGGGGTAATTTCGCCGACATAGAATAGGTGATGAAGATTTGACATATTTTTTATGAAAAATGAGTTCAAATGGCTGGAGTGGCATCTCGAGATATATTCAAGAATTGGAGTACAGTAACATTTTTCAAAAGTTGCAAATTGTAGTGGCCTTTTTTGATTTGGCATGAATTGAGGTGGACCGAGAATCTTGGAGTGGACGGATGTTTTCAGGAAAGAGAAGATATTTAAGAAAACTAGCTTAAAAAATAGTGGCGGTGGGAATGTGTTAGTTATTGCAAAAAGGTTGTCATCACATTACTGAATATAATTTACGATAGCTAGATTCAAAAGTAGTGGCGATGGGAAGGTGTGAGTTATTGAAATAAAAGGTTGTTTGGGTGCAAAAGAGGAGTGGTTAGCATGATGATTAAATTTCTCAGATCAGAATTTTTCGTTGGTAGCATGCGAAGGTTATGCGCCAGCAACCTAATAAGAACGCTACTATGTGGCTGGATTATTTTGTAATATTCTGCTACTGGTCGAGATGGCTACCGGATAAAATCCTAATCAAAAAACCCGAGCCGACACTCACCCCAGTGTTGTCCTCCTGGGCGATACGGGGGGGACCCTAGCCGCCACCAAACTCGCCCCCCCCCCCCCCCCCCCGATCTGCTCCTCTGCGTCGCCGCTGTCGTAGGGGGGCCGGCGAAAAATCCACGCGCCCCCCTGGAAGGTGCGGCAGGGCGGAATCACCCCAGTGCGAACCGGTCGAGATGGCAGCGGGAGATGGGCGCGGAGGTTCTGCGGCGTGGCGGTGCGGGACGGAGGAGACGTGCGGTGGCACGGCGTGGTGGTGTAGGGTTGCGTGGCGCGGGCCTGCTTGGTGCCAGCCCTCGCGTCCGGATCTGGTGGGGGCCTGGGCCTGGCCGTGAGGGCGGCGGGCCGGGGCCTGGTCGGCGGAGGCATGTGGTGTGGCGCGGGTCGCGGCCGGTGGCGGCAACGCTCGTCGTGGCACGGCTGAGACGACGCGGCGGAGGGGAAGGGGTGCGGCGAGGCTGCGGTTCCGTGCTGCATCCGGCGGTCATGCGGGTCGTGTGGTCTCTTAGAGTTATTCCAAAGGCAGGAGATGGCGACGCGTGGTGGGGAGGTGGCTATATATATATATACTAGATTCGAACGGCGCGGCTGCACTTGTTGCTTCTTCTAATTTTTTGCCCGTGGTTGTCACAATTTATACAGATTATAAAAAACGTGGATAATTTTGGCCTATGATTTTCACATTTTATACAGATTATTAAAAAGATGATTTCTATCCATCTATAGATGACCCGGAAGACAGACACAAACTATATAAGCAAAACATGATGGTAATAACAGTGATGCCGAGCATTTGTTACTCAGAGAGTACCATATTTGGTTTGTGCAGAAAGCAGAAAGTTGATCACATGTCTATAGATTTAAAAGCATGTTTTTTGGATCATATGAAATCAACAATCACCACATCATACAATCGTAGTACCATATTTGGTTTGCTTACATAGTTAAGAAGCGCGGCTGCCGCGCGCCACTTGTTGGTTCTATTAATATTTTGCCGTACATCTCATATATTGTACAGATTAATAAGAAGTTATTATCCAAAAATATAAGCTAAACATAATGGTAACATGATGTGAGAAAGAGCAAACACTGTTATTAGTAGTGGTAACATATCTGGTTTTAACACTGAGATCACAACATTATTACACAAAGATGAGCAAAAGCACTGAAATTGGGACATAAGAGGATTAATAGGTCCATACGAAAAAAAACATAGTTCTATATGAACCAGAGCATAGGACACACATAAGAGGGCAATATATATATCAAAGGAGAGGAGGAGCCAAATAACCAGTGAAACGACAACACAGAGGGCATATATCGTAGTCAGCTTGATCCGAACTATTGGTTGATGAAAAGGGTAGTGCACTTGCTGCAAAAGAATAGCATATCACTGTACAATACACATCTTACGACAACATGATTTAGCTACTGGGATCAATAGCAAGTATGATAGTACCACATTAGCTCGCCGTTCTTCCTTATTATTGCAGGAATAGGCATCTATGGACATGGTTTTCCGGCACTGTTTGTTTTGAGCATCTGCATAAGTGAATCAATCATGTAGAGTAATTAGTATAAGTATGTCTATACAAACTTCAAATGAGAGAGATTTTGAACTATCTAGTATAAGTTTAACAAAGTTGAACTAACAGATTTTGAACTACTAAATTACCTATAATTACATAAAGCAAGATTTTGAACTATCTGGTATAAGTTTAACAAAGTTGAACTAAATGAGAGAAACACATTAGATGGTCATAAAAAACATTCCTTTTTCAGTGACCATTCGATACTAAAATATAAATGAAAGATTGACCTACTACCAAACATATAGCAAAGCCAGGCTATACTGGTTTTGGAAGGCATACAAAAATAAAGACCTAGATTTGTTGTCTAGTATGTACCTATGAAATACAACCAAGAGACATACTATGACAAAACGCTATGACAAAAATAAAGACCTAGATTTGTTGTCTAGTTTGTTGACACTGGTTTTCAGTTTGCAAAACGCTATGACAAACATTTTTAATATGACACAATAGTTATACATAGCAAAGATTTATAGGTTTAAAGCAAAGCACAATGCTCTTACATACACATAGTCTACACCCATAAGTCTACAGGCTAAGTAGGTTCTTAATTAAAACATCTCGATCATTACATAGATCGTTAACCTTAGGTAGCGACAGTACATAAATATAGTAGGCAGTTCGATTAGCAATATCAGTACAGATATATTAGCAACATCAATACAGATATAGTACTGGTACTGATAGGTAGACGGGGATGGCTGATGGAGAGCCAGGGCAAACTCGGATGGCTGATGAAGAGGCACGCATCATCATCTACAGGTGGAGATAGTCCATAGCACACACCCCATAGTTGTCATAGAAGTAAGAATCATTATAACTGTTGTCTGTGTCTTGCATTGGTGACGGAGGACTTAGGTAGTAACCTGGGAACTGATCGGTCTCACTCAAATCAGTAGTAACCTGGGACATGTGAAACAACAGGTTGTGTTTCGCTAACTTGTGCAATTGGTACAATAAATTGTATTTCAGTATTCTAATAATATTCCACCTAACAACATGTTGCAAAATCAATTCATAAAATACTGAAATACATATCACCTTAGTATGTGTGTGATCCAAAATTCCAACTTGATCTCTAGTGATATTAAAATATCTGTGTCAGCAATACGAAAGCCATAATGGATAAGCTTTTGCAGACACATTTGACAAAAAGTAGTGGTCATATTCAGTACTGCAGTAAAGAATCATATTTAGTTCTGTAGTAAAAAATTCTAGGATTGAAGGAATCTAATATATTTTGTATCGTGTTAGGAAAGAGGTCAAGGTCATGAGCATCCTATATAAAAGGATGGCATGTTTATGACCAAGGGAACCAAGAAAGAATCAATCTAATTTCCTCAACACCTTCGGATATATTACATCAGACATAGGCCCAGTTGGAAAACACGATAAACTTCACATCAGGTTTTTTGTTCATGATGGGTGTGTCTATCTTCATTGGGCTGGTACTGGGGCTGTCAACTGACTGGAAAAGAAAAACATCAGAAAACCTGATTCTGCAAGACATGGATGTTAAGATAGATGTACATAGATCTTGTGGTAGTGCACTTTTTATATGTTGTAACTTGTAAGGAATAAATAACACATTGCAATGATAGATTGACTGGTAGTTAGCCTTTTCACTTTCAGGCCAATGATATCTGGTTCCTTGCAATGATGTGATGCTATGATCTAAACATACACTGGAAGCCTACCTGGGAAAGATGTGTAAGTAAGCTGAAAATAAACAGACATCTCCTGCGCTTTAGGAACATGATGAAGAGACAAAGTGCCTCCGAGAGGTAAGGTTTCCTTTTTATTCTAAATGGTGCCATGAGTTGTAAAAAAGTGATGGAACAGAGCGGAATTGATTGGAATTGATTACAGGCAACGAATGACTAAAAAGAGGGGGTGCACCCAAGCAATAGTAGTGGTGTAATAGAAATAAAGTACATACATCTACTGCAAACTTGAGCATATTCAAATGTAAATCAAAAAATATTATTTCTTAGAAAAGCCGAAACAGTACAAAATTAGCAATAGTAGTGAAGTATATTTTATAGGCAAGTCATATCTGACTGCAGCTAAATTTCAGAATATATAAAATATCTTAGTCGACAGCCGGGATTTCATTATTAGGTAATCGAGCATAAATATTTCATGGATTAATCTTCCCCTTAAGCTTTTCTGGGATTTCACCAAACAACTTGTAGGCACAGATAAAAAATAATCTCCACAAACGAACATGAAAAAGAGAGAAATGGAAGAGATGGTTACATGTATTCTTCATACTTCTAAAGTGCACCTTCCCAAATGTAATGATAATCTTTTCACCTGTATTAACAAAATCAGATTTTAGTAGCATCTTTTCAGTATATAAGATCAATTTAGTTATATCACACGAGCAAGATGGAACATCATGATATCTGTAACAACATATGAGGATATTGCAAGGTCTTATGCAGCAGAAAATTCTTTGGAGACATCAGAAGACACGATATCTGAGCAAGATTATGCTCATGTTTAGTTATGACATAGTTATCTAAATTTAAAGCTGCAAGATTCTGCCCATGTGTAGCTATGACACAGTTATCTAAATTTTAAGCTGGTAACAAAGTGGAGCAAAATGTACATGTATACTTTGATATAAATAACTAATCATATATATTTTTAGCAAAATGAATATCCAATGAGAGAGCAAATAAATTAAAAGCAATTAAACAAAATAGAACGCCTCTGCAAATTGGAAAAGAGGGGCACCATGGTCACGGCTGGGCTGAGTTGCCTTCCCTTCCACGTTGCTTTGCAATGTCCTCGACTCCTCATATGCGAAATCCCTTCAAGAAGCAGATTTAGTCATAATTTGATTCCAGAAATGGAGATGAACAGATGAACCATAAGGTATACTAACTATATGTGAGCAAGTGAGTGATTGGAAAAAAGATATACACAACACAGCAGAGATGGCATTAAAATTAAGTCAGGGAAAGATAAAGATTTCCACTTGAAAGTGCTTAATTAGAGAGATCACATACTGCCTTTGTTTTGAGATACAAATAAATTTGCTTATTTCTTGACATATGCATTTTTTGAAATCAACTATTTGAATCGAACCAAATGTACCCAGTTACAAAAGCTATTTTAGCATAACATATAACCCAAAATAAGAGTCAACCTACATCTAAATAATGTGGACAAACTAAAAAAAGGCAGGAGAATCTACCGGAACATACATCTACATAATTTTGACAAACTGATGCATGTTTATCCTTCTGTCTCCTAAGGATTGTGTCAATCCTGACACTGAAATAAACAACAAAAAAGTATATATATAGTCAATCCTTCATTAGGTAAAAATTCATGGCAAAATACAAATTCAGTTCAGCCTGCAAAATAGGAGATGCAACAAATAACTGGCCATGCACCTCCTAAGTCTATTTTCTCTTCCATCACCTCCAATAATTTCCCGCAAGATGCAAAAATTGTTTTTTCAGCCATTTAATTCCGTCAAACAGGTAATGTGTGCAATATTAAATAATTGAAGAAAAATGGACTGAAGCGGTTCTGCATCCATTAGTTGGATTGGCTGACAGAGGCTACCTTTGTATAGGGGATGGATTCCCAAGCGTGAGAAACACGAACAGATATGCCATCGAGGCTGCTGGTCTGTAAATTGCGAGATTTACGTTGTGAGAGAGAGAGATAGGAGGAAGAAATAAAGATATTAAATGTAAAGAAGCTCACCTGGATCCTGCGTACCATCCTCCATCGGCGAGGGGAGGAGATGCAGATGAGGTTGGGCACCAAGAGCAAGAATCGAAGAAGAAGCAAAATTCAGTGGAAGACCAAGAACGGATAGAAAAAGAAGCAGGGCAAACAAAGAACCGGAAAAATACGAAATCCAATAAATACAAAAGGCAAGGATCTAAGAAGCAAAATATAGCAACGTTCCAACACCGAACTCCAAAAGAACCTGAAGATGTAAGAAGAAGCCGAAATATGAGATGGAGACAGAGGGGAAAGGGACAAACAAAAAGAGAAAAATAATACCTACAACAGAATCACACCAAGGACCAACAGGAAGCGGAGGAAAGAAAGAAAAGGAAAGAAATCAAATCCCAGGTCAACCAAAGTGATACCTTAACCAAATCCACGGCAGAGAAAGTCCATGGCGAGAAAAATCGGCCGGAATCGGTGAGACGGCCACAGATCTGCAGGTGCAGCGAGTCAGTGAGGCAGAGGTGGATCTGCAGGTACGGTGAGGGAAGGAGCGGAGGAGCCAAGAAACCAAGAGCAGCGAGAGAGGAAAACAAAGAAAGTGAGGTGGACGGAGTTGTTAATCTGCGGCCAAAAAGGACCCCTCCTGCGGCAGCGGCTGAGGTTGGGAGGCCAGATCCGGCTGCCGCTGCGGCGCGTCGTCGAGCGTGGGAGGAGGACGGGGTGGAAGTGGGCGGTGGCGGTGCTGTGGTGGTGGCGGCGGCTGCGGGGCGCGGCAGAGGCGCTTTGGGTCTCCGGGGGGAGTGGGTGGTGGCGGCGGAGACGGTGGAGAGGAGGGCGGGCGCGAGTGCGGGACGAGCGTAGGCGGCGGGTAGGGTTTTCACCGCGTGGGGCGCAGGTTATATACAACAGACGTGAAATAACGATTATGCCCCTGGAGTTCGATGGATTTATGGGCCCTGCCACCGCGCGAAAAAATGGACGGCCACGATCGAAGCCAGCGTCTATAGAACGGCCGGATTCGTCTAATCGCTGAGGAGCGCCGGTGCACCCCCAAGGAAGTATGCTTTAGATATATATATATATATAGCTGGGAGTTGGAGCCGGCCACGCCAAGCTATCGCGAACCGTCCAAACTAGTCGACAGACTATTTACCGCTAAGATATCACGAGCCAGCTGAGGGTGTGTTTGGTTGAGCTGTAGATTCCTGAAAATCAGCTGTGACGAATCTGCTGTGAAAAAGCTGCTGTGAGCTGACAACTGTGTGGAAGCTGAAAGTTGTTTGGTTCAAACAACTGCGGATTCGATGAGAAATGTCTGTAACGCCCATGTGGGCCTCAAGACTATGTACTATGTATATGCTAATTGATCGTAGAACAATAATTTGTACACCGGTAAACATTCAAACTTGACCATTTTGGAAGAAAATTTTCATTTATTAATATTTATACATATTGCAACTCGAAATAGAACGTGATGCCAAAATTTATCTCAAAAGACATATGTATTACACAAAAGACTTGGTTTAGAATATGATATTTGTCATCGGCATAACTATCCTCTACGTCGCTCTCGCAATAAACAAACCATGTGGTATCCTCTCCTTTGGAATGCCATCTCCTTGTGGTCGTGACGCTGCTTGTGCCGCCTGATACTTTCATCAAACAAAGGTCAACTACTTCAGCTAATATGCAACAATATCATGAAATCATATGCTGTAAAATACTGTATAACGCTACATAACATCAACAGATTACAGAACAATCGTGCATCTTCTTATAAACATTTTCACAAACACCTTGCAAGCATACATCTCCCTATATAGATTTGCACGGACCATTTACACAATATAAATATATAATCACGGCTGTATTGCATAGACCAATTTCACATACAACTGCACAAATTGCACAGACCAATTGCATGGCATCGGTGATAGAAAAGAAAAATAAACTGATATACAGTAAGGGCACGGGAGGGAGGAGTAAGGAAGGGAGATAGTAGCGTGAATCATACCTCCGGCCGGCCGGCGTCTGGCTTCGTTCCTGGAGGCGTCTGGCGTCGTTGCTGGAGGCAGTGACACAACCAACCGAGCTATGGAGGCGGCGGCGGGCTGAGGGCTGGATCTTGGTGTCGGGTAGACGATTTGTCCGGTCTAGCAGGGGACTAGGCGCGGTGGACGGAGGGTCTCCATTCCCGGCCGGTGCGCCGCCGAAGGTCGCCGGAATAGGCCAGCGACGGGAACCCAAATCGGCCTCTGTTCCTGGTGCGAGTCTTGGGGAAAAAGAGACATACGGGAGGAGGATTGAGAAAAGAGACGTACGGGGGGAGGATTGCGTAAAGAAGGAGCACGAACCGGTCATTTTCAACTTGGCGGTGGCATGGGATGTAATTTCCAAATTTTCTCCTCAACGCAACGCAGTGAAATCTGGGGTCCAACCAACTTTTAGTTTGCACTACGAAAATCTGCTGCGTTTCAAGAATCTGCTTCGGCCTGGTACCCGTTTGGTTGGGATTCCAGCTTCCTGGCAGTGAATCTGGTCCAAAAATCCCAACCAAACACACCCTGAGCACCATCCATCAGTAAAAATCCTCGCAGTGGGACCCACCCACCAGTAAAAAGGTCAACCGTCACGTCACCAGTAGAATCCGTCACGCCACGCAATTTATTCACGCTACTGATTTCCTTCCTAAAAAGAAAGCCCTCCGCAATTACCCTCCCTCTCCCTTCCTAAATCACAAAGAAAAAGATGATATAGTCATGTGATGCGATGCAATATATGATACATAGACACATCATAAACTACAAAACTCTCCGATACTGTTCTAAACATATAACCGTTATATTGCAACATACGGGTTCATCTTCACCTCCGCCTCTACCTATCTGTTACGTTTGAAAGTGCTCTTAGGGCGACAGAACACGCGTATCCGAGAACACCTTCGTCCTCCTAGCTACCGTCGGCCTACTCCTCGTCGTCATCGTCGTCGTCGCCGAGGTCGATGAACGGCGGCGGGGCCCAATTAAAGATGGGCCGGCGGCAAACTCGCCCTCGCCGTGGGGAGTCGGTGGCTGCTCTTGCGGCTGCTCCGGCGGCAGCTAGGGCAGCGGACCATTCCAGGTCCAGTTCAGGCCGATGAGCCCCTCGGGGCCGGCGGCAGGTCCACCTCCATGGTCTCGTACCACCGCGGCAGACCGGCAGAAGACTTCTCTGCGTGCTTTTCCTTAGGCCGACGTGTTTTTGCCCATTTTGCTTTTGCCACTCTAAATTTTGATATTTTGCTTTTGCCCTTTTAAGTGGCAAAACCAAAACCAAAACAACAAGAGTAGGGGCAAAAGCAAAACCAAATTTCGCAGTTTTCATTTTGGTTTTGCCCCACATAGGGAAAAAATGATGCATTATCAAAAACTGGGAGGGCAAAAGCAAAATGTCAAAATTTAGAGTGGCAAAAGCAAAATGGGTAAAAACAAAATTTTCCCATACATAAACGCATCATAAACTACAAAACTCTCGACATATAACCGCTATATTGCAACAGATGGGTTCATCGTCACCTCCGGCTCTACCTATCCGTCAGGTTTGAAAGTGCTCTCAGGGCGACAGAACACGTGTACCCGAGAACACCTTTGGCGTCCTCATGTTCCTCCTTTCGGCATGTTGCCATACTCGTGTTGGAACTGTATTGAAATCTACCAACCTAGAATATTTGTGACTTTAGCTTTTTTTCCGAGTCACGTAGCTCAATTAAAGTCAGAAACACTAACACAAGCCTTTGAGAGAGTCGCACACCAAATATTTAGGTGAGCCTATTAGAATCGGTATAGGACTTGTATCGTGATGAGTTGTAACATGATACGGATTGGTTTTGTACCGTGTGTTGATATATAAATAGAGATTCTGAGGTGGAGCAGTACTCCACCGCAAGGCCTAAATTTAACTTGGTATCAGAACATGTCCGGTGCCAGCCTCCATGGTTACCTCGATGGTACCGTGGCTGCTCCTGAGAAGATGTTCAAGGAAGGAGAGGGAGACGCTGTTGTGAAGGTGCACAACCTGGCCTACACCACCTGGTGGGTCGCGGATCAGAGGGTCCTCGGCCTTCTCCTCGGCTCCATGGAGCCTGGCATTGCTTGCCAACTCATTGGCTGCAAGACTGCTGCTGCGGCTTGGACTTCTGTCCACACCTTGTTCGGCGCCCAGAGTCGCGCCAATGTCCGACATATCCGTCGTCAACTTCAGTCGGTGCGGAAATAGGCGATGACCGCTGCGCAGTACATGCATAAGATGAAGTCTCTTGCCGATTGCATGGCGGCAGCCGGATCCCCTATCTCTGACGACGAGCTCGTGGACTACATCATCACCGGCCTCGGCACCGAGTTCAACCCGATCGCAGCTTCTCTCACCGTTGGTAATGACTCGGTGTCTTACTCTGACTTCTATTCCCATATTCTCTTGTTCGAGGCTCTTCAGGCACAGCAACTCCAGGCTGCGGAGTGGACGTCCTCGGTGAATGCGGTGTCGCGGCCTGGTTCCTTCAACAACACTTGCCGACCACGTCCCTCGGAGTATCCCCCTGCCTCGTACGGCGGGGGTCGCCCTTCCGGGAATTCCTATCACCAGCAAGGGCAAGGCCGCTCATATGATGGCGGCAATGACCGCCAGCACAACGGTGGGTACGGTGGCAACCGTCCAAACACCATGCAGCAGACCGGCGGTAATGGGCGCAATGGCAAGAAGCAGCGTCCTCGCTGCCAGATTTGCGGCTATTGGGGTCATGAGGCTTTCGATTGTCGCAACCGCTTCAACCACGACTTCCGCGCCAGCAACAATAATGGCAACCAGCATTCTGGAAACGCTGCATCGATGAGCTCCACCAACTCGCCCCATTGGTTGATGGACACCGGGGCTACGGATCACTTCACCAATGATCTCGAGCATCTCCACTTCCAAGAGCGCTATGGCGGGAAGGATCATGTTCAAGTAGCTAATGGTACAGGTTTGTCTATTTTGCACATTGGTCATTCGAATTTAGCCGGTTCCTCCATTCGCTTGAACAACATCCTTCATGTTCCTAATATTAGCCAAAATCTCCTCTCCGTTTATCGCCTTGTGTCTGACAATGACGTTTTTGTTGAATTTCACCGTTACTTCTTCTGTGTCAAGGACAAGGCCGAGGAGAATTATGCTTCACGGTAGGAGTCAAGATGGGCTCTACCCGATTCTATATACTCGAGCATCAACCCCATCTCGCCACGCTAGCTCCAGTGTCAAAGTCCCTTCGTCCCAGTGGCACCATCGTCTCAGTCATCCATCGAATAGTGTAGTACAAAACATTGTTAAGCACCATGATTTACCTTGTTTACCATCCACCACTTCTGTTTCAGTCTGTGATGCTTGTCAACATGCTAAGAGTCATCAACTATCTTATAATGATTCTCATCGTGTTTCCACTATGCCTCTTGAATTAGTTCACTCTGATGTTTGGGGTCCGGCTATTGCTTCTTCTGGTGGTTACAAATACTATGTTAGCTTTGTTGATGACTATTCTCGTTTATGTTGGATTTATCTTCTCAAACATAAGTCTGATGTTGAGCAAGTCTTTTAAACCTTCCAGGCTCATGTTGAACGTCTTCTTGATGCCAAAATCAAGGCTATTCAATCTGATTGGGGGGTGAATATCATAGCTTGCATCAATATTTTCGGCGCACGGGGATTTCTCATCGGGTGTCGTGTCCTCACACCTCTCAACAAAATGGCATTGCTGAACGTAAGCATCGTCACCTTGTCGAGACAGGCTTGGCCCTTCTAGCACACTCCTCGACACCGTTACGGTTTTGGGATGAAGCCTTTCTAACTGCGTGCTATCTCATTAATCGCATGCCCACGCCTGTCTTAGGAAAAGATACTCCTATTCATCGCTTATTTAAAACTCAGCCCAACTATGATTTTCTTCGTATGTTCGGTTGCGCATGTTGGCCTAGTCTTCGCAAGTATAATGCCCACAAGCTTGAATTTCGCTCTAAGCTTTGTGTTTTTCTAGGCTACAGCCCCATGCACAAGGGCTACAAGTGTCTGGATAGATCCACCGGACGCATCTATATTTCTCGTGACGTTGTTTTCGATGAGTCTGTTTTTCCCTTTGCCACTCCCGGTGTCACGGTCAACATCCCTACCCTCCATGAAGCGATCAGTTTTCCTTTGTCTGAACCGGCTACGAGTGACCATGCGCGCAAATATGATCTATCGTACCTTGCTACTAACTCTTCCTCTGGAGCTGCTCCCGTCTTGCAGGTGCCCGTCGCTCCGCTCCCTGGTACTAGTGATGCCTCCCGCGCATCTACGATCGACGTGCATGGCGTGCATGCTCCTGGTTCGGCCCCCGACACGAGTGGTGCGTCCTCTTCTGGCATGGACTCTACTGGCCTGACACCACTGGCGTCTCCTGCTGGGCCGACGTCCCCTATTGAGCCCTCATTGACTTTGGTCTGCCCCGAGTAGCACACCACGTTCCCAGCTGGGTCGTCCTCTACTTCGGCCCATCCTGAGCAGCGGTCCGCGTCGCTCTCTGCTGGTGGTTCGCCTCCAGCCGCGACGCCATCGACCGCGACTCCATCCAATGCGCCTGGCCATGCCATGGTTACCCGTCATCGGGACGCTACGCAGCGCGTCAAAGTATACACGGACGGGACTGTCCGCTACGACCCGCGTCGCCGTGCTTTCTTCGCTGCACCGGTCTCTCATCGCGACGCTCTTCGTGAACCCGCTTGGCGTGCAGCCATGCTTGATGAGTTCTCCGCCCTCTGCCAGATGCGTACTTGGACTCTGGTTCCCCGTCCGCCTGGGATTAATGTGGTCGGAAGCAAGTGGATTTTCAAGACCAAGCACAAGCCCGACGGCTCCATTGACAAGTACAAGGCCCGTCTCATTGCTCGTGGCTTTACTTAGCAACAAGGTATTGACTACGATGACACCTTCAGTCCAGTGGTCAAGCCAGCGACAGTGCGTTTGGTTCTTTCTCTCGCTGTCTCTCGAGGATGGAGTTTGCGCCAGATTGACGTCAGTAATGCTTTTCTTCATGGCTTTCTGTCCGAGGATGTCTATATGCAACAACCACCCGGGTTTGAGGACGCTCAGTATCCCTCTCACGTTTGCAAATTACAGCGTGCTATTTACGGTCTTAAGCAGTCCCCTCGTCCCTGGTATGCACGTTTGAGTGCTCGTCTGCATCAGTTGGGGTTCACCTCATCCAAGGCTGATACCTCCTTATTCATCTTCTCTCGAGATGATGTTCAGATATACATGCTGGTCTATGTTGATGATATTGTCATTGCTGGTTCGAGTCATGTTGCTGTTGATCGCTTGGTGCATTCTCTCTCCGACACTTTTCCTATCAAGGATCTTGGTGTGCTGGAATAGTTTCTTGGACTTGAAGCGGCTTACACTTCCGGGGGCATGACATTGACTCAACGTAAGTATGCACTTGATCTTCTTCATCGTGTCAACATGGAGAATTGCAAGCCCACTTCAACTCCACTGGTTCCGTCAGAACAACTTGCTCGGGATACTGGTTCACCATTGGGTACAGAAGATTCTTTCCGGTACCGCCGCATTGTCGGTGGTTTACAGTATTTGACTCTCACACGTCCAGATATTTCTTTTGCTGTTAACAAAGTGTGTCAGTTCCTCGCTCAGCCCATTGAGGTACACTGGGAAGCGGTTAAGCGCATTTTACGCTATGTCAAAGGAACTCTGTACACTGGCTTGACTATCCGCAATTCTCCTTATGTGGGTATTAGCATCTTCACTGACGCTGATTGGGCAGGATGTGTTGATGATCGTCGCTCTACAGGAGGTTTTGCGATCTTTGTTGGATCTAATCTTGTGTCGTGGAGTTCGAAGAAACAACCTACTGTCTCGAGGTCCAGCACAGAGGCAGAGTATAAAGCGTTGGCTAATGTCGCTGCTGAAGCTATGTGGATTGATACACTGGTCCAAGAACTCGGAGTTGCCCGGCAACGTCTACCCATTTTGTGGTGTGATAATTTAGGGGCTACTTCCCTAACAGCAAATCCGGCGTTTCATGCTCGCACAAAGCACATTGAGATAGACTTTCATTTTGTGCGTGAGCGAGTCGCCGATGGTGCTCTAGAGGTGAGGTTTATCTCTTCAGATGATCAGCTAGCTGATGTGTTTACTAAACCAGCTAGATGACAGATGTTAAACCGATTCAGGACCAATCTAAATCTTGTATGCACTAGTTTAGATTGAGGGGGAATATTAGAATCGGTATAGGACTTGTATCGTGATGAGTTGTAACACGATACGGATTGGTTTTGTACCCTGTGTTGATATATAAATAGAGATCCAGAGGTGGAGCAGTACTCCACCGCAAGGCCTAAATTTAACTGAGCCTTCACCAGCGCAGGTACACCCTCACACCGTCCAATTACTAAAGTAGATTTGGAAGATCCAGCAGATCATTCCGAGGATCCAGACTTTTGGGTGACGATTACTTAGAAGAGCTATTCCTACCGGAGCAAGGGCATGTAAGTACTCCACTCACATAAGGAAGTTTATGCTCTAGATGTGGACCGGAAGAAAACGATATACATCTCTTTTTTACTTGTCCTTTTGCGCGCACGACTTGGTTCTGTCACCCTTGGTTTATTCGCTGTGATCATATGGTCTTGAACTGCAATTCTCTTTCTCAGATTTTAATGAATATTTTAAATATGACCCACCCACACAATTCCTTGCAAAATTTTCTGACCTTCATGTGGTGCATTTGGAAATCTAGGAATGATAATAGGTTTGACAGAAAATCAGGAGCTCCTCAACAGATTTACCAAATGGCCCAAGCGATTCAGAATAATTTGGAGATAGTCGATACTCTGGATTCTTCTTCTATGCAGGTTAATGACCAAGCTAGACCACTCTCTCACATCAGCTTGCCAGCGCAAGGCGGGACGCTCAAGACTGACAGGCACATTACTAGATCAAAAATCTTTACAGATGCAACATGGAAGATGAAGAAAGTCCCAGGTCTAACTTCACATATGGCAACAGGGTTGGGAGTGTAGTGTCAATTGCAGGAAAATAGCTGTAGCACCACATTATTAATCCAGGCCTCCATCTCTACAGTACAATTAGCTCTTCAGGCAGAAGCTTCAGCCCTTCTTTTAGCGGCAATGGTGGCCAATCTTTTTCAAATTCAGCATGTCACATTTCTAACGGATAATAGCTCACTTGCAAAGGCTGCAACATCTATGTCTCCCACACACCCTCAGGTCTTTTGGGAAATAAGACAACACATTGCTGATTATATCAGGATTACTCAACCTTTAGTGACGTCACTGTACCACATTAAAAGAGACCTCAATGGGATATCTCATAACTGTGCTCAGCAGGCAATTAAACAATCCTTGTCTTTGCCTATTTTCACTTGTTCAAATTCAGCTCATAGGAACAGGCCATGCCCCCACCTAAGTAGCTCTTCAATCTTTCAATTCTCAAGCCTTTGTAATTCACGCTGTATATTGTCTATGAGTTGAATAGAAATATGGCGCCTCCGGCGCCTTTCCTTGTTAAAAAAAATATTGCCTTCCTTCCGCCACCTACGCCGCGTGATAATTGTTCTTTACCTTACGTAAAGAAAGGGGGTTTTGCGTTTTCTTATTGAGAAAAGCACGGGAGTATTTTCGGCAGCACGAATCGGTTTACTAATAGGCGTTTATCTTCCTCCGTGAATCACGCGGGGTTTGTTACCACTTTTCTGGTAAAACCAAACAGCTTGACCGCCGCCTCTCTCTGCAAGCGCACCGATCCGGCAAAGATCGGATCTCACTGGTGGGCCCACGCGACAGCTCGAGAAAGACGTGACCACGCGCCGAAAGCGTTACGCAACGAAATCTAGCTAGATGCGCGGCCGCACGAATGCGTGCCCGATCCGACGGCTCGCAACCTCTGTGAAGAAACACACGATCCGTTGACTCCTAGGTCTTGATACTCATTGGCCCCGCTCTCCCGCGTGGACTTTTTCTTACGTAGAAGATAGATTTCCATGCACACCTTTTCGCTCTTTCCCATCTAGCAAAAGACAGAGTCTCCAAGAAAACTCCACAAATTACCATCTCGTAAACTTTTAGAATCATTTTTCCCCAACACTCACCGGACTTATCGTTGGAAAATATTCATAGGACGTAATCTTTTTTTCAAAGCGCATGAACTGGACAATGTTAATGGCCAAATTTAACAATAATAATTGACAAAAGGCCATTCAGAATATATATATATATATCTTTGGATTTCCTAAACGGCTGTAATAGCAAAAGGAGGAAATTGGTTAGAACTATCTTGTCCAACAAAAGGTTAAATATTTGATCAATGTTGGTTGAGTTTAATAGCAACTGATCAAATCACTTACGAACGGGTTTCAAATAAACCGACCCACTGAATCCTTATTCTGCAACACAGGAGAATCCTTATTTTCCAGCAGGCCTCGTTTACGGAAAACATTTTTCTAAACAATGCCAATGATCTGGCATTTAAAAAACATTTTCTTCTTTAGGGCTTTAAACAATGTGCTAGAGAGGCTCGTTTTCAGTTTAAAGAAGCATTCAAATTTCTTTTCTTACTTAGGGCTTTAAACAAAGCTAGAGAACTCGTTTCCAAAACCTTTATTAATACTTCTAAACATGCCGTATTTTTAAAAACATTTTTTCTAACCAACTACCATTTAAAAAACATTTTCTTTTTTAGGCTTTACACATTGAGAGCTCGTTTTGAACTACGAGAACCATTTCTACCCCTATCCTTTTTACATTTTCTACTTTATTTTCCGGATGTTGTATTCTAAGACAATGCTAAAGAAAACCATTTCAACTCGGTTCTCGGATCAAATTATGTGGCTTAACAAGACAAGGCACCGGAAAATAAGCGGTTTTCTCTTAAGAGCATCAAACAAACTATACAATTAGCCAACATACAAAAAACATATACTTATTTAAGTCAGGTTCAACATCTAGCTTAGCAAGGCGTGGCGTGTGAAAATACGCATTTTTTCTTAAGGGCACAACAAAAAAAATACACAAATAGTCATTCGAACAAGCAAAACCGCCATGTCACAAGACATTGCAAAACTATATTATTTTTGTCAATTGGGAAATGGATGTAACATTTTTAATGGTATTGATCCACACATTTGTCCCGAAGATCATCACAAACATGTACAAAAATTATTTTTAAAAACATGTTGATATGTTTTGAAAATTCTACCTTTTTCCGGGTATTGTATTCTAAGACAGTGATAACGAAAACCACTTCAGGTCGGCTCCCCCATTCCGAATGTGTCTGGCTTGACAAGACGAGGCATGTCTCTTGAATTCGGTTAAGATCAAACAATGATCTAACTAGACCATAGTATCGAATAGGACATTTGTCTTCCAAACCAAAACAGATAACCGAACGAGCCTTCACATTGGATTTCTCCCGCCTGCCTGTTATCCAAAGCCTCAATGTTGCTAGTCGCGATCTTCTACCACCTCCGGAAAGGCTCTCATGAGCCACTCCTCTCTGTCATGCTCATTAAAATGCTCCGTGCCGTTTAGAGTTCCTTTAAAATATCCCACACAAAACCATAAAAGATTTTGGAGCCCATTCAGACGTCTAATCAACATCAAAGTTTGGTGCATATTTCCATGTCTCGGTTCGTCATAAACACCAGTACATCTTCATGTTTGTACCAAGTTATCGTTGCACTGAAGAAACATATCAATATGGTGCATTCATTGTGTCCCGAGCTAAGAGCATCTCTACGGGGAGCGCCTAAATTGTGTCCGGCACACCTCCATTGGAGGCCCAACTGGAGGGTGCCGGACACTGCTCACAAACGAATATATGTCTGGTCAAGTGGCCGTTTCAGGCTCATAATGTCGATATCGATGATCGACGCAGGCCGTGGAGAAACCACTGCATGACCAGAATCTTGAAAGCTCTCATCCGGTAGGGAATCCATATCAATGGTCGGCGTAGCGTGGTGGCGGAGAAAGAGTTGGCTCCTCCTCATCGGACACCGGCACGGTCGGCTCATGGTCGTCGTCGTCGGTGTGGTAGCTGTGGAGGCGGCAGGTAGGCAGGCGTGCTCGGACCTCACAATGGCGTCCCAGTACGCCGCCGACGCGTTGAACGGAGGCACATGGCTCCGCTCCGGTGACGTCCGCCTGCCACATCGACTGGATATACTCCAGCCTCGCCTGCCTGGTCAGGGACGACGCTACCGGGACGTTGTCCAGGTTGACCAGCTAGCCGTCGTCCGACAGTCGATGGTCGACGGGCAGAGGGAGGTATCCGCGCACGAGCTGATCCGCCTCCTCCACCGTTAGCGGAGGACGGTTGTCGGGCAGAGGTGGAGGCGGAGGGGGTGGTGGTGGCGGTGCCACAGCCCGAGCCGCCGCAATCTGGATCCCCTGGATCCTGCGTCGTTCGTTGCGGCGTTGGCATCGGAGCAACGAAACCGCGTCAAGGCGGCGGCGTCGCTCATCGTCCTCTGCCGTCGGCTGGTAACCTGGTCCGCGACGGTGCATCCTGTCTGTGCGAGTGGAGGGAACGGGGGAGGGTCGCTGGTGTAGTGTGTGAGACGAGAGAGCATGTGGTGGATTTTTATAGCCGGTCAGTGGAGCGGAGATGCATGCCTCCCGCGAGCGTGTGATTGATCCACCCAACCGTTGCGTTGCGTCCAATAGCATAGCATGCGTCGCGTCTCAAGTGCTCCCCTAACCCTAGTTTCAGAGTGTTTCAATTTGTTTGGTCAAATCCAATCAGAAGTAACCAAAAAATTCTGAATCCTGCCGGCCAAGGATAATAATCCTGAAAACAGGAAATCTGAATCCTCTATCTCTTGGATCGTCCTCCCGTTGCGATGCCTTGGTAGCATGTGGGTGAGAGAGAGGACGCATGCTCTTTGGTCCCATCTCAAGATGGCAACGGGGATGGGGATGGCCGGGGATGACTCCACCATCCCCGCCCCGATCCCCGCCAGTCCCCGTCCCCGTAAATCCCCACGAAGCTAACAGGGATGAAACGACCCCCATCCCCGTCCCCGCCGGGTACCCGATACCCACCGGGTATCCATGGGGACCTCGAATCCTCGATGCCGAGTTCGTCGTTGACTCACCGGCAGCAGGAGAGGGTCGCGGGACCGTCACCGCCGCGGGAGGAGAGGCGGGGCGGAGCAGCAGGGAGGCGGAGGTCCATGGCGGCGCAGAGAGCCGGGAGCGGGAGAGAAGTCGGGCGTAGGGGAGGCGGAGCTTGCGCGGGTGCGGTCGCACCGGGGACGGGCTCGAGGAGGCCGCAGCGGGGGAGGCAGGGGACGAGGGCCGCTGGGGTCGACCGCGCACCAAGGCGACGGGGAGAAGGAGGAGAGCTCGGGGAACTGGAGGAGGGGCTGGCCAGCGACGGGGGAGATGGAGGAGAGCTCGGGGAGCTGGAGGAGGGGCGGCCTCGTCGGGGGCGTGCGCGTGAGGGAGGAGCGGCGCGGCCGGAGCGGCTCGGGCCAGGGGAAGGCGGCGGGGCAGCGAGGTGGTGGTGAGCGCAGGGGTGGCGGGCTGGCGGCTGCTCCGTGAGGAGTGAAGACTGAGGGGAAAGAGGTGGAAAGGTCTAGGGTTTTCTTATATATGGGGTGGTCTGTTTGACTGACAGGTGGGGTATCGGGTATCCATGGGTATCCATGGGGACAATTTGCCCCCCATCCCCGCCCCGTTAGCTTAACGGGTACCCGCCCCGTTATACCCATGGGGATGAATTGTCCCCCATCCCCGTTTCTTAACGGGTAAATCCCCACGGATACCCGTCCCCACGGGGAAAATTGCCATCTTGAGTCCCATCCCATGAGGCCATGATTCCCGTGACAACACGCCGGCCTCACCCACTCTTCATCATCTTTATTTATTTATTTATTAGTTGGGCAACGTGCCTGCCTGCGACTTTGTGTCGTCGGTCGGTAGGATTACGCTCCGATCCGTATACTGTATACGTATATACAGGTATCCTTTCATACTCTACTATCTAGTTCAGACGATACATGGAGTTCTTTTTTTCACAAATGCATCACCCTGCTAACTACTCCCTCCGTATCAAAATATAAGATGTTTTAGCATTTGGCTTTCCATCCGTATCTAGACATGTTTTAGTGCAAGGTTCACGTGAATCTTGCACTAAAACATGTCTAGATACGGATGGAAAGCCAAATGCTAAAACATCTTATATTTTGATACGGAGGGAGTAGCTCCTTTCCTGTTCAAGAAAAAAGAATGCTAAAATCCAAACAACACTGATGAATCGTGAAGATACTTATGATATGTGAAGTCTAACATGTAACACCCCTGTGGGGCCCTGGTTAGTGGTTAACATTTTACTGATTATTATTTTGTGCTAGTAAAGATACTTATAATGAAGAAGGAGAACCCGTAAATTAATAATTATTTCAAGCCAACTCTACGAAATACATATCCAACAGATCAGACAGAGATATCCGATTGATATGCATACTTCTAATCAAACTATAGAGTCATCAGTCACAATCCCAGAACAAGCTAAATTCGAGAGGACAACATATTTTTCTATTGTTTCTCTTTTATGGTCAAGGTTTATTTCAGGCTTGGCCCTCGTTATACTCAAATCCTAGATTGCATCTCTGTCCACTAGTCCCGCTATGTCCACGCTCCTCCCTTGCTGCACGGCACGCGGCGTACTGCCCCGAGAGGTAGGCAGCTACGCCGCTCACTCAGACGGCGCCTGCAGGTGGGAAGGGTATCAGGTCATGAGCTAGTTGGAATTAGAAATAGGGAGAAAGGAAGAAGAAAAGATAAACAACTTACCGCTCCGAATCCCACGGCCTTGTGCTCACTTGCACCGCCAGATACTGTTGCAGCTCCTCAGGAACCTGGTAGCACGGCTTGTTAATCCAATGCTCCATTGTTTTTTCCCTATTCCTCCTACTCCCATATGCAATCGAGCAGACAATCGAACCATTGCGTGCGTATAACAAGGGGAAGTCCATTGCGCATGACTGCAAATTCCGGCCTATATTTATCCGCACTGAGCCTGGGCTCACGACGTAACTGTGTTCTGGCACCCCCACCCACCGGAACGATCTCTCATTTCGTTCCATTAAACTGGCCCACAGAACGTTGCACGCCTTCCGGTCGTCGATGGAGGTCCATGCGAAATCTGACGGCTCGCGGAGTGTCCAAGGAAACACACGATCCGTGTGACTTCGCCGCACTATGCACCCACCTAATAAGTACTACCAGGCCCAACCGGTTAAACAATAAGAGCCACTCCAGCTGTTCGCCCCTCAGATGGATGTGCCGGCGTTTTGTTTGGCCTGCTGGGGGTACTGGTGAAAAAATGTTGGTTGGGGACGGGCCGATTCCCAGCCGCAGGTCCCAGCGACACGAAGTAAATTCAGGAAAAGTTCGTTAAATTTAGCGAAATTTAGACGAATCTCGTTAAACTTGACAAAGTTCGACGAAAAGTAGCGAAATTTATACATAAAACATAAAAAAAACTTGGGAAGAATCTCGTTAAACTTGAGAAGAAATTTATACATAAAATTTAGACAAATCTCGTTAAACTTGACAAAGTTTGACAAACTTGGCCATCGCGACGTCTCCAGGGCATCTCTCCGCCATTTGGTTCTCTCGGCGAGCTTCAGAGGGGAAAAAGGGAAAGAAGAGTTGATGCTAGACATAATAGAGATTCGAAGAACGTGTGTCGGGATAATGGTGTTGGAGTTAGCTTGCCTCTTTGAGATCGTTAGTGAGCTAGTCGGTCTCCCCATTGGTGGCTTTGATATCCCAATAGACGGTGATGTGCAATGTGCGCAAGTTTCAACTTGGAATTGGTTGCTCCTTCGATCGCCGGTACAAGTGGAGAATCCTATTTTGGTCCTGGCTCAGATTGGGCCGAAGCATCTTGGGTCGGGTCTGGGAGATAAAGATGGGCCCTACTGTACGAGGCCATGATGTCATGGCGACCACTATTCACGAGCTGAAGGATTCAAGTGTTATCACAAGCAACATATAGACTAAGGGTTGCCCGTCGAGATGGAATCCAATTCTCGAAGGACCTAGTGAGCGAAGAAGGGGTGTATTTTATTGGAATCCATGAGACCATAAAAATCTATACATTCCTCAACACTTAAAATATTCTAGGGGAACATGAACTATGTCTGGTGTTATTGGGTAACAAAGTTCTTCGGTGAAAATGAAGAGTTGATGTGAAGGTGAAAGATTGTTCACCAGAGCGAAGTTTATTGTATGGATGATGCCATCAACAGAGAACATCAATATTATGAGATTGTTACTTGTCCTTATGTCAACCTGCTTATAAAATACGTAACTACAAAACTCTAGAAATATTTTTGAAAATAAGAAATGAATGTATGAACATGCAATTGGAAGGGAAATAATTTTCCTATTTCCTAATTAGTTATTTAGATATTGTGGTTTTTCTTGATTTTAATGGAACGAACTGGTTTGAATTTATATTAGAATAAATTTTCTAGCTAGAAGTAGAAAATTAGCCCGAACTCCCTTGTTGCACGTATTATTATTATTATTTTTTGTCAAGATATCAACGTCAATATTATTAGATTCGTTGTAAAATCTCATAGATGATACTTGTTCGAAAATCTCATATCTGGTACTATTTTTTATTGCTATACTTGTTCGAAAATTTCGATGTTTGACTTTGACTAAATAGATACCCAACATATTTTGGGAGGAAGAAGTAGATAAATTAAGGCGCAGTAGGTGTCGGTGTCAGCATTGGCATAGGATTCCTTTCCTTGGAGTCACTCACTTTTGTTTATTCATATCGATCAGTATACTGTATAGGATGCTCTTATTCCATATTTATTTACTGTGACGGTCCATTTTACTATGAAACGCTAGTACATAGGTGCAACAATATTTAACGGTCCACAGGAGTACGTACTACTGCTTGTTTAGCTCGAAACTTAATTGATGATAATACTCGGATATACTGTACGGTAGCATAGTACGAGAATGGATTATGCTCACTTATATTTAACCCAAGATTTATTTATTCATTCTCCAAGAGCGAGGTGGGGTTAACATGATCACTCCACTCCATGGTGGTGCACGGGTTGCCCACCCCTCTCACTCTGTCCAGCAAGGGTAGACAGGACGCATGCGCTTTGGTCCCATCCCATGAGGCTATGATTCCCGTGACAACCCACTCTTCTTCTTTATTTTGTTGGGCAACGTGACTTTATTACGCTCATCCGCTCCGTATATACGTATACTACTCTATACTAGTTCAGACGATACATGGAGTTCTTTTTTCACAAATGCATCACCGCATGAGAGAGGATTTGGTGCACCCGGGCACCAGTGCTCCTGGGTTACAAAAAAAATTGAAATTTCTACTTTTGAGTTTTAAAAAAAATCCAAAAAAATTATACGCGAATGCATACACATATATTATATATTTCTGCAAAGTTTCGGTGAAAAATATGTTCTATTTTGGAGTATAGAAAAAAAACAAATTTATTGGCGTAGAAAACTCTTTTTTTTTGTCTTTTTTTCTGTGGAAAAAAAATACAATCTATTTTTTTACGAAATTTACAGCGTCCATTCTCGATGTATGTATGTACGTGTATATTTTTTCGTTGAATTTTTTGAGACCCAGAAATACAATTTTGAAAAGTGAGATCACTGGTGCCCATGTACAAACAACACTTTCCGTGCATCACCCTGCTAACTACTCAAACTAGCTCCTTTCCTGTTCAAAAAAAAAAAGAATGGTAAAAGCCAAACAACACTGATGAATCGTCTCAGACTCCGAGCGAGAGAGACGGTCATCCACACCTCTGTCAGCGTAGCTCGTGTCTTTTTTCTTTTTTTGAATAACCGCAGCCGCAGGAGAGGACAGGTTGCTAGCTAGCTCGTGGTTGCAACGCAAATTAAGCCCAGTCTGCATTCGCGGCCCAACTGCGCGCTTCGGCCTGTTCTGTGCTCCCGCTCCCGCACACGCAGACACAGACGCAGACGCAGATACGAGGTGGTGGTGGGATTTTTAGTCCCACCTCGCCGACGGACGGGGAGCGTCTTCACTCGAACTCCTCAGAACAGCTTGTTTGTGAAGAAACGTGTACTGCGCCCTGTGGGGCCCTGGATACTTGGGTTGGGCTCTACAGGAAGATAGGGGCATGTGGCGTGCAAACGGGCATGAGTGCAATAATTTGTATTCATTCGTAAGCAGGCCCTTGTTCTTGACCTTAGAGCCCAGCCTACTCACCCAGGGCTAGGGGTTTTTGTTTTTTTGCAATCAAAACCGTAAGGAGAAAACAGTTCAAATATGGTCCTAAAATCCGTGACGGCGCGAAACATTTTTTTTATAGCACATGTGGCCATTAACCCCTAGCTAGTGCGTTCCGGCCATCTAAAACTCCCATCAAACCCTAGATAATCAAAGGCGAGGTACCTTGCAATTGTTTGTTCGAATACTACTACCGTAACTCGTCGCTTCTTGTCCGAATCTTGGCTCGAGCATACATGATGAGGCTTCTAGTACCGACTCTCTCCATTCCGTCAACCTAACGTGTGTCTTGGCCATTAAACCTAACGCGTCTTGGCTCTGATAATCGGAGAAGGAGATTCCGTCGCTTACCTGCTCCTCGGCGAAAGAATCTTCTAGTGGGGAGAGCGAAAGTGTCTTCCCAACCCTTTTTTTTCACGTGCGCGCACCATCACGAGCTCAGCGCCGCGTTCCCCAACCCTATCCATGAAAGTACGTGAAAACGGTGTCCGAGAGAAATCGGCCGTTTCTCGCGGCCTTGGTTGAGAGGTTCATTAATTTATGCATCCCCTAAAGTTTGTGATACTCGTTTGGATGAGATGGCGAGCACGAGATGTTTACTACGTGGGAGGCAGGGGTTGAGAGCACGAGGTCCGGGAGGGAGGGTGGAGTGAAAAGAGACGGAGGAGAGAGTGGGGCTCGGGAAATGATGTGAGGCTGAGTGGGCCCAATGGACATGATGGACATGTTTGAACATTTGAGATGCAGAACGATTTTAAAATCCCACCGAAGTTTTAAACATATGTCTCAGAATTTCCAATATTAACGAGAAACCATTTGCTCCTTTTTTTTTCTTTTTTCTTTCTATGGATAATAATTAAAACTCGATTAAAGAGTGGTGGATCAATCGTTTGAAAGAAATCAAATCGTGAGAGACGCTCATGCACACCTCTGCCCGAATTAAAAAGCTAGGAGTAGCATGCAAGTCAACGAAGTTACGAGTGTCCCTTGATCGATTGATGTGCATGTGTAGGTGTAGGTGTAGCTGCAGCCTGCAGCAGCCACCGCCATGGTTCACGTGACAGGACGCAGGCGCCTGTGGTGTGGTAAAAAGAGCGACTTTTGGCTCGACTTGAAGAATAAGTCGAGCCAAAAGCCGAATTGAAGGAACATTAAACGAATTAAACTTTGCATCTGCAAATTCTGTAGTATTGCTTTATGGTAAAACGAATTAAGTTGTGTGCGTGGGCGGTCGCCGGCACGGATCCATCGCCTGTCTGAGGCAGATGGATCGCGCGCGCGGTTACTCCGCCTGCGCCGCCGTCCGACTCCCGCGCCTCTAGTCTGGAGAATCTGGCCGCCATGGAGGGCTTCTACCCGTTGGTCCACGGAGCTGCTGCACGCCGGAGAGGGCGCTCGATCCCCTCCCCGACGCCCCCCATCTAGCTGCTCCCAGGACGACCAGCCTCCAACGCTCGCCGCCATGGAGGGACCTCCAGTCCAGTGCCTGCTCCTCGGTCAGTCCCCCACCTCCTCCTCTTACTCCCTCCCTCCCTCCTATGCGTATTCCTTCCATTGCGTTCCTTTTTTGTTCTTACTCTGCTTCGGTTCGGTCTAGACTTCATTATGCCAACATAACCGTGAGCTAATGGATGGATGGATGGATGATTAATCCGTGTGCAAGAAAGAGAGAGAGAGAGAGAGAGAGAGCAACAAACAGCTATCTAGCAAGGGCAAGTAGCTACCAACTCCGATTCATGCTTTCCTTAGTGCCTGGATCCATATCTTGACAAATCGCAACGCAATTGAAAAGAATATAACATCTCATGACTTTTCCATTCAGAAAGTATACCTAGTCAAACAAATTTAAGATTCACACTAGTATTATTGTTGCTATTAAATTTTAATATACATGAAAACACATGGTTAGCATGTTCAAACGCCTGACATAATATTGAAAAACCAGGTCCTCCACATGCGCTGCAGCAACAAGGAGGGGCTGCTGCTGCTGATTGACGCCGCACACTGGTGAGTACCGCCCCCGCCGCAACAAGGAGGCCGACCTGCCTCCTGTTGGTTGCTCTCCTCCGATGACAAGGACGATGCCAGCGACGGGCTGCTGCTGATTGACGTCGCACACCGATGACTTCCTCTACACGTCGCGGGGTCAAGAACGACTACGACTGATAGGTGCCCCCTTTTGCATTTTACTGATAGTTTTGTGCTATTTTGGCGGCCCGTGCACGCAAACGTTGGTGCAGAGAAGGTTGCGAATTTAGCTTATCGGTAGCTGGGTTGAGCTGATAAGAACATTGATGTAGATGTAGTGTGCTCCTAGGACTAGTGCTGCTTTGTATTAGTCAAATTATTGTGTTTCTGGAACTCTATGATGATGAACCACTGATTAGATGTCCGATACAATCCGTTAAACCATGGGGACAACAAGAGGCATTTGTCTGAGAGAACACAAGGCATGTGTCCATTTAGCAGTCCGATCTGATCATCACATGATGATCAAATCATCACATGATGAACGCAAGGCATATCTATGTTTCCAACAAGTCAATATAAATTTGTTGACATGCATTCTGTACTCATCTAACTTAGTATTAAACATATTGTACTGATATTCTGTACATCAGTTGAATGTGCAGTTGAAACAACACCAAATTAGCTTTGGGAGTTAAACTGGGAGAGTGAGATTTGACCGGGAGGTGCTGTGCAGCTCGGCCCTGAGTGGTGACCATAGCGGCGCTCCTGCTCCGGCCTCCCTGCTACCCGGACAAAGAGCCGAGAGGCATGTGGAGTGCCCCGACCTAGCTGACGACCCAAGGTTGCTACCTGTTGCTGCATGTATTCGTCAAGTTGGTTCTGCCATGCGTATTTATCTATATGTCTATTTCTAGTGTTTTTCTGTGTGTGATATGCTAGTTAGTTCTCTTAATTACAAGATCCAATTCATACATTCATATGTAGCTACGGTTGGGGGAGATGCTTAGGAATCAAGCTCTTGGAGGCTTAACAAAAAAAATTAAGCAGGGGCTGATTTAGCTCTATTTCTTGAGCAGTTAAATGTATCTCAGTACATTTGTATGACCATAGTTGTGTATCATGAAATAAAAAAAGCTATCTTCTTTACTTATTAACTGAAGTTATTGTTCTACTTACTAACATGGTAGGTAGTTGCTACTCATTAGCGTAATAAGTACCATTTGTTGCATTACAATGTATTCACCTCAATCATGGTTTACCTGATGGGCAGTGAGGATATATTTGCCAGCTACAACTACAAGTGTAGTACATGTCCATCATTTCTTATTCTTTGTAGTAAGCGTCAAACGAACCAAACAGGCTAAGGTCGATATCTTAGTGTCATCGCATATGTAGCACTGTAGAATTTCTGAAAAGACTCATTAGTTAAAGAAGACTAATTCCACAGACATTAGTCATACTTCCTGCATGTCTGCTTTCTGATGGAAGCAAGGAACCTGCCTGCACTTGCTGTTGCTCGTGCTTGATTGCTGTTGGTTGCTTCCATCAGTGCCTGGCCTGTATATGTGGTATATGAGTGGCTGCATGCACTTGCCTTACATGATTGCCTTGAATGTGAATCTGGGAAGTCGCTTTTCAAAGTTCATCATTCTATTTTTGTAGTAGTAACGGCCAGTCATGAATGCCTAGTGCATTTGCTTTGCATAAATGCCTGAATTTTTTAACGTGCATTTTATGAAAACTGGGAATAACATATATCACCTCTGTTGTGGTGATTACAGTTCAATTATCGTAGATAGTAGGGACTGAGCATAAGATGACTCTGCCACTACTATTTTATATGCACGATCTGCGTGTGTGTCCTTCACTACATGTTACCTGCCATTTGACTTCAGATTTGTACCTTGTCTGATTTGATATGATTGTATGAATTGTTCATTCAGGTGGGAGTATGATGAATCAACATGCTGTTTTACCTGCCACCACTCCGACATTCAATGCCCTCCGGTGGTGTTGGTGCTGGTCTCCTACGCCCTGTGAAATCCTAGTTTTACACTAAGTTAAGTACTCATGTTATAACTAGTTTAGAAAAATACGGGCCAGAAATTTTTGTTAAGAAAGATTTATATTTTACAAGGTTAACCATACTACTGGTAAGATCACACCGGCTCGAGAGCAGTGTAGGTCAAACCACGATGATGGCTATAACCATATATGTGTGACTATATGTGTGAAATATTGCTTGTCATGTATTGGATGCATTTCATACATGCATAAGAAAATTGAACTCAAGTAAATCCGAAAACCATCACACTATGAAACAAATAATAATACAAAAGAGAAAAATTCAAGTTAATAAAAATGAACTAACACCTTTGTTGTTTGATTGTTGAATGTTTGAAAATATGCAACTTGAGAACTCAAAGCTAAATTACTTTAGATGTGGGTGTCCAGCATGCGTGCTCGAGAACACGATGTTTCGGGAATTCTTATTTTTCATATGATAATATTTAAAAAAAATATACATCTCCAGATAAAGGTGATTTCGTCATTATAATTCCACCGACTCGCAATAAGGGCAAATAGATACTGAACGAGGAATCCTAATAAATAAATTTGAAAGAATCTACATAAGTAATTTATTTTCGATGAAAACTTTTGAGTAAAATTGCTTTGTGATTATCTCATTGTTTGGTGAAGCTAGAAATTCAGTTGTTGGTTCATGTACAAGCTATAACATAGAAAGGCTGTGTCACATTTACCATACACCCCGTAGCAGTCAAAACTGCTAGCCTTTTACCTTTCCATTTGAGCTTAACCCCACCGTCTAGGAGAAATAACAGCAGTAGCTGTCGGGCACATAAGCAGACACTGTATAAATTAGGACACCTCACCTTCCACGTAGAAGTCCAGGGGATAAGAGATCGATTGAAGCACATCTCCATTGTAGCATCTCTACCGTCTCCCTCCTCTCACTTCTGTAGCAATTGTCCTCAGTCCTTGGAGCTTTCACCATGGCTCTCACCAAGAATCAAAGTCCAAACACCAGGGAAGCGGAGATCCTACCTCCTACTAGTAGTCAGATCCCCATCACGGTTATGGTGGTGGTCAACTCCATCGCCGGCTCCGGCGGCGGTGACGGCAGGCCACCGAGTTACTGCAGCGGCAACTCCATGGCCATCCGCCGGTGCAGGGAGTGGCGGCAAGCAGCGCTTGGTGGAGGTGAAGGACCATGAGCGGCAGGAGGCGCATCACCGGGCACCGCAACGCCCTGATCGACACCGAAGCACGCCAAACCTGAATCCAACCCGGTCGGCAACCGCTCTCCATGCTGACGCTGAAGAGGAGGAATTGTATAGGAGACCAAAGTCCACCCCGACCAGTTTGAGAGGTCCCCAAATTCCCAACCAGTCAGGTAATATAACTTGAGGACACCAAGAGTCTGAGTCAAATTTATGCATGTCTAGCTTGCTTGTGTACGTGCTATTCTGATGCATGGTTGTGAGAGTATAAAAGAGACTTAGATGTAAAGGGGATTGTCCAACTCCTATTGTCGTTGTGTATCCATGGGCCTAGTCGTGCTTTCTTAAATCTGATTGGTTATGTACACATACATGCTCACGCACAAACTCTGCACTTTGTAATTTCAGCACAAACAGAGGATGCAATGAGTACCTTAATTCGTATTACAAATGGCTGGAGAAATTAAGACCTTAGTGGGATGATAGATCTGGGATATCCCAGCAAGAAACTGTCATTATTATTTTTTCATAAGAACACTATATGCTAGCACATACTCCTATTTGCTATTAACAACTGACATACATGCCCATCTCTAAAAATACAGTAGCTCATGTCCGGTAAGTCGATACTGCTGTAGCTAGTGTTTTTCTGTACTAGAACATCCTCGTTGCATGCTAATATCTAGAAATGAAGTGACCACTTATATTGGACATTTGGACTTAGGCTGATTGGTGTTTGATATGTTAAGATTCTCTTGATACCATGCTTGTCGGATTAGCAAACGGTCGCATGTTTCGGTAGGAGAATATTGTCACCGAAGTTCAGTGTCATAGCAAGTGTGGTCGAGTCGGGTATGAACAAGATCTTCCGCAACTCTGAACCGAGAGGAATACTTAATTCTCTTCTTTTGTTAGCATAGGGTTAATCTGATTGTTTGTGTGAATGCCTTGCTTGCAAATCTAAACAAAAAGGCCAAACCTTCTGTACAAATAAGTGATGAACTGAACCTTTTAATTCAAAATTCATCAACAAAGCAAACAGAGACCTATATTATTCAGATAAGCAGTTAAACCTTCTGCATCACAAATCAGTCTATATTTGACAAGTATTTTTCAGAGAAGCATGTAACTTGTGTTCAGATCTGGGAGGCATGTACATGAGCATTTTGTCCAACAAAGGGCTGCACGCTAGGACCTTAACTTAAGCTGCACCTTGATACTATTTTCAGGAAGGCAACTTCCACCAGTACCACAATTACACTACACTTGCCCATTCTCTTTAGAACAAAAGGACTATTGTCCAGTAGCAGGATTCCTTGCCGCTGCGCCGCCTCCGCCGCCACGCCATGGAGACCCTCAAGCGCAAGGCGCTAGACACCCCCGACACCGACGTGGACTCGCCTCTCAAGGCGTCGTCCGCCGACGCGGGGCTGCCGCCCGCGCCTGCCGCCTGCGAGCGCGTCGCCTGCGTGCACGAGCACGACGTCTCTTACCCCGAAGGCTACGATGCGTCCACCTCCGGCTCGCGCATCGTCGCCGGTGGCGGCGAAGGCACCGGGCCGGCCAAGACGTTCCCGTTCCCGCTCTACCCTTTCCAGTCCGAGGCCATCCGGTGCCTCGACAACGGCAAGTCTGTTATGGTAAATGATTACAGCAGCTCCCCGTGCTAATTACGTTGCCCTTGGCTTAGTTACTCCTAAAATGCCACTGTAAAATCTGGTGCTTTACTTTCTCTTCCTGCTGGATTGGGCAATTTGTCTTGCTGTTAAAGTTCCCACAAAATTTAGCTGTTTGCCTTTCATGCCTATTTACCAGGTTTCAGCTCACACGTCAGCAGGAAAGACAGTGGTTGCTCTGTACGCGATAGCGATGTCCCTGCGTAATCAGCAGCGGGTCATCTACACGTCTCCGATCAAGGCCCTCAGCAACCAGAAGTACAGAGAGTTCAAGGAAGAGTTCTCCGATGTCGGCCTCATGACTGGGGATGTCACCATCGAGCCAAATGCCTCTTGCTTGGTACTATTCCGACTGCCAGCTTCATTCAAATTTTCTCTTAGTATGTTCTGTTTGGTACTTAGAGTGTGCTTGAAAATGTAGGTCATGACCACGGAGATTTGGCGCAGCATGTTGTACAAGGGGTCCGAGGTCATGAGAGAGGTTGCTTGGGTTATCTTCGATGAGGTGCATTACATGCGTGACAGGGAGAGAGGAGTAGTGTGGGAGGAGAGTATAGTGATGGCTCCCAAGAACTCGCGGTTTGTGTTCCTCTCGGCAACTGTACCTAATGCCAAGGAGTTTGCTGACTGGGTAGCTAAGGTTTGTCTGCAGTTACCTCTCCTCTTTTGTTGTTGCCTTGCCTTTGATAGGTCATAAGAAATCATAAGAAAGTTTGCCGCTCAATAAGTTCATTGGATATGCACATAAGTATCACAACTGGTGTATTTATAATGAAGGGCGGTCATGTTTCCCAGGTACATAAGCAACCTTGTCATATAGTATACACCGACTATCGACCTACACCGCTCCAGCACTATGTATTTCCTGCTGGAGGTGATGGCTTGTACCTGGTAGTTGATGAGAATGGCAAGTTCAGAGAGGACAGTTTTGAGAAATCCCTGAATGTCCTTGCACCTGCTAGTGGCGGTGACAAGAAGAGAGAAAACGGGAAGCGACAAAAGGGCGTCATAGCAGGCAAACCTCATGAGGAAAGGGACATAGTCAAGATGGTGAAAATGATAATTCAGCATCAATATGACCCTGTGATTCTTTTCAGCTTTAGCAAAAAAGAATGTGAATTTCTTGCTATGCAGGTAAGTTCTTTTCTGGACTTGTAGTCAATGATAGAAATATTCTATGGCTCAAAGAAGTAAATGCCGTAGTTGATTTTGACTGCTCTGCTTGTTTTGTAGATGGCCAAGTTGGACTTGAATGGGGATGATGAGAAAGTGAACATTGAAACCATTTTTTGGAGTGCCATGGACTTGCTTTCAGATGATGATAAAGAGCTTCCCCAGGTTTCAAATATGCTTCCCTTATTGAAACGTGGCATTGGCGTTCATCATTCTGGTCTGTTGCCCATATTAAAGGAAGTGATTGAGATACTTCTCCAAGAGGGCCTCATCAAGGTTAGCGAATCTTACTGATCACACGGCTTCCTGGGCTGCCGCTATTCCTTGCCTCAAAACTAGCGTGTTGTTGGAAGTGTGGTAGTGTAGCAGTACTTAGCCTAGTTGCATATTACTTGTCTTTGGATGAATAACATTATAAGCACATATTCTATTAATTTCCCTTCTTATTTGAAGATAAAACTGTGTGCCTTAAAAGGTGAGGTTGTAGTTGTTGGTTTCACACCTAGAAGCAGATGAGGAATTAGGTCTCTAGAATAGTTTCTGTTGAATTGTAGCTTTGTATTGAACATGGAGTATTTTTTTCTTGATCTGCAATGCAAAATGTGTATTTAATTTTTTTTGCAAGCCTAGGCTTCTATGAACACTACACTGTAAACTTTGGATTGAAAGAAAGTGAGCGGTCTAAATTTTGTCAAGTACTTATTGTCTTTATTTTCTGATATAAACTGATGATTTGGAACTATTTATTTTATTTGAAATGTAAGTGTGATATTGGGTTTTGTGACTTGTAATTTCTTGCTGACACTGAAATCTGGTGTCACAGTGTCTGTTCCCCACAGAAACGTTCAGTATTGGATTGAACATGCCTGCAAAGACTGTTGTGTTCACCAATGTACGAAAATTCAACGGGGATCGATTCAGATGGTTGTCAAGTGGAGAGTACATCCAGATGAGTAGCTGTGCTGGTCGTCGAGGTATTGATCAGCGTGGTATCTGCATATTGATGGTAGATGAGAAAATGGAACCCTGGACTGCCAAAATGATGCTGAAAGGAGGTGCTGATAGTTTGAACAGGTATGCATCATGTATTCCTTGCTCCTAATTCTATCTACAGAACAATAACGTACAAACATCCTGACTGAATATTGTGAATGGAAAGACTATTTGGACCAGGATTGAAACTGGGATTAGCCTTCCCATTCTGATGAGTCACTTGGTTTACACTATATGCTAAAAATGGTTGCTGGCCATATCTCGGGTGATAACTAAACAATGTAGTCCATGCATGCCATGCCTGTTCCTTGCATCTTGGAATCATGAATTAGCATTGCTTAAGTTCTCATTTACTGCTTCTGCATTTTTATGTTTCTTCCGGTTTAAATGCACAATTTTCTTCTATGTTGCTGACTCTCACATTATTATCTTCTTGATTAGTGCCTTTCATTTGAGCTACGACATGTTGTTAAATCAAATGCGCTCTGAGGATGGTGATCCAGAAAAGCTTCTTCGGCACTCATTCTACCAATTTCAAGCAGATCGAGCTGTCCCTGATCTCGAGGTTTGATGAAGTGAAATTGTGTCTTTTCTTTGAAGATTTGTTTTTGCATTTGCTGGCTGTCTCCCGTCTGCAAATTCGTGTCCCTTTTAGCTAATACTAGAAAACATCTCTGTTAGCTTTGCGCATACATGCACGTTCATTGAATCCCATGTATTCTTTTGTAAGTTTTCTGTATATAAAAAAAGGATTATTTTTTGGGGTCTTCCTATATTTCCATGAAATCAAAAAAAAAAAAGAGCAAAAAGTTCCTTCCTGCCACAACAATGTGTTTTTGACTTGCTTTTGCCCATGTATGATATGGTTTCATGTTTGGAAGGTTCTTCGGAATGCTACCCACTGTGTTTATTGCGTTCCTGAGGGCTTCACACATTCATACTTGCAGTAACTCTTGTGTTATACGTGTGTCCCAATGTCGCTAGCCAGCCTGCATATACCAGTTAGTATAGCAGTTTGTGATCGTAAACTGGCTGTTATCAGTTATCACTTACCATAACAGTGCCTTTTGGTTACCATCAAAAGAACTTCTACCAACAAAAAAAAAACCCTGCTTCTAAAGCATTATATCCTGGAAGGAACTTATCCTGGTATTCCTCTGTATTTTGTGCAGAAGCAAGTGGGAGAATTGGAAAAAGAGAGAAGTTCGATGGTTATTGAAGATGAGGAGAGCTTGAAGGATTATTATGATCTCTTGCAGCAGTACAAAACTTTAAAGAGGGATGTCCGTGATATTGTACTTTCGCCAAAATATGTTCTGCCTTTCTTGCAATCTGGAAGGCTTGTTCGTGTTCAATACATTACAGATGAGCAACCCACCTTCTCTATTGACGAAAATGTCACATGGGGAATTATAATAAAGACGAGGAGCGGGGGCTATGCTTTCTGTGCGCGTCGGCTCCATTCACCGGTGTCTGCACAGTCAGTCACTATTAATGCAAGGAGCAGGACGTTCGGCAAGACCACCATCAGGTCACTTTCAAATGCGCTCAACAAACATTGCTTCTTATAAGCAGGTAGATTGTTGATCTGGTTAATTATCGCACATTACCGTTGTACAAAGGCTAGCATCAGCTAAATTTGCTTCTTTCTCATAACGTCAGGACATTGCCGGTGTAAAGAAGGAGATCGGGGATGCGGATCAGAATGTTGTGCTAGGTATAGGGATCAGGCTGGGAAGTTACCGAACATGCCCTTAGCTACTCGCGCTCCATGCTTATAAGAATCATTGTTTCATTTTGATGTTACTACTACCCACCTATGAAACTGATATTTGGTTTATCCACGGTTGTGGACCAATTTTATTTCCACTGCGTTGACCTTTTGCAACTGGAGATGTCTTCTCTATGATTATTCCTCTTATGCTGATCGCTAAATCTTCGTCTTTGCTTCCCGATCCCCTTTTCTTCGTGACCTACCTGAAGAAACGATATGGTCCAGATAGGATGAGGGGTGAGCTCGAGACGACGAGGCTGGAAGGAGGATCACGCGATATGGTCCAGAATCCAGATAGGTCTTGCGACGGAGGGGAATTCTTTGTCGCTAGGGGTTAGACGGTGCCGTCAGATCAGATGTTGGACGCACCAAAGATATGGACGTAGAACGGTTAGGTGAGTGGGGCTGGATAGCGACAATGAAAAAAGGTAAAGAAGCCAGAATACTTGCCCCCCCCGCTGACCCTATGGTCTAATCCAAAAAACGAAAAATGTTACCGCATGGTTAGTGCTGGATAAGTTATACTACCATGATTGAATTGTGTTAGTGGCTAATTAGCACGCCTTTGTTGGAACCGGTGTTTTCACATCCGGGGGCACGATTTAATATTTTCAAGTGTCAAAATATTCCAACAAAAAAAGCTCATACATCTCGACATTCTATCTATACATGCTAAGTTTTATGGAAAACCGATATGTTTTCTTGGTTGTATAGAATTATAAAAGTAGTGACCGCATGGTTCTTGCTGGATAAGTTTTACTGCCACATTGGAATTTTGTTAGTACCTAATTAGCACGTCTATCTTGGAATGGTGTTTTACGCATAAGGCCTCGTTCGTTTTGTTGGGATTGTATCCAGATCTGGAATTTTTTCAGGTAGGGATTTGGTTGATCCCGTTTCAATCACCCAATCCCCACTAGCCCCCCACTCAATACATCCCCATAATCCCATGTGCGTTTCAACCCTTCTGTTAATCCACGCCACCGCTCGCTTTCTTCGCGTGAGCGCTTGCATTCTCTGAGTCGTGGAAATTGTTCCACGGGTCGGGTGGGGATAAATTTTTTCCAGACGAAGACAGGGAAAGTTAGACGGGATGAGCTGGGCTAAAATCCCGGCGAACCCTATGCTCCGCGTACTGCGGAGCTTGCAAAGCTCCGCGTACCGCCGGATGCATATGGGCCGGCCCAATAGCACGGGTTTTTCTGTTTGTTTTTCATTTTCGTTTTTTTTCTTTTTGTGTTTCTTTTTTTTCATTTTTCTTTTTCTGTTTCTTTTTTTGGTTTTTCTGTTTATTTTTATTTTTTCGTATTTCTTATTTGCATTTTTTTACGTTTATTTTCTGTTTTCTGTTTTTGTCTTTTGTTTTTTAGTATTATATTTAAAAAATATGTTGTGGAAAATTTGAGAAGGTTTTTTATTTTTTAGAATCGTGCAAATGTAGTTTTATGTTCATTTATTAAAATCGTTCAAAAATAATTTCTATTCACCGACATTTTCTGTATAATTATAAAATCGTTTTGAAAAAGTTTCTAATTTTTAAAATTATCTAAAAATAGTTTCCGTTCAAATACCTATTTTTGTTCACTTTTTGAAAATCGTTCAAAAATATTCGGTTCACCTTTTAAAATTGTTCATAAAAAGTTTCCGTTCAAATATCTTTTTTTTCACTTTTCGAAAATCGTTCAAAAATAATTTCCGTTCACAGACTTTTTCTGTTCGCCTTTTAAAATCGTTCAAAAATAGTTTCCGTTCAAATACCAATTTTGTTCACTTTTTGAAAATCGTTCAAAATAATTTTCGTTCACAGACATTTTCTCTTCGCCTTTTAAAATCGTTCATAGATAGTTTCTGTTCAACTATCTTTTTTTTCACTTTTCGAAAATCGTTCAAATTTTTTTTCCGTTCACAGACTTTTGCTGTTCGTCTTTTAAAATCGTTCATAGATAGTTTCTGTTCAAATATCTTTTTTTCCACTTTTTTGAAAATCGTTCAAAAATATTTTCCGTTCACAGACTTTTTCTGTTCCCCTTTTAAAATCGTTCATAGATAGTTTCTGTTCAAATATCTTTTTTTTTTACTTTTTCAAAAATCGTTCAAAAATATTTTCCGTTCACAGACTTTTTCTGTTCGCCTTTTAAAATCGTCCAAAAATAGTTTCCGTTCAAATACCAATTTTGTTCACTTTTTGAAAATGGTTCCAAATATAAAAAATGGTTCCAAATCTTAAAAATGGTTACATATTTTGAAAATGGTTCCAAATATTAAATTGGTTCCGAAAAAATATGAACCATTTTAAAAAATAAGCGAAAATTAAAACAGAAAATCGGAAGCCGCGCGCTTAATTAATTGGAGTACTTCACGTCATCGATCGGTGCGATCAAGTTTTTTTTCTCTCTTCCGTCATCGATCGGTGCACAAGTCAACCCCGACGATCCGTTTGCATGCATGCTACGCTCGTACTGTTTTTCTTTCTTAACTGTTCCTCCACAAAAGCGATCAACGAGCCACCAAAATTAATTAATGGATCCATCCGTGAGCTAAGCTAGCTAGCACGTACTGCGCTTGCGCATGAGCTACCGGTCCGTTGAAATGGGCCAAGCCCATATAGCTGGTCGGGGGTACGCGACGGGACGCTCGCCCCGCGTACCGCGCGACATAGGCGCTCCCTAAAATCCCTCCCTGGCGTAAACGAACACCGCAAAGATATTGGGCTGGAAAAACTACCTCACCGGGCTGGAAACTTGGATCGGGGCCCAATCTAGACGAATCCTTGCCTTCGAGGGATTAACCGAACGAGGCCTAAGGGATCACGATTGAGTGTCAAAAAATTATGCCAATAAATTTTCCATAACCCGGCCACTTGGGTCAATTGGCTCAAGCTGTGTTTCAAAGATATATAATGTTGATTGCTAAAAATATTTTTTTAATTTGTTCATCCAATTGTTGAACAAAGGAATAACAGAAAATAGTAAAAGAGAATTCACGAGCTCAACTTTAGCTCATAGTTATGAAGGCAATTTAGAGTGAATTATTGACCGAGAAAACATCGGCAGAAAAGTGGTCCAAAACAGGGATGAAGCATGTGACTTATTTTGTTAGTTTCCCTTTCTACAAAGAACAAAAGTTGCAGCTACCGCTCATGATCATGCAGGGGTGAGCTGCCAGCGAAAACCTGAAGCTAAATACCTGAAAGAGTCCTTGGTCGACACTAGATGGCTAGATGCTGCACTCTTCGACACGCCAACGTCTTTGCATCCAGAAGAGGTCTCTGTGATGTGATGATCGTCACCCCCTCGTCGAGGAAAAAAGATGTAGCTCACACTTGCTCTTTTCCCCTCACTATTTTGCCTAGTGAGACATCATTACCTGAACCGCAAAAAGATGTAGCTCACACTGTCGATTTCCTTTAGACACTTGATATACGTAGTTGGCAAAATGTTTTTTTGATAAAATTGGCAAAATGTTGCCAGAACGAAACCCTGAACCATCGAGACTGAATTTTGATTACCTGAACCGCCAAGTTGTCTTGGTGCGTACATGCTCCTGGATCTTTTTGCAGTCGCTGCCGAACCTGAAACCCGCACAAATTAACCAGCACTTGAGCGAGGATTCAGAGTTGTCCAGAGGTTTTCTCAAAAAAAAAAAAAAAAAAGTGTGTTCACTGCGTTGACCTGGATCCTGCGTCGTTCGTTGCGGCGTTGGCATCGGAGCAACGAAACCGCATCAAGGCGGCGGCGTCGCTCATCGTCCTCCGCCGTCGGCTGATAACCTGGTCCGCGATGGTGCATCCTGCTGTGCGAGTGGAGGGAACGGGGGAGGGTCGCTGGTGTTGTGTGTGAGACGAGAGGGCATGTGGTGGATTTTTAAAGCCGGTCGGTGGAGCGGAGATGCATGCCTCCCGCGAGCGTGTGATTGATCCACCCAACCGTTGCGTTGCGTCCAATAGCATAGCATGCGTCGCGTCTCAAGTGCTCCCCTAACCCTAGTTTCAGAGTGTTTGAATTTGTTTGGTCAAATCCAATCAGAAGTAACCAAAAAATTCTGAATCCTACCGGCCAAGGATAATCCTGAAAACAGGAATAAATCCTCTATCTCTTGGATCGTCCTCCCGTTGCGATGCCTTGGTAGCATGTGGGTGAGAGAGAGGACGCATGCGCTTCGGTCCCATCCCATGAGGCCATGATTCCCGTGACAACACGCCGGCCTCACCCACTCTTCATCTTTATTTATTACTCCCTCCGTTCCAAATTAGTTGTCTTCCATTTGTCAAAAAGTGGATGTATCTATACTTGTAACATGTCTAGATACATCCACTTTTTGGTAAATGGAAGACAACTAATTTGGAACGGAGGGAGTATTATATAGTTGGGCAACGTGCCTGCCTGCGACTTTGTGTCGTCGGTCGGTAGGATTACGCTCCGATCCGTATACTGTATACGTATATACAGGTACCCTTTCATACTCTACTATCTAGTTCAGACGATACATGGAGTTCTTTTTTTCACAAATGCATCACCCTGCTAACTAGCTCCTTTCCTGTTCAAGAAAAAAGAATGCTAAAATCCAAACAACACTGATGAATCGTCTCAATATTAATTTAAAACTTAATAAACGCCTAATAAGAAATATATTTGTCCCTCTCATTTCCAACGAGACCTAGCTAAATGTCCCGGCGGAGAGGAATGAACTCTCCCCAACCTGAAACCCGCGCCACCGCCACCACCTCTAACGTGCCCTCCATCGCCGCCCCCTCCCCTAAAAACATGCTTGTCCACACGCATCTCAAGCGCCACCCCCTACGTTAACTCATCTCCCCTTGTGGGGTTCGCTTGCCACTCCGCGGTCGTCGTTGAGCGACTCGATAAGTAAATATTACACTATATACCTAGGCTCCTTACGATGTGTCGTGCAAACTACACATGCGCACTAGAGTCGTCGTTTCATTTTCAACCCGTTACGCGACGGAGCGGGAGGGGGTGTATGCACCCTCTTATTTCCAACGAGACCCATCTAAACGTCTCAAAAGGAGAGGATGGCACCCTCTTATTTCCAACGAGACCCATCTAAACGTCTCAAAAGGAGAGGATGGCACCCTCTTATTTCCAACGAGACCCATCTAAACGTCACAAAAGGAGAGGATGGAACCCTCGCCTCCCAAACCCGAAACACTCGTCACCGCCATCACTTCCAATATGCCCTCCATCAGCCCGCTCCCCCCTCCCCCCCACCACCACGCATCTCAAGCCCCACCTCCTACGTTGCCTCGTCCCCTCTTGCGCCGCCATGAGGCGAAGAAAATGAAAACCTAGACGTGCCTTCCTCCTCGTCATCTTCATAGCCCTTCTCTTTCACTCAGCTCACCGATTCTTTCACACCCTAAACGGAGCGAGTACCTAGATAGATTATTTATGCACATCTTTATTTGAAGTTATTCGTATCCAAACCATGTGTATACAAGGGTTTGGATTCATCTTCAAATGGGCTCGTTCAACATCTCGTGACTTTAAGATCTTCTAATCAACTGATCATCACGAGATGTTGCTAAACTTTTTTAATGTGCTGGGAAACTCAAGAGGAACGTATGATGTGGCACATCAACCAATCAAGAGGCGCTGCACAGGCCGTTACTACACTCGCAAATGAGATCCATGGTGTTGCAATCTTTGGTGACGTGACCACAATCCGTTCGTCGAGAGGAGCAATTGGTGAGGATAAACCGGTGGATCGATCATCGAGGGGGAATTCATGTTCAAGAGATGGCAGCGGCGTAACATTGGTGGTGCTTAGTCAGGGGAGTGGCCGCTAAATGCGGCGACGTCGTTGAAGGAGTTCGCAGAGAAAGGAGCTCAAGAGGTGCACCGATAGGAGGCGGGACGATGGAATTGAAACCGTCGGTATGGTGCCGTGGTCAATGAGTTCGTCCTCGCTCTCAGGGTGGCACCCGGGCGTGGGACTAGGGATTCTGCTCCAACGACTTCCGACGCATAGGTTTGGTGTTGGTAGATGATGGACTGGAACTGGTTGATGCTAGACATAACAGAGATTCGAAGAACGTGTGTCGGGATAATGGTGTTGGAGTTAGCTTGCCACTTTGAGATCATTAGTGAGCGAGTCGGTCTCCTCATTGGTGGCTTTGATACCCCAATAGACGGTGATGTGCAACGTGCGCAAGTTTCAACTTGGAATTGGTGGCTCCTTCGATCGGCGGTACAAGTGGAGAATCCTATTTTGGTCCTGGCTCAGATTGGGCCGAAGCATCTTGGGTAGGGTCTGGGAGATAAATATGGGCCTACTGTACGAGGCCATGATGTCATGTCGACCACTATTCACGAGCTGAAGGATTCAAGTGTTATCACAAGCAACATATAGACTAAGGGTTGCCCGTCGAGATGGAATCCAATTCTCGAAGGACCTAGTGAGCGAAGAAGGGGTGTATTTTATTGGAATCCATGAGACCATAAAAATCTCTACATTCCTCAACACTTAAAATATTCTAGGGGAACATGAACTGTGTCCGGTGTTATTGGGTAACAAAGTTCTTCGGTGAAAATGAAGAGTTGATGTGAAGGTGAAAGATTGTTCACCAGAGTGAAGTTTATTGTATGGATGATGCCATCAACAGAGAACATCAATATTATGAGATTGTTACTTGTCCTTATGTCAACCTGCTTATAAAATACGTAACTACAAAACTCTAAAAATATTTTTGAAAATAAGAAATGAATGTATGAACATGCAATTGGAAGGGAAATAATTTTCCTATTTCCTAATTAGTTATTTAGATATTGTGGTTTTTCTTGATTTTAATGGAATGAACTGGTTTGAATTTATATTAGAATAAATTTTCTAGCTAGAAGTAGAAAATTAGCCCGAACTCCCTTGTTGCATGTATTATTATTATTTTTTGTCAAGATATCAACGTCAATATTATTAGATTCGTTGTAGAATCTCATAGATGATACTTGTTCGAAAATCTCATACTAGATGGTACTATTTTTTATTGCTATACTTGTTCGAAAATTTCGATGTTTGACTTTGACTAAATAGATACCCAACATATTTTGGGGAGGAAGAAGTATAGATAAATTAAGGCGCACTAGGTGTCGGTGTCAGCATTGGCATAGGATTCCATTCCTTGGAGTCTCCCTGGTGCATATAGGAGGACGAAGCATTTTAAGGCGCCGCGCGCGCGTCCACTCACCGTCGTGCACTTGCAGCCGCAGCCTCACTCACTTTTGTTTATTCATCGATCAGTACTGTAGGATGCTATAGAGTACAATGTTCCTGGTCAGACCAGGGGCGGAGCTGGATTAACATTAACCCTGATGACTTCTCAAACAGTAAACAATTACACTAGCCCAACCTGATGCAAAATTCCTTTTTATGTGGTAGGTAAGGCTTAAAAAAATCTTGCACCCTGATGCATGTGCATCAGGGTCAGCCCAAGCAGCTCCGCCCCTGGGTCAGACTACTTCTCCTTGGAAGACTAAATAAACGATAACGGTGTTTTTTTTTTGGGACGGACGGAGGGAGTATTACCAAGAAAACCGTATCGACGCATTTTCCTGCTGCCACGCTAATACACATGTGGCATGAATATTTTTTTTTTATCTTACTACTCCGGCGGTGGGATTTGGTAAAAACAGCTTGACCGCCGCCACAAACTCCAAGCGTACGTCCTCAGCCACACACATCGGGCAAAGATCGCATCTCACTCCTGACTGGCACGAAAAGACGAGGTGACCTCTCTCGCGTGACTGGCCCAGCTCTCGCTAGAATCTTTTTTTACTGTGACGGTCCATTTTACTATGAAACGCTAGTACTAAGAGCAAGGTTAATAGTATAGCCAGCACATAAGGTAGTGCCATGTCATCTATAGCTAAACTAATAACCAACACATATAATAGTTAGCTATACAAAAATACTACTTCATGAATGCACGGCCCACTTTAAACTCTCACAAGCTGTCTAGTAGCACGTGCTGCAGCTGGCTCTTGCATAAGAGCCCGCTTCCCTTCTCTCTCCTCTTCTCTCTCATCCAACTAAGTAAGAATATATTATTCAAATCCTTATAGCCCGCTTACATGGCCTTATTAGACTTACTCTAATAGGTGCAACAATATTTAACGGTCCACAGGAGTACTGCTTGTTTAGCTCGAAACTTAATTGATAATACTCGGATATAGCATGGATTATGCTCGTTCAGAAACTACTTATATTTAACCCAAGATTTATTTATTCATTCTCCAAGAGCGAGGTGGGGTTAACATGGTATTGCCCGCTCCGGTTCCGTGACCACATCCGATTCATCCAGAGGGGCATTTCGTGAGGGCAAATCAGAAGATCGATTATCGAGGGGGAATTCTTGTTAAAGAGATGATGGCGGCGTCAACGTTGAATTTTGGATCCGTGGCGCGACGAAGCAGGACGGTCCGATTGTGCCAGCGAGAACTACCTAAACGCCCCAAGGGAGAGGATGGTACCCTCCCCTCCCCACGCCGAAACCCTCGTCACCGCCGCCACCTCTAACGTGTCCTCCATCGCCGCCTCCTCCCCTAAACACACCCGCGCGTCTCAAGTGCTCCCTCCTACTACTTTGCCTCGTCTCACGCCGTTCGGGGATGACAAGTGCATTTATATAGTTTTGGAATGTTTGAATTTGTTTGGTCAAATCCAATCAGAAGTAACCAATTTTGGTACTCCCTCCATCCCGGTTTATAGGATGCATTTGGCAAATCTCTAGGACCTAGGTGAATGGGATTGGTCATGTAAAATCTATCTTCGAAATATTTCACCCAATAGCACTCTCATATTTAATGCCAATATTGGTAAGTGAAATGCCAAACCCAATCGGGTTTCATATTGTTCTTGGGAAAGGCCAAAACCCAACATTAACTACTCTTAATTAATGCTAATTGTTGCTTATTCTTAGGAAAACTTGGTTTTGAAATTACATCCTATAAACCGGGATAGAGGGAGTAGTACGTACTACGAGTGAAGTAAACCGGAAAAACAAGTTACCGATGCGATGCCTTGGTAGTTGCGTAGCATGTGGGTGAGAGAGAGGACGCAACGCATGCGCTTTGGTCCCATCCCAGAGGCCATAATTCCCGTGACAACACGCCGGCCTCTTCTTTATTTAGTTGGGCAACGTGCCTGCCTGCCTGCCTGCGACTTTGTGTCGTCGCTCCGTATACGTATACGTATATTAGTAGGACTCTTTCATACTCTACTATCTAGTTCAGACGATACATGGAGTTCTTTTTTTTTTCACAAATGCATCACCCTGCTAACTAGTACGAACTAGCTCCTTTCCTGTCCAAAAAAAAAAATGCTAAAAGTCAAACAACACTGATCAATCGTCTCAGAGCGAGAGAGACGACGGTCATGCACACCTCTGTCTGTCTGTCAGCGTAGCTCGTGTTTTTTTTTTTTTGATTAACCGCAGCCGCAGGAGTGGGCTCGTGGTTGGAACGCAAATTAAGCCCACTCTGCCGTTCCGCAGATGCATTCGCGGCCCAACTGCACGCTTCCGTGCTCCCGCTCCCGTAGACGCAGATGCGAGGTGGTGGTGGGATTTTTAGTCCCACCTCGCCAGCTGAGAGTGACCGGCACCAGCTTATATACCCTGCTCAAGTGCGTTCACTCGAACTCCTTAGAACCTCTTAGGCTGGTGCCAACGCGGGCGGGAGAGGCGGGCGGTACCGGGCGAGAGGCGGGACAACAGCGGCGGGCGGTGGTTCCGTCACCCGGCGGTAGCGCCAGCGGTACGCTACCGTTGGCGGGTGGCGGTGGTAGGGAGGCGAGAGGCGCGAGGTGTAACGGCTAGCTGATGTGGCGAGCTGTGATTCGTCCACGTCGTCCACGTCAGCTAGCCGTTGAGGTGTCCGTTGCAGCCTCTAAAAATTCTAATTTTTTTCTTCAAAAAACTCCAAATTTCATCCCCAACCCCCTATAAATACCCCCACCACCTCACTTCATCTCATTTCTCTCCTCCACTCTTCCAAATCTTCTCCACCATGTCGGGTTGGTCTCCAGATTTCACCCCATTCACCGACCTCTTGCAGTCCGACGGGTCACTAGCCCCTCCCCTAGATGATATCTCTCCGACACATCGTCGCTCCAATGTCGGTTCTTCGCCGCATCCCCGAGTTTTACTCCCCTCCGACACACCACCTCCGGGGCCATATGGTCCATACCCTCCACCTCCGGGGCCATATGGTCCATACCCTCCGCCTCCGTATCCATACCCCCCACCACCTCCACATGCTCCACCTACAGGTAGCGGGAGTGGGACTCTACCTCCGTACCCACCACCTTCGTACGGTCCATATGTTCCACCTCCATATGCTCCATACCCGCCATATGCTCCATACCCCCACCACCTCCCGAAGCCACTGCTCCAAGCTCCGGGTCCGAAGCCGCGGAAACAATCCTACCAAAGCGTCCAAAGAGGCTTGATTGGACAACTGCGGACGAGGAAAAACTGGTAATTTACTTACCCGTCACATATTTAATATGGAATTTATTTATTATATGACTAACAATATCTATTTCGGTGTAGGTTCATGCTTGGATTTTTCACTCCAAGGACTCTATCGCCGGTAATAGCAAGACCGGCGTTAGTTTTTGGGGTCAGATAGCTGAGACCTTCAACTCTACCTCGGAACCTTCCCGTCGTCGGACCGCGAAGCAACTGAAGGATCATTGGAACGTCTACAACCGTGAGGTGTCCTTGTTCAATGCATACTACATCCAAGAAGAAGGGTTACGTCAGAGTGGAGCAGACGATGCAATGGTCATGAAGGCGGCAATGGCGAGGTATGAGAATGACACAAGAGTGACTCAGCCTTTCAGACGCCACCACTGGTGGGAAGCTGTTCGCAATGAAGCGAAGTGGAAAGGACAACATGGTCCTGGTAGTGGATCCGATTCCACTGCCAAGAGAAGCCGTCTGGGAGTTTCTGGTGAGTACAGCTCTGGCGAGGCGACGGAGGAGGACCGTCCAATAGGCCGCGATAGGGCCAAGGCAACGGCACGGAGGGAGAAGGGAAAGAGGAAGGGGAAGGAATCCTCATCAAGCAGTGAGGTAGCAAGTAAATCCTTCGCAATGAAGAACATGTGGTCTGGTTTAGTGAAGGCTAAGCTACTGAAGCAATGGAACAAAATGAGGGACCGATCAACCGCCGACATGAACGAAGCAGAAAAACGCACACATGCGAAGGCCATGAATTTGGTGGAAAAAGAGCTTGGGCTGCAAGATGATGAGGATGAGGAGGATTAGAATGTATTTTTTATTTATTATGTAATTTTTTTATTATGCAATTTTATTAATTATTATGTAATCAGTAACATTTTTAGTTCAATAAAATTATTTTCTTGCATTATTTTGAATGTCTAAACAAAAGCGAGTGAAATAACTTAATCTGAAAAGAAATGCTGATGTGGAGGAGAGAGAAGTGAGAGCTGGCACTATAGCCCGTGCACTGGCACCGTGGGGTGAGAGTGTGGTGAGAGTGGGGGAAAAAGCTGACGTGGCAGCGCTATCACGGGCTATAGCCGGCGGTGCACTGGCACCAGCCTTATATGTGAAGCAACTTGTACTGCCCCATGTGGGCCCTCTGGATGTTTGGGCCCTACTGGAAGAAAAAGGGCCTGTGGCGTGCAAACGGGCATGGACGCCTAAACAGCGTATCCATTAGCAAGCAGGCCCTGTCTCTTGAACTTAGAGCCCAACCTCCTCACCCAGGGCTAGTTTTTTCTTTTTTGCAATTTCGTTTTCTTGGCACCTACTGTACTACTGTATAGATACCGACTTTCTCCATTCCGTCAACCTAACGGCGTGTCTTGGTCCTTTCATAATTGTATTTGTATTCACTCAACTCAATGTATTTGTTTAATGCTGCGAGCTTATGTGACACTTGGCTTTTGTTCTCAGCATATTCTCTCGCTGTATTTCTTGAAGTGTGATGTCAATCTTTACTCACAATTCACAAGTTTATCAGTGCATTTTTATATTTTTGAATATTTGAATTTTACCAAAATTTGGTCAAATCCAACCAGAACTAACCATCTTTTAAACAACAATTGTGAAGATTGTCAAAATTATCGGCGGCGAGAGGAAGGTGCCGACGCGCGGGAGCTCAGAGAAGCGAAAACTAGGCAGATCTTGGATGCCCACTCGTTTGGTGTAGATGGCGAGCACGATGTCTACTACGTGGGAGGCGGGGGTTGAGAGCACGAGGTCCGGGAGGGAGGGTGGAGAGAAAAGAGACGAAGGAGAGAGTGGGGCTCGGGAAATGATGTGAGGCTGAGTGGGCCCAACAGACATGATGGACATGTTTGAACATTTGAGATGCAGAACGATTTTAAAGTCCCACCGAACTTTAAGCGCCACTGCCACCAGGACATGGTTACTGGTCACACAGATTCAAGCACGGTGATACCGAACCTGCAAGAATTTCCGCTTGCATCTCTGTCAATTGTCGACGACGACAAGGGACTGTCGCGGACTCGGGAAATGATGTGAGGCTGAGTGGGCCCAACATACAGGATGGACATGTTTGAACATTTGAGATGTGGGACAATTTAAAAGTCCCACCAAACTTCAAGCGCCACTGCCACCAGGACATGGTTAGTGGTCACACAGATTCAAGCGCGGTGATACCGAACCTGCAACAATTTCCGCTTGCATCTCTGTCAATTGTCGACGATGATAAGGGACTGTCGCGGACTCGGGAAATGATGTGAGGCTGAGTAGGCCCAACAGACAGGATGGACATGTTTGAACATTTGAGATGCGGGAGAATTTAAAATCCTACCAAACTTTTAAACATATATGTCTCAGAATTTCCAATAATAACCAAAAACCATTTACACTCTTTTCTATGATTTTTTTTGCAAATAGGAATTTTCCCGTGTTTACGCGGGAAGGACGATGTTGTGACTTTTCTTGCTCGGGTTGCGTTGGTAGCGTTAGATGTGTGCTGAGTTTCATGAAAAAAAATTAAAACTCGACCAAATCAAATGAAATCAAATCGTGAGAGACGCTCATGCACCTCTGTCCGGCCAAGTGGGGATGGGCGGCGCTCGTGTAGGATGCTAGAGTACTCCCGTGTCCTCACCCACTGCCGCAAGAAGTGCGGCGCCCTAGATGTGGGCGCCCTATACCGCCTCCACCAGTTTGGCGGGGTCGAGGCGCAAACTGCATATTCTCATTGATGGATAGAAATTTCTTATATTCTATTCTGGGTAGAAAAAGAGAAATCTGCATATCTGAATCGGTGAACAGTGCGCAATCTCAAAAATTTGAAATCTGGCAAGATTTCTCTTTTTTCACTGATCAAAATATAAAGAGTTACAAATTTCACATTGATGGATCATAGTATTCTCCACCACTATGATTTTTTCCAGAATTTTTTAAAACAAAAATTTGCGGATTCAATTTTTTTTTTTGGAGAACCGAGCTCCATGGAGCTCGGGCTCCATTTGGACTTTCCGCACCGGCTCTCCCTATATTCTAACCACCCCCTACAAAAACAAAATTCTTCTGCTAAATTTTTTCACAAACCGTTGCCTCAAAAATCATCTAAAAAAAATTCACCCCCTCGCTCTTTGTCATGTTTGGCTTCATCCAGCGAAAGCTATGATGTAGCACAACAGCAAATTAATAGCCGAGACAGAGGCACGGTTAGGGTCGTTAGTGCACTCGCCAAATCAAAGTCAGGGTGTTGTCGGCTCTAGTGCGATGACCAAAATCGGTTCGTCGAGAGGAGCAATTGGAGGATAAATCAGCATATCGATCATCGAGGGGGAATTCCTGTTCAAGAGATGGCGGCGACGCCAATGTTGGTGGTGCTTAGTAAGGGGAGGCCCCGCTAAATGCGACGACGTCGTTGAAGGAGCTCACAGAGAAACAAGCTCAAGAGGTATGTCGACAAGAGGTTGGGTGGTGGAATTGGAATCGTCAGTATGGCAGTAGTGAATGAGTTCTTCGTCGCTCTCATGCATGATGGTTCTCGGACGTGGGACTGGGGATTTCGCTCCAACGACTTATGGCGCATAGGTTTGGTGTTGCTAGATGATAGAGTAGAACTCGTTGATACTAGACATAGCAGAGTTTCAAAGAATGTGTATCGGGGAAATGGCGGTTGAGTTCGCTTGCCACTCTACGTCGTCGGTGAGCGTCTCGCACTGGTTGTTTTCATGTCCCAGGAGATGGTGATGTGTAATGGTGCGCAAGTTTCTACTTGAATTGGTGGCAGGAGTGGAGAATCCTATTTTGGTTCCGACTCGTATTGGGTCGAAACGTTTTTGGTCGGGTCTGAGAGGTAAAGATGGGCTCTCCTGTCGAAGAGTCATATACTTCTACTTGGAAGAGGCCACAAAGAAAATGACTCTTTAATGAAGAAGACCAAGAATAATAAGAGGAAGAAGAAAAAGAGGACGAGGTAGAAGAATACTTCAATTTGAGTAAGAGGCTAAATGTACGAGGCCATGTGTCATGTCGACCACTATTCACGAGTTGAAGGTTTCAGGTGTTATCGTCGAGATCGAATCCAACTCCCGAGGGATCTAGTGAACGAAGAAGGGGTGTATTTTATTGGATTCCGTTGGACCAAAAAAATCCATCAATCCCTCAATAGTTCAACAAAACTGGGGAACATGAATATCTGAACATGCAATTGGAAGGTAATATTTTCCTATTTCCTAATTAGTTATTTAGATTTTGCGGTTTTTCTTGGTTTTAATGGAATGAACTGGTTTGAGTTTATATTAGAATAAATTTTCTAGTTGGAAGTAGAAAATTAGCCCGAACTCCCTTCTGCCCAAAATGTGTTGCGTGTATTTTTTTTGTCAAGATATCAACATCTATGATGCCAAATGGTTATTATTAGATTCATTGTAAAATCTCATAGATGATACCATTTTTATTTCTATACTTGTTAGAAAATTTCGAAGTTTGACTTTGACTAAGTAGGTAAATAGCGATTTTCTTCCCATCAGTATCAATATTGATCTTAAAAGATTCTCTCCGGGAACCCAAGGATACATGGATCCATTCATTCAGATGTGCATGCGCATGCGGCCCCATGGTTAAACAAAGGGACACAAACACTTTAGTGTAGGAAATAGCTCATCTCCTCCCTCACGCGTCTGTGTGTGTGCTCGTGAGCTCGTCTCGTCGGAGTCATAGGATTCCTTGGAGTCTCACTGGTGTAGGTGTAGGATAAAGAAGCATTCTTACTGAATTACCACTAAAGATTTTTCAGTATATTTGATTAAAAGGTGACAGTAAGTAGGCATGCCTCCAGTCCAGTCCAGTCCTGCGAGATGAGACACGACACAAGGTCCCGAAATTAAACCCGTGATTGATCCACCCAACCGTTGCGTTCCCTCCAATAGCTACAGTGCAGGCTTAGATTGGTCCGTCGCAAAGGGTTCGGTCCGCATGTCATACACACTAGATCAGTCCGTCGCAAAGGGTTCGGTCCGCATGCCATACACACTAGATGTCGATGATGCACATGCCAAAGGGTTTGAGCGGCTCGCCATCTTGGAAAGCGATCTTCTCGAATACATACCACGGTAGTTGCGTCATCATCTCGGGACGCAAAACACCACATACACATCATCTTCACAGCCTCCCAAGTCCCAAACCTTGCGCGGCGTGTCCTTGATCGCGACCGGCACCACCGATGGTCGTACCGCACGTAGCAGTGCTGCAAGCACCGACATATCCCTAGGGCCTCCAGAGACGATCTTGAGCTTGCAAGTGGATCTTCATGACCTACGCCCACTGAATATATTTTGTGGACGTCGACGTCGGGTGGACGATGTGGCCACCGAGAACGAGAATGATCGACTCCCCCGACCTTAACAGGACTATGGTGGCGTCACCAAATTAAGATCGAGAAGGACCCCCCGATCTCAGCTAGGCTATGTTGGCGTCGGCCATCGGGATCGAGAAGGACTCCTCCAACTTACTGGAGACCGTCGAGGCCTTGCCGGAGATGGCCTCGGCCTCCACCTCGGACGGCGCTTCCACTTGGCGTAAGCCTTGAAGGCAGAGCCTCCACCTCCGGTGGCGCTTCCACTTCGCGTGAGCCTCAAGGCGGCGTCTCCACCATGCATCCGCTTCGGAGCGACGCCTCCACCTCCCGTGTTGTCTTCTCCTCGACCATCATCCTCTTTGATGAGCGTGAATTGGGACCAGCTCGCGACCTAGGACGATGAGGAGTAGGGTTAGGTTTAGGCCGATCTTTTGTTTAAATTTCAATCAAAGTCTTTCAGTTCTCAAAAATTTCGAATGGAACTTTTTGGCGAGCTTATGTGGGTGGACGGATCCAACTCTAGGGATACGCTAGATTACATTTATGGTTCTACTTTGGCTTTGTATATTTTACTAGCTAAATTTTAAGTTGTGTTAACTCACTCAATATGTTTGTTTAATAACCACGAAGCGCCCCCGATACTTTATTTTATCGGTTTTGCTAATTGTCAGTTAGCTGAGAATTAGCTTAGAGCTCAGTCAAGTATTTAACCGTTAGATGGGACGTTAAGATTCGTGCTAATTTTTTGTGGCTTTGTCCGGTCAGGTTGTTTTGTCCCGTGTACATATGCCTGGCCATTCACATGGCCTTTTTTGTTTTGTCCCGCGTGTATATGCAGCCTGAGCATTCACGGGCTTTTTTCTTTTTTAAGTGTCCGATCCAGGCCCTTAGGTATTTATTTGGACTTTTTTTGTTGCTACGTGTACTGATTAATTTTGTTTTTGTGTAGGCCTTGTATTTGCATTTTTTGTCTAATAATTTTTTAATTCCCATTTACGTTTTCCACATCCGTTTTTTTGGTTACAAGTCGAGTTGCAACTGAGATTTTTTAGTTGCCACTCGAGTTGTAGCTGGGGATTTTTTTAGTTGCAAGTCGGGTTGCAACTAGGGATTTTTTCAGTTGCAAGTCGGGTTGCAACTGGGGATTTTTGCAGTTGCAAGTCGGGTTGCAAGTGGGATTTTTTCAGTTGCAAGTCGAGTTGCAACTGGGAATTTTTTTCCAGTTGCAAGTCGGGTTGCAACTAGGATTTTTTCAGTTGCAACTCGAGTTGCAAATGGGGATTTTTTTCAGTTGCAAGTCGGGTTGCAACTAGGATTTTTTCAGTTGCAACTGGGGATTTTTGCAGTTGCATGTCGGGTTGCAAGTGGGATTTTTCTCAATTGCAAGTCGAGTTGCAACTGGGATTTTTTCAGTTGCAACTTGCAAGTCGAGTTGTAACTGGAAATTTTTTCCAGTTGCAACTGCGATTTTTCAGTTGCAAGTCGGGTTGCAACTGGGATGTTTCATCTATGTCAAATAAATGATTATTTTCGAGTTGTCGGCAAATTTAACTAAAAAATACGTATAAACAACAACAAGCAAATGATTCAAAGCTGGACCGTATTTCATCCAACTACTCTGACACACTCTGATCGTAGAGTGCATACCGACCGTGCTAGCTGTTGCATGCATGTACATGTGCATGTGCTGCCCGTGAAGCAAATGAAAAATAAACACGGGAAAAGGACCGGCGCGCGTACGATGCGTGCGTTGGCTGATGTCAGCTGACTGAGAATTAGCTTAATTCTCAATCAGCTGAGCGTTAGACAAACTCTTATTTATTAGAAAAAAATGTAGCAAGACCTGTGTTGGATTTTTACTAGTTTTATTACTAGTGGGCCTTTGGTCCAAAACCCAACTTAAAATCCTGAAATTCTCATTGGCCCATTCATACATGTAAGTGGTGCAACGTAACTAGACTTTAGTTCCATACAGCTAGTTGGATGAGAGTTGCATCAGCTTATAAGGTGAGCTGTACTAGCACTTGTATAAGCACAGAAAAAAAAGAGAATAAAAGAATGCCACACGCGCGCTCCTCCTCCGCCGCCTGCCTCGACTCGTCACGACGCGCCGCGGGTTGCGGGAATGAGCCGAGCCGATGGCTATCTTTTTGCTGCTCGGGAAAATTTATTGAGTCATTAATTAATAATTAACGGACGCGTTAATTACTCAGCCGTTTCCGATTCTTTTGGATCGTGTGGCTGTTGCCGACTCGAACGTGGGGCTGCGCCCACGTCCTACCCGACTCGCACTATATATACAGGCTGGGCGGACCCTAGCCGCACGTACGCAACACATGGTCTCTCTGAAAGGGGATCGTATGAGCACCTAGAGGGGGGTGAATAGGTGCTACCTAATTTTTAAATCTTTTTCAATTTAGGCTTGACCTAAAAGATAAATTCTCTAAATATGCAACTATGGTGAATTTATCTATATGACAAGTACAAGAACAACTAAGCAAGGAGCACAATATAGGGAGATAAGGGAGGAATGAAATAACCGAAAGGGAAGCACGCGGAGACAAGGATGTATTCCCGAGTTCCTCCTTGTTAAGGGAGTACGTCTCGTTGGAGGGGTGTGAGCTCGCCACAAAGGCCTACTCAACGCCACAAAGGCCTCACCCTATTCTCCGATGAACTTTGCCACAAAGGCTTGGTTCACCTTCCACTATCGGAGACCTTCAAGGCGGAATCCGGAGCCCTTACAACGTTCTTGGGGCACACACCCACAACCTAGAAACAAGATCCCTCAAGAGAATGAGGGGGGGGGGGGGGGGGGAAGAAAACTGCTCGGTGAAGATGTAGATCGGGGCCTTCTCCTTCAATCCTCCAAGAATCGGCGTGTTTGGGTGGAGGGATTGGGAGATCTTTGAATTTTTGGGGCTTGAGCTTGCTAGAGCATTAATGGAGGTGAGAGAAATGAACAAGCTGCCTATTCCAAGGTAGGTGAAGGAGTATTTAAACCCCTTCACAAAAACTGGCCGTTGGAGGCATCTTCTGGCCGTCGGGAGGCCTCTTCATCCCGCAGCGCCGGAAGTACCGCCCGGAGGGCCGGTACTTCCGGTCCTTCAGTCAACGGTCTTCTTCGGCGTCGTCCAGTTCCCGCAGGGGCGGAAGTACCGCTGGGAGGCCCGGTACTTCCGGTTTGGCGGAAGTACCGGTGGCACTTCCGGTGCTACTTCCGGAAACTATACAGAAGCAAATTTTCATAAGCAGCACTGGTTCCGGAAGTGGCTCCGGAAGTAACCAGCGGTAGTACCGCTGAACACGCCGGTACTTCCGGTTTAGCGGAAGTACCGGTGTTACTTCCGGTGCAACTTCCGGGGACATTCCAGTACCGAAAAACCATAAACGGAAATGCCTCCGGAAGTTCCGCCGGAAGTTTCCAGCGGTAGTACCGGTGATTTTACCGGTACTTCCGGTGAACCCTGAAGAAACCACTTTGCTCATCTTTTCGCGACGATTCTTTTGAAATTCCTACACAACTGAGATTAAACATTAGAGCACTTAATTGTATTGTTGTCAACATCAAAATCAATGGGGTTGGCACATGTTCTTTCACTCTCGTTGTTTCAGTTCCAAACCTTTGCGCTGCCGTTTTCCAAGTCTTCTCCATCCCGTCTTCCGACGTGCACCGGTTGAAGGGACAGTAGGCCTCCGGAACCCCGCCTCTTGTGATCCTGTACGGGAGAGGGGCGATCAGGTTTTTGGGGAGTGCACTCGCGCGACTACTGGCTTCGAGTTCTTCCCCAACGACGACTTCTTCCCTGACATCGGCAGCCTCTTCATCGACGACATGGGTGACAACATCAACGCCAACGGTTCTGCTGCTGCCACACTGTATGGTCTCTTGATCTTTCTGTTAGAGATATTCCTAGTGTTTCTGCTTATAGTAGTATCTCTAGATTCGTTTGGTTTATCTACTGTTTTAGTAGGTCGCATGATTAGTTTAATTCTGATTATTCTAGTCATAATATGTTTACTGTTTTTGCGGATTAAATCATTTGTAAATTTCTTATCCTATATAACTAAGAAGATCAACCCCACTACCTATTTCTCTAAACATGCAGGCTATCCACCTCAGCAAACTGACACCTCAGCAATTTTCCGATTTTTCCTTTTATTTTCGTTTATTTTCACTGCCAATCTCCTTTCTTTTCCCACGTTAATTTTTTTTTTCTATGGATATGTAAAACTGCCAGCCCAACAATCTTCTGCCCCAATCCAAATAGCCCAATCCTCTTCATCTTCTCCACCAAACAGTCGATCTTCTCAACGGGATCGCACAAAATCCAGATCGACCGACCGGCCGCTCCTCTCAATCAATGTCCACAACCACCTCTCTCTTCCTCTGCCCCCGCGATTCCTGCGAGAAACTGTTGCACAACAAATTGACACCGGCATATGAGAGGTTCATGCTGAATTTTCCCCCGATAAACTTTGTCATGCCCTCAGTAGATTGCATCGACGCATTGTCCTCCATTATGGCTGGACGTCTGCCTTATACTCGCGTCGCCGGTGTGCCACTCTGTCCTGTCCCGTCTTCTCCGATTTCCCTGTCATATGTTGCCATTTTTGTCACAGTTTTGGATTTCGTCATCTTTAGGTTCTGGCGAGTTGGACGCAGAATCAGTCGCCGCTGTCCTTAGAGCATGTCTAACAGACCCCCTATTTTTCTGCCCCTTATAACGCGAGTACAGGGCCCTGTATTCACTTTCCACCGGCCGAAAACTCGTCCGAGCTAGCAGACCCCGTATCCCCACCCCGTAAAACAGAATACGGGGTGGGGATACGGGGTCTGCTAGCTCGGACGAGTTTTCGGCCCGTAAAAACAGGGTTTTGCACACCTATTTTGACAACTATTTTCCGATCAAACATGGCAAATGCAAAACATGCGATGCTTAATTCATAGTTTCTACATCACAACGATCATTAGTTATGTTTCTAGCCATGGAGGTTCCTAAAAGTGTTGCCACCACCAACGCGATCAACGCGATACACCATCAATCGCTTGCCGCACGAGCTTGACGCGCCTGCAACTTCCTCGTCATGATGTCGGCCTTGGTCTCCTTCCACCACGCCAGCTGATCCTCGTCCATGTCCTTGGTGTTCATCATCATGATCTCCTTCTCCTCGGCCAAGATCTCCTTCATCGCCTTGGTTTCTTTGAGTGCCAACATCCTAGCATCCAATTCGGCCTTGCGCTTTGCATCTTCCCGCCTAGCTTCCACCTTGGCAAGCTTCACCTCCTTCTTCTTCTCGGTGATGATTAGCTTGGTCTCCAATGTCTTCAATGCTAATGCCTCCTTTGACTTCATGAGTTGATCCATCTTCTCCTTGAAGCTAGTTGCCTCGGCTTCTAACCTCTGCCTCTCCTTCGCTTTCTTGGTGCCCTCGGGCTTGCCTTTGTTTCTACCATTCATGTCTTCCTCTTCATCATCCATGCTTAGCATTGCCTCCTTCTTGCACTTTGGTTCTTGGTCCCTCAACTGCCACTTGGGAAGGTGTTGAAGCAATGCAAAGCAATGCTGAAACTGAAATTCCTTATTCTTGGAGCCGGCCATGTCTTTGTACCGCAGTTGAGCATACTTGGGCTGCACATCACAACAATATAGTGTGATGTTTGCACAAGAACTAATTTGCACATCAATAACACATAGTTTGCACAAGAACTAATTTGCACATCAATAACACATAGTTTGCACAAGAACTAATTTGCACATCAATAACACATAGTTTAGAAAACTCACATAGTCCTCCTGAACGCATCCACTTGGTGGATTATCCGCCACTTGGTCCATGGCAGCGCTCCAACGAGAACAAGCAGGTTTGATCGTGTTCCACCGGCCTTCAAGGGAGCGGTAGGATCGATCCGCCATACTCTTCGTGCGAGGCTTGAGCTGGTGGTAAACATCCTCAATGCGCTGCCAATAACGCTTGCCGGTTTGGTCTGTGCCGGTGCACGCATCCATTCCCACCTTACCCCACGCACGGACCAATGTCACGTCTTCAATCTCGGTGTAGTTGGACGTGCGTTGCTTCGGCGCGGACGAACCGGCAGCAGCCGGGTCGACCTCAACAACGTCGTCGTCGACCTCTTCGTCACCCTCCTCGTCGTCGCCATAGTCGCCATAGTCGTAGTTGGACCCTTCATCGAACGCACCAATGCCGGCGTCCAGGTCCACCGTTCCAGCGTTGAGCATATCCATGTAGCTTGTGGTGGGCTCATGGTCGAGCACCTGGTGGGCGTCGGCGACGGGTGGCGTCGGCGCGGGCGGAACGGCAGCAGCAGCAGCAGCAGGACGGGCGGCGGCGTTGGACGGTGGGGGGGCGAGGCCGACGCGGGTGGTTGGCTTCTTCGCCTTCGGCTGGGCACCCCTCGGCCCCGCCGACGCCGTCTTCTTCCGGCCTCCTTTCGCGGCTGCCGCAGGGGTCGCAGCCGGCGCAGCACCGGCCGCCGCCTCTGGGAAGTGGACCTTCGGGATCCGCTTCCTCTTCGATGGGATGGTGGCGGAGATGATGGCCGAGACGTCGCCGTTGCTCGGCTGATCCTCCACGACGCCGACGGTGACATTCACCACCCCTGACGACGGTGATGCATCGCCGGTGGTCGGAGGTGCTTGCGGAAGGTCCATTCCGGCGAGATCGGGCCGCGTGGTGGCCGGGGAGGGCGGGGCGGAGGAGATCGGGCGGCGGCGGCGGCGGTTGGGCTCGCTGAATTGCTTCGCGCGCAGTGGAGGGGAGGAAGAGGGGTTGGGCCTGTATTCCGCGCCTCACCCCGCACAAGTAGGGGGCGACGAGCCGCCCCGTAACGAAACTTGTAAAAATCCGTCCGGGGTGCCCGATTTAGGGGGTCTGTTAGACGGCCGGGTAGAGCCCAACCCCGTATATCGGCAGTTATTTTACGGGGTTGGGCCTTTTGAGGGGTCTGTTAGACTTGCTCTTACTACCTGGTCGCTGCTTCTCACGTTTCCACGGGTTGGACGCCTAAGCACTCGCCGTGGTTCTTCTAGCTGGTCGCTTCTTACTCCTATTTACTGCTCCCTACTCGCTGCTGCTTACCCAGGGGCGCAAGGCTAATTTCACTGCTCCTATTGGTACGTATACCCCCCCATTTGAGTACAGTTAGCTCCATTGAACGAACATCCTTGCATTTTGTTATTTTGCTTGATTGAACACATCCTGGAATGTGCTCACGTTTACCATTTATTGTTAATTTTCAATTGTACTTTATTTCATCTTCCTCTGAATTTGGTTTTCATCAGAAGCCTTACATTTGGATTTTTTTTTGTTAGTGTGACGAAGAGGTGCTGCACGCACTTGAATTTTCCTGCTACACTTCCTCCCTGCTACATACTTTGAAGCAACAAATTGGACGTGCTGGTTGTTTCACCAATGCTACTTCATTATTTTAGGAAGCAATGTTCCCTTGGTACATGAAGAGTGGTTTTTCTCACGAATCGTAATACATGGGTCATGATTCAAATTTTGGAATATTCAGATCTGTCTTCCCTTAACATTCAAGGATTTCAAAGTGATCCATAGTTGGCAGTTCAATCTTTTTGCAATCAGTTGTGTAGCTTCTTGGAAGGAAATAACCTATTTATTTATTTATATATTGGAAGTATCATCTCATTAGAAACTGATGGATCATCATAGCCTTCACTATCTCATCATTCTTCAACTTCACCAGAAACAAATACAAGTAACTAATGGAGGCATGTTTGTAGTTGTTTTCTCCTTTAATAACCTCACTGGACGAGACACGCTCCATTTCAGTCGTCAACCACATGCCATTCTCAGTTATCACATGACATCTTCCTCAAGGGCAACAACTTCAACTTGCATATCTAGGTTGTCCACTTTGACTTTCACTATTTTGTTCTTCATTGGTTTACCACTTCCATATGGTACTAAAGTACGCAGTATACTCATATGAGCCAACTGGATATGGATTGAAAAGAAAATGAGCATGCCGAGCAATGAGGCTTAAGCAATTTCGTATATGTAATTGTGTAGCAAAGCAAATAAGGACGAGTTGGTACAATCGATCGTTCAGTGCTCCAAAAAAAATGGAAGACTGAATCCTCATTGACCAGCAGCAAAGGTCATATCGGAAGCATCTTCAATATTTTCCGTGACATTTTGTCACGTACCAGGTACAATGGTATAGTTGGCACCTTAGTTAGGAACGTATGACTGCATTTTTTTTTTGCGAGTTACGTATGAGTGCATCTGATTCCCATCTGTCTATTTCAATGTAATTTCTAAAGCGAAATCTGTCTATTTCTGTGGCCGTTCCATCTTACTTAGGCAACTAAGTTACATGCATGACTACTGAAGTCATTGGAGCCTCTGCTGACAAATTTGTATTGACTGAATCCATGCTATTTGGGACCTTTTGCCTTAAAATGCAAGCATATCTTGCATGATTTTTTTAAGTTGTAATGATTAAAGTCTTATAGCAACATGCATACTTTTCCATTCCTGAAATTAACAGGTTATCGCAGATATATCAAACCATTCCCGCAACAACGTGCGGGGTATCATCTAGTATATTCAACAACCTGGACCCCTCGTGACGGTCCATTTTCCTACTGCAACTTCTGCCACGCTAACTCCAAGCGTCCGGAACCGCACCGATCGGGCAAAGAAAACAATTCTTCCGGAAGGAAAACCGTTGGCTCAAATATCTTCTCGGATACTAATCCCAGCGTTCATTATTGCAAAATATTCATACATACAGGAAATCGAACAATATTAATTTTAATTTTAATAAACACCCAATTAAAAATATATTTGTCCCTCGCATTCCCAAACGAGGGGGACCTAGCTAAACGTCCCAACAGAGAGGATGGAACTCTCTCCAACCTAAAACCCTCGTCACCCGCCACCACCTCTAGCTAACATGCCCTCCATCGTTGCCCCCTCCCCTGAAAACCTACTTGTCCCCACGCATGTCAAGCTCCACCCCCTACGTTAACTCATCTCCCCCCGTGGAGTTCGCTTGCCAGTCCACGATCTTCGGTGAGCGACTCGGTCTCATGCCCGCACTAGTGGCTTTCATGTCCCAAGGGATGGTGATGTGCAATGGTGCGTAAGTTTCTAATTGGAATTGGAGAAGAGGAGGACGACGAAGATGAATACTTCAATTCCAGCAGGAGGCTAAACGTACGAGGCCATGTGTCATGTCGACCACTATTCAGGAGTTTGAAGGTTTCACGCGCTATCGTCAAGATCAAATCGAATTCCTAAAAGACTTAGCGCGAGCGAAGAAGGAGTGTATTTTATTGAAATCCGTTGGAGAAGAAAATCCTACGTTACTCAGTAGTTCAAAAAAATTAGGGAACATGAATATCTTAATTAATTGTTTTGAATTTTTTTTTTCTAGTTAGTTGTTTTGGTTTTGTGTTTTGTCTTGGTTTTAATGGAATGAACTGGTTTGAATTTATATTAGAATGAAATTCCTAGCTAGAAGTAGAAAATCAGCCGGAACTCCCTTATGCCTAGAATGTGTCAAGATATTGTTATTAAAAATATAAATATCTGTTTCGCAAAAAAAAATATAAATATCTGAGATACTAAATCCATATTATATTAGATTCATGCTCGTCTAGTCACAGTAGCTAGCGCCTAGCGGAGTCAGCACTGCATGCCATGCCATAGGATTCCTTGGACAGGACACTGCTGCATCCGAATTAAAGTAGTACCAAAGAGAAGAGAGGCGCTAGCTCTAGCTCTGGCCTGTGGTAGAAAGAGAGATAAGGTGAGTCAGCCAGGGTGGTAATTTTCCTGCTGCCACGCTAATAAGTACAGTAGTACACATGTGCACGAATAGTTAATCCTGCATGGCGGGATTTAGTAACTGAAAATAAAAACCTAGATGTGCCTTCCTCTTCGTCATGTTCGTAGCCCTTCGCCTCCACCTAGCTCACCGACTCTTTCACAACCTAAACGGAGCGAGTACCTAGCGACCACATCCGACTCATCCAGATGGGGCAATTCGTGCGGGCTAAATCAGAAGATCGATTATGGAGGGGGAATTCTTGTTTAGGAGATGATGGCGACATCAACATTGATTTTTGATCCGTGACGCGACGAAGCAGGAGCAGCTCTCATTTCCAGCGAGAACTACCTAAACGCCCCAAGGGAGAGGATGGTACCCACGCCGAAACCCTCGTCACCGCCGCCACCTGTAACGTGTCCTCCATCGCCCCCTCCTCCCCTAAACACATGTTTGTCCCCACGCTACAAGAAAAGACTCGTGAGCAGCTCAAGATCGACTCGCTTTTTAGCTCGATTCCAGATCGACTCGAAAAAAAAATGAGCCGAGTATGAGCGTATTCTATAGCTCGAACGGAAAATGAGTTGATCTTGAGCAAACTCTAGCTCGCTCGATTTTAGCTCAGTAGCTCGAAATAATAGAAATAGTTATAATAATTCAGATATATATTAAAAGAAAATGGATAATTTGCTACCTTATATGTTGTGAACAGGATTGTTCTTTCCTTATACATGCAACCAAATCCGAAAGGTTAATTAAGTGCACAATTTTTGCACAAATTGTATTTGGTATGTCCCTATAAATAGGCTATAATACGACTCCTGCCAAACTTTCATAGCAGACACACGCACATTCTATACCATGGTTGTTATTGCAACAATATCTTATAGTGTTTTGTCACGATGTCGTTGTGGTTTAACTATAGGAACTATTTGCTTTCAAATATAGAAATTTCCATTGTCTTGCTTGGCTCGAAACTCGCTCGAGATCGTTACAAGCTGAGCATGAGCCAGTATTACAGATCGACCATTAACTCGACTCATTTTGAGCTCGCTCGAATTTTAGTATGAGCTGAGTCGGGTGTAACTCGCTCGAACTCGACTCGTTTGCCCTAGTCTCAAGTGCTCCCCTAAGGCTGGTGCTAGTGGGGGCGGTAGCCGGGGCGGTACCGCCCCGCGCGGGGCGAGAGGGAGGCGTGACGGCAGCGGGGGGCGATGGATCCGTCGCCCGGCGGTAGCGGGCGCTACCGCCCCGCTGTCGCCCGCATTGGCACCATGGCGCGGGCGAGAGGGAGGCGAGAGGCGGGCGAGAGCGGGGCGGCGCGCTGGCGGCTGCAGGCGAGAGGGAGGCGAGAGGCGGGCGTGAGAGGCTGGCGTGTGGGTGCGCCTGGAAGAAAAGTGAAAAAAGAGGGGTGACGTGGCTATAGCCTGGGACTACAGCTCCGTGCACTGGCACCGTGGGGTGAGAGTGGGGGTAAAAGCTGACGTGGCACCGCTATCATAGGCGGTGCACTGGCACCAGCCTAACCTAGTTTTGGAATGTTGGAATAATTTTGGTCAAATCCAATCAGAAGTAACTAAAAAAATTAAAACTGTTGGAAGTTTGGTGGTGGACGGGACAAGGTGCCCACCCCTCACTCTGTCCAGCCAGGCATGGTGAGCAAGGGTAGAGAGGACGGCATGCGCTTTGGTCCAATCCCATGAGGCTATGATTCCCACTCTTCTTTATTTTGTTGGGCAACGTGACTGCCTGCGATTTTATTACGCTCATCTGCTCCGTATAGTACGTATACTTGTAGGACCCTTTCATACTCTATCTAGTTCAGAAGATACATGGAGTTCTTCTTTTTTCACAAATAAAATGCATCACCCTGCTAACTACTAGTAGTACGAACTAGCTCCTTTCCTGTTCAAGAAAGAAAAACAATGCTAAAAGTCAAACAACACCGATCAATGCGAGAGAGAGACGGTCATGCACACCTCAGTCAGCGTAGCTCGTGTCTTTTTTTTTTCTTTTTTTTTTTGAACAACCGCAGCCGGAGGACAGGTTGCTAGCTAGCTAGCTCGTGGTTGCAACGCAATTTAAGCCCACTCTGCATTCGCGGCCCAATTGCGCGCTTCGGTCTGTCTGTGGCTCTGTGCTCCCGCAGACGCAGATGCGAGGTGGTGGTGGGATTTTTAGTCCCACCTCGCCAGCTGAGGGTAAGCAGCAGCAGCTTATATACCCTTCTCTAGGGCGTTCACTCGTACTCATCAGAATCTCTTATATGTGATGCAACTGGTACTGCCCCCTGTGGGGCCCTGGGTGCTGGTTTTGTTGGGCTCTACAGGAAGAAAGGCCCTGTGGCGTGCAAACGGGCATGGAAACGCATGAATAATGTATCCATTCGCAAGCAGGCCCTGTGTCTTGAGCTTAGAGCTCAGCCTCCTCGCCTAGGGCGGGATTTTTAGATTTTTTGCAATTTCGTTTTGTTGGCACGTGCTACTAGAATTAATCAAATCGTAAAAACAGTTTAAATGTGGTCAACTAGCTAGCCCTAAAAAATTATAAAATAGGTCTAAAAAAATGGTTTGTGCGAAACAAAATGTCCCTATATATTTTTGTATAGCACGTGTGGCCATTAAACCCTAGCTGGTGCGTTCCAGCCATCGAAAAACTCCCATCAAACCCTAGATAGTCAAAGGTATCTGAAAGGAGGTACAGTACCTTGCAAATGTTTGTTCAAATCCTACTACCGTAACTCCTCACTTCTTGTCCGAATCTTGGCTCGACCATATATTATGAGGCTTCTAGTACCGACTTTCTCCATTCCGTTAACCTAACGCGTGTCTTGGTCCTTGCATATCTGTATTGACTTTCTTCAAGTGTGATGGTACCCCTTTGTGTACTCATGTCCATTAACAGTGTAGTTGCAAGTCGGAGCATCACCACTAGCTAGCCTCACAAATAAGTGAGATCTTTGCAAAACATTGATATCACTGAGTGTGCCCGACAAACCAAAAAAACAACGACAAATCCAAAAATCCTCGGATGCAACAGCTTCAAGAACAATTGTTGCATCACCACTCTTGCCACACAATACTGTCTGTGCCATGCCTTCGGGCAGTGTTTCCACATCCAATGCATACAATCAACACTACCTAGCATGCCCGGCCAACCAATTTTGTGCCATCAACCTCGCCGTGTCCTCATTCGTTGCTCTAAAATAAATAGGACCGAAGAGGCAGATTATCACTTTGGCGAAAATGCGCACCGACTCGATTGTAGTATACTCGTCAATGCGAAGATACTCATCGGCGTAGTCCGCCCGAATGCCGTATGCAATCACCCTCATCGCTGCGGATTTCTTCCGATACGCGCTAAACCCACAATTTGTCCACATTCCTACGGCCAATACTGTCTGTGCCATGCCTTCGGGCAGTGTTTCCACACCCAATGCATACAATCAACACTACCTAGCATGCCCGGCCAACCACGAGCCTCAATTTGTGCCATCAACCTCGTCGTGTCCTCATTCGTTGCTCTAAAATAAATAGGACCGAAGAGGCAGATTATCACTTTGGCGAAAATGCGCACCGACTCGATTGTAGTATACTCGTCAATGCGAAGATACTCATCGGCGTAGTCCGCCGGAATGCCGTATGCAATCACCCTCATCGCTGCGGATTTCTTCCGATACGCGCTAAACCCACAATTCGTCCACATTCCTACGGCCAATACTGTCTGTGCCATGCCTTCGGGCAGTGTTTCCACACCCAATGCATACAATCAACACTACCTAGCATGCCCGGCCAACCACGAGCCTCATTTTGTGCCATCAACCTCGCCGTGTCCTCATTCGTTACTCTAAAATAAATAGGACCGAAGAGGCAGATTATCACTTTGGCGAAAATGCGCACCGACTCGATTGTAGTATACTCGTCAATGCGAAGATACTCATCAGCGTAGTCCGCCGGAATGCCGTATGCAATCACCCTCATCGCTGCGGATTTCTTCTGATACGCGCTAAACCCACAATTCGTCCACATTCCTACGGCGAGTAAAATACCGACAATTGGCCTCGCAAGGTTTCTACAATTTTGACGAACATGGATCGGCGCATTCGGTAGCTTCAACGGAAGATCTAAGCCGGGTAGGTTGGTATCTCAGCGAAGTAGTCTCGCATGAGCAGCTCGTTGCCGTAGCAACAATTCCGGGTAGGTTGGTATCTCGGGGAATGCATAGGCGGCCGACTTTGGATCCTCGCCTCTTCCTCCTATGCATATCCTAGAACTCCTTCACGGCGAGGACCAACACCGCCATTGCTGTCGGTGGTTGGCGAGCAACATCTCAACATCCGAGTCGTCGGACTCGGATGAGTCCTCGAGAAAAAATTGGTCGCACGGGCTCAAATCCATCTAAAGCAAACACATGAAGAGAAATCAACAATAAATCCACCGGAAAATCGACCGGGATCGAGCGGAGATTCACTCACCGACGGATCCGGTGCGGCGGCGGAGAATGGGCGGGGAACGGCCGGAATCGAGGGGCGGCGAGTTGGATCCGGTGCGGCGGCGACTCGGCTGGAGGAAATACAACGGGAAATGGCCGGAATAGAGGACGGCGGGTGGCGGCGGCGACTACTCGGGAACAAAGAGTAACTACCCGACACGGAGCTGAAATGTCCCTCCCGCCAATGCCTCACAGGTTTTCCAGGGCACCTGGTTCGGAGGGGAAAATTGTGTATACTCGATTTCGGGGGGAAAGTTCTCGGATCTGATGCATCATGGTGTGCGCCGCTTCTCGATCGTACGCGCGGGGTAATTCCTTTTTTTTCACACGCTCGCTACATCGATGCAAAAGGGGTTTGATTCTTTTTCTTTTGTTTGCTCCTCCTAGGTTTAAAAAGAAAACTTTTTTGCACCTTTTAAAATAGCGTCCTAATAAAACTTCCTCTACTTTCTTTTACACTTGTATTTTGTTGGGATCTGCTAGAAGTCTAGATTCAATAATCAGACCATAAGAAAAAAAAAATGTTTATATATGGTCAAACTAGTCCTAAATTAAATAGTGACATTCATATGGAACATATGTTCATATGATGAAAGGGACAGAAAATAGACCGTCTAGGTATATTAGTCCTGCGCGTGTCCCTAGGTCATCAATTTGACTTATATAATATTAATTATATAACATAAAAATTATATTGTTAGAAAATATAGAATCCAAAGTTTCTAATGATACATTTTTGTCATGTATGCATCATATTAAGTTGATCAAATTGACGACTTAGGACTACGCGTAAGACTAATATACCTAGATGGAGGTAGTAATAAACTAGCATGAACACTCCCTTTATTGATGGTTGCACACTACGCAGATATTTGTTAGAAGTATTATTTAGATACATATATCATGATACTTCAGGATACTAGTAGAATAGACATACATAACTATATAAATATAATCTATGAAACTGTCACAGATTACATGGTTCGGTGTTGATGTTTTAACGATGCAATGTCTCTAAAATTATGGAAAAAATATACAAAATACAATATAAAGTTTTGCACGAAACAGTATTACAAAAACACTTATGCCACAATTATGTAACAGAGTACAACTTAACTAATGTTTGTTGATATTTTTATGGTAACTTAAAATATAAAACTAAGTTTGTCATTCTAATGAAAAATATTTATACAAATATAATATACCATGATACTTAAGGATACGAATAGAATAGACATACAGAACTATGTAAATATAATCTATGAAACAGTCACAAATTACATGGTTCGGTTTTGATGTTTTAACGATGCAATGTCTCTGAAATTATGGAAAAAATATATTACAAAATACAATATAAAGTTTTGCACGAAACAGTATTACAAAATCACTTATGCCACAATTATGTAACAGAGAACAACATAACTAATGTTTGTTGATATTTTTATGGTAACTTAAAATATAAAACTAAGTTTTTCATTCTAATGAAAAATATTATACAAATATAAATGTTCAGTGTAAAAATTCAGGAAGATCTTCCACAGTGCCATCACAACCACGAGTGAACAAGGTTGTGACGGAATACTTAGTCATTTAATTAGCATGCGTAAAGGATATGTCGAGTGGGATGGAGCCAAGAAAGAGATTATTTTGAGGAAACTTGTCTATAGTCGCGAAGGTTGCCGTGAAGAGAAGCACGTGAAGAGGAAGAGAGAAGATAGGAAGAGGAGGCCGCGGAATATCACTTGTGTTCATTGTAAAGCCAAATTGGCCATTGCTAGAGTCGAGGAGACGGGGCGGTGGTTGTATGCATTCTTTTCCTTTAAGGCTTGACTTCCAATATTTTTTTTATTTGGTACTCTTCTTTGGCACTTGTGAATGGAGTTCATCTTTCAGTTGTTTTTAGTTAGCTGAACTGGTGAGTATGTTAATGGAGCTGGTTTGAAGATATAGTTGGTTGAAACTGTATAGTATTGCAAATGGCCTCGATTTTTGTATTACACTGGATAGATACTTGATCTTAATTTTCTTCGAAGAAAGGAAAATTTCTCGTGTATTTGGATTGCATTTCTGTGCATAAAGAAAGATTTTTTATCTTAACTTTCTAGCCTTGTTTATAGTATTTGTTCTGTCATGATCATGAAAAATGGACACAATATGCATCACGACAATTTGTTCCAGAAAAAAGTACTCTACACCAAAGCAGTAGTTAAGATGATTTTGTTTACAGGCTACTGTCGGCATTGTGGATGTTTTGTTGATCTTGCTAAATGTGTTTACTTTTTTTTTGCTTCAAGACTCACGTTTGCTACATTCATACCTATTATGTGAAACAAAACTTCATTCCGAATTTCAGATGGTGCACAACAAAGAAAATCTGATAGATTGGGGCTAAATGAAAAATATATCCACCCCACACATTACATAAACCAATGAAAATTTGTAGAATTAACCAGGTGCACAACTTCCATTGTGCGTGGTATAAAATATATGAAAGAGACTGGCAGAAACAGCCGCCAAGTTCTATATACAATAACAAAAAAAGCTACTGATGAAGAAAAATAAAGGGTAAGAGGGCACACTTTCATAATATACATGGCTTGGAGTGGAGTTCCTGTCCACCCGTATCTGTTTCGAGAATCCAGAATGCTCGACTTTTCATACATAAATCTACTAGAGCCATTGGAGGTCTTCGGGGCAAAAATTCCAAAACAAGTACTCCTTTCCACATCGACATAGACTCATGATTGCGGTGGCATGTTGGCGTAGAGGAACAGTGTAGAACACAATACCAGTAGCACCGGCAGTCACGCAGATGTAACTGAACGTGTACAGTTGTTTGTTCAGAGGAATCGCTGGAAGGGAATGTGAAAGAACCAGGTTTAGTTGGACAGTGGAGGAACATAATAAACATATATAAGTTAGTCCTTTTGTATCTTTACCATGTGAAAAATGCATAATGATCCCAAGAACAAGGACAACTATGCCCATGGCAAACCACTGCATAAATGTGACTCTGAAATTGACAGGAACAAAGAACAATTGAACAATCAACATGTGTGTTCCAACATTTTTACAAGAATCTGTACTAAACTATTTATATAGCTTGAACTTTGGCCTTCTGGATTCAATAAACAGTCCTGAAACCAACTTCTATTGTTCATGATCCAAGTTGTGCTACTATATACCAAAACTGGCCTTCTAGATTCAATAAACAGATGTCCTGAAACCAACTTCTATTGTTCATGATCCAAGTTGTGTTACTATATACCAAAACTGAACAAACAATTACTACTCTCCTCTAATCATAAGTATCATCTTCCTTTTAAGATCCTAGTCTCTCTCTCTTTGACATGAAAAAGAGAAAACACATACATATGCAAGTAATCAAATGAAAGCAAAATGCTAAGGATCTCATGTTCTACAATTTATGAATATTTATGTTCCCACAGTTTCAACTCATGACTATATTTATGAGGCGGACGAGGAATTCAGATAGTAAACGATTTAAATCTTTTATGTTATGAGCTAGCAGTAACTTACTCACAGTTGCAAGGGCTTCCCGGAACATGACACCAATCTTCTGAAGAAGAATTTTAAATGGCATTAATTCAGAAGAGGTTCATACTTTTGCCAACGCTCTGCTGGCTACTACATCAAGTACAGCTTTAACATGCTGCCATCAATCCTACATAAAGCATATACTTGTAAATATTATAAACATTAATTAACTTTAGTCACACGCAAGAATGCATTTTCATTTGTAAGCAATAAGACTTATTTTCTGGAAGATGAAACCAATGTTAGGACTTCAATGAACTTTATGTGCATAAAAAATCCTCTAACTAAAACTGTAATTAGGAATACTATGCTGTTATTCGAAGCATAGATGTAACTCACAGGAGTTGCACTATTATTGCAATAAGAGAGAGCATCGTACCTTAGGCTCGTGAACTGGTCTAGTTGCAGATGGAGGTTACAGGGGAACGCCTCGAGCGCGAGGGCCAAGCCCCTCTAGGTCGCCTTCAGGCGGCCGCGAGCTTCTTGAGATCTTGAGCTCGAGCGGCGGCGGAGGCGAGCGAGCAGATGACGACGGAGGCGGCGACGAGATCCTTCTGCTCTGTCGGGGGAGGGGGCGGGGTGGGGATCTGTGGATCGGCCGGAGGAGGTGTTGGGGCCTCATCATCGGCTGCCACTACGGCGGAGGCGAGCGGGCAGAGGACAGCGGAGGCGACGGCGAGCTCCTTCTGCTCCGTCGGGGGGGGGGGGGGGGGGTGGGATCGGAGGATCGGACGGAGGAGGTGCGGGCGGCGGAGGCGGCGGGGAGCAAGGGGACAAGGTCACAAGGAGGACGTCGGGGAGAGTGAGATTAAGTGCAGCGGGACTGCGGGAGGCCCCGATTAGATGGAGAGGGTGAGATTACCTAAATACCCTTTTATTTTTCATTAAAATAAAAAATATTAGTAGTTTCGGGTTCTTTTAACCTGGTAGTTACTAGTAGCTCTAATTTTATCACCGTTCGATTAGAGCGATGGACGGTTGTTAAAATTACCAACTACTCTAAAACTTGTATTTATATATATCTTAAACATCCCTGTAGAATCATAATATTCATCACATATGAAATCAGCCCTACTGAGCATGGCATATGTAACCATAAATAATTAGTGGCATATGTCCTTTTCTGTGGAAATGTTTAATTAACAGTTTACATATTTTAAAACAACCCTGTAGAATCATAATATTCATCACATACGAAACTCAGCCCTACCGACCATGGCATATGTGCAACCATAAATAATTAGTGCCATATGTCCTTTTTCGTGCAAATGTTTAATTAACAGTAACCCTAATCATAATGTTCAATTAACTGACAAAGCAGGACCACTAACCGCCGGTTTTCTCTGGTCTGTGGGTTTCGGATTATTCTGGGCGACCGAAGAAACAAGTAAAATCTTGTGAGCACGGCATCGATCTAGTAGTAAGATATATAGAGATTTTAAAGGCAAAGATATTCGACCTTGTCGATAGCTACGGTGGCTGCCGCGACCGCCGTCGCGGTGGCTCGGCCGGAGTTGCTGTGGACGAGACATGAACTGAAATGTTCGGTACCGTCGCCGGAAGATGAACGTCGATGGTTGCCATGGAGGGGTGGCTGCTATGTTGAGGATAGATGGGGATGAGCTCCTTGTGAGGCATGAACTCAGAGCTGGTACATGGGGGGTTATATAGGCGGCCGGGGAGTAGAAGCTGGGGAGTAAACACTTTGCCCCTCTCTGCCGTTGCGAGAGTACGTGACAACCCAACCGTTGCAACGGGAATCATCATGCCGTTGCCAGCCGGACTCACTCACCCACTTTTATTTATTCATTTTAATTGTTAGAAACAACTAGCGTTAGTATTAGGCTAAAATGGCATTTAGAATTATACTAGGAATATCCTACCGAATATTCCTCCTAGCAGTTAGGATTATTAGCAGTTGTCCAAACGATGTAAGTAGCGAACCGTCGCTGTGCCTCTTTGGAAGCGACGTAAAGGTGTAAACCGACATTGTAACCCGACTGTTGGCCTACTATAAATAGCCGCAGTCTCTATCAATAAAGGATTCCATTCGCTTCAATCTCTCTCGCTTCTCTCGTTTCTTCACATTAATAAACTTAAGACACTAATTTTGAAATGGCCCTATCCGCCATGTATGACATGACCCTGCTGCCTCCCTTTGTAGTGCTACACGACTCGTCGTGAATGATCCACTTATCCAGTACATTAATTTCTCGGAGATGATCGTGGCAATTAACGGGATTTTGTTCCACCATCGCGGCGGCAGCGGCATCGCCATGCACTCGAACGGAAATGTACGTTGTACCTCCCAATGTCGTGACACCTCCGGATGCTGTTTCTCAAGAGACTAATAAAGCGAAACCTGATCTAAGAGCATCTCCACCCATGCATGGGCTCTAAATGACTCTCTAAAAGGTCCATTGCCTCTCGAGCACGAAAATCGGTCACACACGGTCTGGTCCGATTTCTGTCCGGCAACCCCTAAGCGCGCCTCTAATCTAGAGGTGTCATCTGTCACCTCGGGTCCGCATGTCACACACAAGATCGATCCCTCGCAAAGGGTTCGGTCGGACACCACCTATGGCCGTACCGCACATACATGTGGTGCAAGCACCACCATATCCCAGCTGGCCTCCCAGAGATCTTGAGCTTGCAAGTGGATCTTCATGACCAACGCCCACTGAATATATTTTGTCGACGTCGACGTCGGGTGGACGATGTGGCCACCGAGAACGAGAATGATCGACTCCCCCGATCTTAACAGGACTATGGTGGCGTCACCAAATTAAGATCGAGAAGGACCCCCCGATCTCAGCTAGGCTATGTTGGCGTCGGCCATCGGGATCGAGAAGGACTCCTCCAACTTACTGGAGACCGTCGAGGCCTTGCCGGAGATGGCCTCGGCCTCCACCTCGGATGGCGCTTCCACTTGGCGTAAGCCTTGAAGGTGTAGCCTCCACCTCCGGTGGCGCTTCCACTTCGCGTGAGCCTTTGCTGGTAATGGAGAGGTCTAGGCAGCCATTGTTGCCTTTGCTGGTATTTAAAACTTCAAGATAAAAAAAATTAAAGAAACTAACTGAATTCTTCATGTAAGGTGAGATTACAAGAATAGAGGCAGGCATTACGACAAGCATTACAGCAAGCAGGTCTAGGCAGCCATTAGGACAAGCGTTACTCACATTCAGGTTTCATGTAGCAACATAAACATGCATGATCGTGCTCAGACGTGGGACTGGGGATTTTGCTCCAACGACTTGCTATTTGTGCAATGTCTCGTCGCAGGCAAATGTGTTGGCGGAGTCAGCATTGGCATAGGATTCCTTTGGGTGCATGTAGGTGTAGGAGAGAGAAGCATTTTAAATGCGGCGCGCGCGCGTCCACTCACCGTCGTGCACTTGCAGAGAGCACACTTGTGCATGCATCCGACTTAAAAAATACTCCTCCAACGGGAAGGAATCAATGCATACAATATGCCGTTGCCTCACTCACTTTTGCTTATTCATCGATCAGTACTCACTCCGGGAATTTTTTTTTTAAAATAATACACAAAATTTATTTAATTCCAGAAATATTACGCAAAATTTATTTTTTTCAAAAATAGGATCCAGTCGGCGTTGGCGACGCCGACAGGCCCTAATCGTCTTTGGCGATGACGATAAGCCCTTGTCGTCGTTGGCGACACCGACAGGGCCCGCCATGCATGCATGCAGTACGAGCAACGTCGTACTCGGTGTTGGCGAAGACGATTAGGTGGTAGTCGGTCACGGCGAGGACGATTAGGTCGTACTCGGTCACGGCGATGCCGACTGGTCCCACCTAGTCGTCTTGGCCGAAGACGACTGGCGCGCGCGCCGGTCGACGCCGTCGCCATGCATTCACTGGACGTGATATCGCCGTAGTCGTCTTCAGCAACACCGACAGGTACTTGTCGTCCTCGCCAACGCCGACTGGATCCTATTTTGAAAAAAATAAAATCTGCGCACTATTTCCTCACTCCGGTAGCTAGGAACATCCAATCTTTATCCAACAAAAAATTCAGATGCTTTTATAGAATTTTACATTTAATGTGTCCAATTTCGATGAAGTTTGCCAAAACTTAATTAGATCGACAAAATGAGCTCATAGAGAATAGTTACTAAAGGTACACTGATTTACTACAATTTTCCTCAGGTTCGGCCAATATTAATGAGACATTTCAAAACTTCTAAAATGCCACAGCAATTATAGTTAAAAATTACCGAATATTATGAGTACGTACTTGGACTTGCCAATATCTAAAGATTACATACTTGAGTGGACACCGACGCTTCCCAGGGCATTTGATGTCTCGACCGTTAGATCTTCAGCGATGTCAGTCGTTTATTCCGGTGGTGGGAATCGAGGAGGCAGGAGCAGTAACTGCCTGGGTGGAGTGACACCTGGTGGCCTCTCTCTGACGGAGGGGACGTTGCAGTCAAGACTGGAGGTCGGGGACCCACTTTGACTCCTTTTTGGGTCATAGCCCCGGCAGCCAGAAGAAGTATGTCCGTCGGCACTATGCCCGGGGGCTACTGTCGCAGCAGTGGAACACGGGGTTCCCCTGATGCGGTCAAAGTGGGTTCACCATACGTGGGCCCACCAAGGAAGTGTACAAGGCTCAAGCTAGAAGACCGGTAGGTGGGGCCCCCACCTGCCACGCGGACAAGGACTACATCGACGAACGAGACTAAGGACTGGGTGACCCCTCCCGGGTCACCCTCTACCCGGAAGACGTACGGGGGTCCCGGGGACTCAGGCGCCCGGCAGGAGGCCAGGCTCTTTCCCGGGGGCACCCTCCTGTTAGAGATATTGTTGTAAACCAACCCGCGTGTATAAGGGTTCGGCTAGATAGATAAGATCGTGGTTATCTGTTGTAACAAACCCTATGTAAATCCTCTTCGGCAGGTGGTTAAACCGGCTATATAACACGTAGCGGTGACCCCTAACAGGGCAACACCTTCCAATCACGTACATTCACATGGTATCAAAGCCAACCTCCAAACACATCTAGATCCAATCTCCAATCCCCAATGTCGTCCTCCTCCAGCCAGCCAAACCAGGGATCTCCCTTCGGCGGCGTCAACATCACCGAGAAACTTGCCAAGGGCAACTTTGTCCTCTGGCAGGCGCAAGTGCTCCCTGCTATCCGTGGAGCAAGGCTCGTCGGCTTCATCGACGGGACCGCCCAGGCGCCAAAGGAAATCATCGAAGTCAAGCATGGCGACAAGATTGAGCAAGAAGTCAACCCGGCCTATGAGCTCTGGGTGGCCCAGGATCAACAGATCCTTAGCTTCCTGATCTCCTCTCTATCAAGGGAGGTCCTGCCGCACGCTGTCGCTGCCACGACAGCGGCCGAGCTATGGGAGCTTCTACAGGAGATGTTTGCGGCAAGAGCGCGAGCACGCACCACCAACACCCGCATCGCCCTCGCCAATGCTGAGAAGGGCACCAAGACCATGGCGGAATACGTCGCCATGATGAAGACACTCGAGAACGAGATGATCTCCGCGGGCAAGAACCTGGATGACGAGGACATGGTCTCGTACATCCTCGCAGGCCTTGATGAAGGCTATGACTCCATCGTGTCCGCTGTGGTGGCACGGAACGAACCAATCACGGTGAGTGAACTGTATTCACAGTTACTGTCATATGAAAGTCGCCAGCATCTTCGTCGAGGAGCTAGCTCATCACAGTCGTCTGCCAACGCCGCGATGCGTGGCGGACGTGGACGTGGCAACCGCGGTGGCTTTGGCCGTGGGTACAACCACGGTGGCGGCAACACCAGCAGTGGCCATGGCGGTGGCTACCAAGGAGGTGGCTACAACGGCAACAACGGAGGCGGCCGCGGCAACTTCAACAACAATGGCCGTGGCCGTGGCAACTATCAGGGGCGAGGTCGTGGCAACAACAACGGCGATCGCCCACGTTGCCAGCTGTGCAACGTCTCGGGCCATGTAGTCAAGGACTGCTGGTACCGTTATGATCCTGACTTTGTTCCCAAGGAGAGGACGGCTGCAGCAGTCAACCATGGTGGCAACTACAATGGAGCCACCGAGAACCCCTGGATCATGGACACAGGGGCTACCGACCACATCACTAGCGAGCTCGAGAGGCTCCACACCCATGAGCGGGTACCATGGGAATGACCAAGTTCACACCGCAAGCGGTTCAGGTATGGATATTAATCGCATTGGTCATAGTACTATTCAATCCCATAATCGAAATCTTCACCTAAAAGATGTTTTACATGTTCCTGATGCTAGCAAAAATCTTATCTCTGCAAATCGTTTTGTCACAGACAATCACACTTTTCTTGAGATTCATCCAAAATTCTTTTGTGTTAAGGACCAGGTCACGAGGAAAACTCTGCTTGATGGCCCGTGCCGCGATGGTCTCTACCCTCTACCAGCATCAGCTTCTCTCAAGGGAGCCTTTAGCGTCAATAAACCATCACAAGATCTGTGGCATCATCGCTTAGGCCATCCATTGTCCCCCATAGTCCAAAGAGTCATTAGCAAGAATAATCTCCCTTGTTCAGCTGAGAACACAATTTTAGTTTGTGATGCATGTCAAAAGGCAAAGAGTCACCAGTTGCCTTATTCTAGATCCACCAGCATATCACATTCTCCATTAGAACTTATTTTTTCTGATGTATGGGGCCCTGCCCCGGATTCTTTTGGACACAAGAATTACTACGTGAGTTTTATTGATGATTTCAGTAAATTTATGTGGATCTATTTAATCAAACATCGATCTGAAGTTTTCCGCATTTTTCATGAGTTTCAAGCTCTTGTTGAACGACGTTTCTCCAAGAAAATCATTACTGTGCAATCCGATTGGGGAGGAGAGTATGAGCGTCTCAACTCCTTCTTTAAGCAAATAGGTATCACCCATCATGTTTCTTGCCCTCATGCTCACTAACAAAATGGTTCCGCTGAGAGAAAACACCGACACATTGTTGAGGTCGGATTGTCTCTACTTGCTCATGCTTCCATGCCACTAAAATATTGGGATGAAGCTTTCATTGCTGCAGTCTATCTAATCAATTGTCTACCTAGCAAACTACTCCAATTTTCCACTCCTTTAGAAGTTCTTGAGAAGGTTCAACCAGACTACAAGTCTATGCGCACCTTTGGGTGTGCATGCTACCCTAATCTCCGACCTTTCAATGCTAGGAAATTAGAATATCGCTCCAAGCAATGCACCTTCCTTGGCTACAGTAATCTCCACAAAGGGTTCAAGTGTCTCGATGTGAACACTGGACGCATCTATATTTCACGCGATGTCATATTTGACGAAACAGTTTTTCCCTTCTCTCATTTACATCCCAATGCTGGCATGCGTCTCCGCTCGGAAATATTGCTCCTTCCATCACATCTTCAGAACCCACACCAATTCGATCATGGGGGCGAACAAGATAGTACTACTGATCCAATTGTGATTAATATTCCTAATAATCCTGCTAATGGTTCTGGTGAGCGATACCCTGCAGACACAGGTGAAGAAATAGAAGAAGAATCAGCTGAAACGCAGCATGAAATCATGCCCAGGCGCACTGGCACAGAAGCCCAGGGTCGCATGTCGAACACCGAATCACGACGCGCCACGTCACCCGCCAGTCAGGACAGCGGGCCCTCGGATCCACCTCGCATGACGAGAAATGAACCAGGGGGTGACACGCCATCGCGCCAGACAAGCCGCACGCACGGTGCATCAGCTGGTGGGTCCCCTTCGGGATCTTCTGCGCCATCGCCAACTATCACAAGCGGCAACACAAACCTACCTGGATCCACTGCACCCGGCAGCTCCGATCCCGGGGCAGATTCGCCTGCTGAGGCAGGCACAAGCCCAGGCGCGGGATCTTCTGCGCCGAACAATGCCGCTACATCTGCGCCAGCACCTCCTGCACGTGTGCATGGCACTCGACTTGCAACCGGGAAAATTCAGCGAAAAAAATACACCAATGGTGTGGTCAGGTATGCACACTTAGCTGCTACAGGAGAGCCAAATAATCTTGATGAAGCTCTAGGAGATAAAAATTGGAAAGATGCCATGGATGATGAATATTCCGCACTTATGAAAAACAAAACTTGGCATCTAGTTCCACCACAACAAGGAGGAAGAAACATCATAGATTGCAAGTGGATATACAAAATAAAACATAAGGCTGATGGTAGCATAGATAGATATAAGGCTCGTCTAGTTGCTAAGGGGTTTAAGCAAAGATATGGCATTTACTATGAGGACACATTTAGTCCTGTAGTCAAGGTGGCTACCATTCGTCTCGTTTTGTCCGTTGCTGTTTCCAGGGGATGGACTCTTCGACAACTAGATGTGAAGAATGTGTTTCTTCATGGCATTCTGGAGGAAAATGTTTTTATGAGGCAACCACTCGGCTATGAGGTAAAGGGGAAAACACACTTTGTGTGCAAGCTTGATAAAGCGTTGTATGGGCTGAAACAGGCACCACGAGCATGGTTCTCACGTCTAAGTGTGAAGCTGCAAGAACTAGGTTTCTGTGCGTCAAAGGCTGACACTTCATTGTTCTTTTACTCAAAGGGAAATATCTCTATTTATGTGCTTATTTATGTTGATGACATAATTGTTGCAAGTTCATGTGAAAATGCGACAGGAGCTCTACTCCAAGATCTCAAGAAAGACTTTGCTCTGAAGGATCTTGGTGATGCGCATTAATTTCTCGGACTTGAGGTTAAAAAGGTATCTGATGGAATATTACTCACACAAGAAAAGTATACTTCTGATATACTCAAGAGGTCTGGTATGGCCAACTGTAAGCCCTCGAGCACACCCATGTCAACAAGCGAGAAGCTCTCGGTACAAGGAGGAGAAGTACTTGGTGTTGAGGATGCAACCAGGTATAGAAGTATCGTTGGAGCACTACTAGGAAACTAGCTATAGGTGGAATGCTATTTTGTGGCGCACCAATATTTCATGCGCCACTAAATTTTTTTTTGTGGCGCACTAGTTGCCATGCGCCACTAGATTCAGCTTTTCTGTGGCGCATCTGGAGGACATGCGCCACTAAAAGAAGACATTCTGTGGCGCACCTTCCTCCATGCGCCACAGAAATTCTGTGGGCCCCACAACCAACGGCTGGCTTGCATCCTACGCCGCCACAGAAATGTACATTTCTGTGGCGCATCTGGCCCCATGCGCCACAGAAATATGGTGGGCCCGACACCAATGATTAGGGGCTGCACAATTCTGTGGCGCATGGGTCCACATGCGCCACAGAAAGTGACATTTCTGTGGCGCATGTGGTTCCATGCGCCACAGAATTGTGCAGCATTTTTTCACCCCACGCACCCCCCCTGTGGATCGCCTTTTCAGTTTTGCACGAAGTGAAAGAAAATGATAAAAAATTCAAAAAATAAAATCCTTTTATATATAGGGAAGGTTTAGGGTCTAGTTGTTAGGAAAAATTTAAAATACACATTTTGACTTTTTTTTTCCAAAAGTAGGTGAAAAAATATTAAAACGGGCATAACTTTTGCATACGACGTCGAAAAAATGCGTTTAATACCTTAAAAAAAACTAGAGAAAATTTCGGAACCGCCCTCACCCGGGTTTACCCGGTTGGGCTTTTCTCCGATTCTCAAAATTCCAAACGAAAAAAAGTTATGGCGAAAAGAAGAAAATTTCCTGCAAAATAAAAAAATGAAAAAAATAGAAAAGACAATTCTGTGGCGCATGTCTAGCCCATGCGCCACAGAATTGTTGGGCGGGATTCGAATTTTTGAATCCCGCCGGCACCCCCTTCTCTCCCTCTCTTTTTTCCTTCTCTCCTCCACTTCTCCCTCCACTTCTCCTCTCCACTTCTCTCCACTTCTCTCCACTTCTCCTCCCTCCTCCTTCTCTTCTCCTCTCCTCTCCTCCACATCTTCTCTTCTCCTCTCCTCTCCTCCACATCTTCTCTCCTCCTCCACCTCCGGCGACCTCCTCCACAACTCCGGTGACCTCCACCTCCGGCGACCTCCACCTCCGGCGACCTCCTCCACAACTCCGGCGACCTCCACCTCCGGCGACCTCCTCCACCACCCCGGTGACCTCCTCCACAACCTCAACCTCCGGTGACCTCCTCCTCCACCCCGGCAACCTCCTCCACCACCGGCGACCTCCTCCTCCACCTCCGGCCACCTCCGGCGACCTCCGGCGACCTCCGACGACCCCTTCCTCCACCCACGGCAACACGGTCTCCGACGAGCTCCGACGAAATTCCGGCGGCCAGATCTAGATCCAGATCTGGATCTAGATCTGGCCGCCCTTTTTTTTTGAAATTCGAAAAAAATTTAGTGGCGCACGGCACTGGGATGCGCCACTAAAAATATTTCTGTGACGCACGGTAGTGAGATGCGCCACAGAATCTTGGCATTTCTGTGGCGCACCACCGGCGTGCACCACAGAAATATAATTTAGTGGCGAGAATTCTGTGGCGCATCCCACTTTTTTCAGGATGCGCCACAGAATTCCAAAAAGGTGCGCCACTAATAGGCCTTTCCCTGGTAGTGGAACATTACAATATTTAACACTCACAAGGCCAGATATATCATTCTCTGTTAATAAGGTTTGCCAATTTTTACATTCACCTACTACTGCTCATTGGACTCCTGTAAAAAGAATATTGAGATACCTCAAGGATACATGCAAAATTGGCCTAAGGTTCAGAAAATCTTCCTCTATGTGTGTGAGTGCCTTTTCTGATGCAGACTGGGCAGGTTGTCCAGATGATAGACGATCTACAGGCGGATTTGCTGTGTTTCTTGGACCAAATCTAATTTCATGGAGTGCATGAAAACAAGCAACGGTGTCTAGGTCGAGTACTGAAGCTGAGTACAAGTCTCTTGCGAATGCCACAGCCGAAGTCATGTGGGTGCAAACATTATTGACAGAACTGAAGATACCTCATCCTCAAGCAGCTCAATTATGGTGTGATAATATGGGAGCAACATATTTGTCTGCTAATCCAGTTTTTCATGCGAGAACTAAACATATAGAAGTTGATTACCACTTTGTCCGAGAGAGAGTAGCACAGGGATTGCTAGAGATCAAGTTTATACCCATAGGGGATCAAGTAGCAGATGGATTTACAAAACCACTCAATGTACGACAGTTAGAAGCTTTTCGAAACAATCTTAACTTAGTTAAGTTATGATTGAGGGGGTGTGTTAGAGATATTGTTGTAAACCAACCCGCGTGTATAAGGGTTCGGCTAGATAGATAAGATCGTGGTTATCTGTTGTAACAAACCCTCTGTAAATCCTCTTCGGCAGGTGGTTAAGCCGGCTATATAACACGTAGCGGTGACCCCTAACAGGGCAACACCTTCCAATCACGTACATTCACACCTCCCTCACTCAGGAGGAGCGGGGGAGCTTGCTAGCCCACGCTAGAAGCACCTAGAAGACTTGGGCACCAAGGAGGCACCGGCGCGGAGCGGGGGGACAGGGAAGTTGGACGGTGACAGCCTTTGCCCTCCGCCCTGCAAAAGGTGGCCTGACGCACCTGCCCACGACAGAGTATACTTGGATGAGAAGCAGCCACGTCGCCCCAACTGGGGGGCAACCCGGGGGGTTTTCCCGCCAAAACCCCCCACCACCTTGGAGCCATCTGTGGGATCCCCTTAGTCTATAAAAGGAGGACCTTGGCACCATGAAGAGCAGGTGGTTTTTGTTGAGCTCACTCACGCGACTACTAGCTTCGAGTTCTTCCCCAACGACGACTTCTTCCCTAACATCGGCAGCCTCTTCATCAACGACATGGGTGACAACGTCAACGCCAACGCTTCCGCTGCTGCCACACTGTATGATCTCTTGATCTTTCTGTTAGAGATATTCCTAGAGTTTCTGCTTATAGTAGTATCTCTAGATTCGTTTGGTTTATCTACTGTTTTAGTAGATCGCATGATTAGTTTAATTCTGGTTATTCTAGTCATAATATGTTTACTGTTTTCGCGGATTAAATCATTTGTAAAATTTCTTATATATTCAACAACCTGGACCCCTCGTGACGGTCCATTTTCCTACTGCAACTTCTGCCACGCTAACTCCAAGCGTCCGGAACCGCACCGACCGGGCAAAGAAAACAATTCTTCCGGAAGGAAAACCGTTGGCTCAAATATCTTCTCGGATACTAATCCCAGCGTTCATTATTGCAAAATATTCATACATACAGGAAATCGAACAATATTAATTTTAATTTTAATAAACACCCAATTAAAAATATATTTGTCCCTCGCATTCCCAAACGAGGGGGACCTAGCTAAACGTCCCAACAGAGAGGATGGAACTCTCTCCAACCTGAAACCCTCGTCACCGCCACCACCTCTAGCTAACGTGCCCTCCATCGTTGCCCCCTCCCCTGAAAACCTACTTGTCCCCACGCATGTCAAGCTCCACCCCCTACGTTAACTCATCTCCCCCCGTGGAGTTCGCTTGCCACTCCACGATCTTCGGTGAGCGACTCGGTCTCATGCCCGCACTAGTGGCTTTCATGTCCCAAGGGATGGTGATGTGCAATGGTGCGTAAGTTTCTAATTGGAATTGGAGAAGAGGAGGACGACGAAGATGAATACTTCAATTCCAGCAGGAGGCTAAACGTACGAGGCCATGTGTCATGTCGACCACTATTCAGGAGTTTGAAGGTTTCAGGCGCTATCGTCAAGATCAAATCGAATTCCTAAAAGACTTAGCGCGAGCGAAGAAGAAGGAGTGTATTTTATTGAAATCCGTTGGAGAAGAAAATCCTACGTTACTCAGTAGTTCAAAAAAATTAGGGAACACGAATATCTTAATTAATTGTTTTGAATTTTTTTTTTCTAGTTAGTTGTTTTGGTTTTGTGTTTTGTCTTGGTTTTAATGGAATGAACTGGTTTGAATTTATATTAGAATGAAATTCCTAGCTAGAAGTAGAAAATCAGCCGGAACTCCCTTATGCCTAGAATGTGTCAAGATATTGTTATTAAAAATATAAATATCTGTTTCGCAAAAAAAAAATATAAATATCTGAGATACTAAATCCATATTATATTAGATTCATGCTCGTCTCGTCACAGTAGCTAGCGCCTAGCGGAGTCAGCACTGCATGCCATGCCATAGGATTCCTTGGACAGGACACTGCTGCATCCGAATTAAAGTAGTACCAAAGAGAAGAGAGGCGCTAGCTCTAGCTCTGGCCTGTGGTAGAAAGAGAGATAAGGTGAGTCAGCCAGGGTGGTAATTTTCCTGCTGCCACGCTAATAAGTACAGTAGTACACATGTGCACGAATAGTTAATCCTGCATGGCGGGATTTAGTAACTGAAAATAAAAACCTAGATGTGCCTTCCTCTTCGTCATGTTCGTAGCCCTTCGCCTCCACCTAGCTCACCGACTCTTTCACAACCTAAACGGAGCGAGTACCTAGCGACCACATCCGACTCATCCAGATGGGGCAATTCGTGCGGGCTAAATCAGAAGATCGATTATGGAGGGGGAATTCTTGTTTAGGAGATGATGGCGACATCAACATTGATTTTTGATCCGTGACGCGACGAAGCAGGAGCAGCTCTCATTTCCAGCGAGAACTACCTAAACGCCCCAAGGGAGAGGATGGTACCCACGCCGAAACCCTCGTCACCGCCGCCACCTGTAACGTGTCCTCCATCGCCCCCTCCTCCCCTAAACACATGTTTGTCCCCACGCTACAAGAAAAGACTCGTGAGCAGCTCAAGATCGACTCGCTTTTTAGCTCGATTCCAGATCGACTCGAAAAAAAAATGAGCCGAGTATGAGCGTATTCTATAGCTCGAACGGAAAATGAGTTGATCTTGAGCAAACTCTAGCTCGCTCGATTTTAGCTCAGTAGCTCGAAATAATAGAAATAGTTATAATAATTCAGATATATATTAAAAGAAAATGGATAATTTGCTACCTTATATGTTGTGAACAGGATTGTTCTTTCCTTATACATGCAACCAAATCCGAAAGGTTAATTAAGTGCACAATTTTTGCACAAATTGTATTTGGTATGTCCCTATAAATAGGCTATAATACGACTCCTGCCAAACTTTCATAGCAGACACACGCACATTCTATACCATGGTTGTTATTGCAACAATATCTTATAGTGTTTTGTCACGATGTCGTTGTGGTTTAACTATAGGAACTATTTGCTTTCAAATATAGAAATTTCCATTGTCTTGCTTGGCTCGAAACTCGCTCGAGATCGTTACAAGCTGAGCATGAGCCAGTATTACAGATCGACCATTAACTCGACTCATTTTGAGCTCGCTCGAATTTGAGTATGAGCTGAGTCGGGTGTAACTCGCTCGAACTCGACTCGTTTGCCCTAGTCTCAAGTGCTCCCCTAAGGCTGGTGCTAGTGGGGGCGGTAGCCGGGGCGGTACCGCCCCGCGCGGGGCGGTACCGCCCCGCGCGGGGCGAGAGGGAGGCGGGACGGCAGCGGGGGGCGATGGATCCGTCGCCCGGCGGTAGCGGGCGTTACCACCCCGCTGTCGCCCGCATTGGCACCATGGCGCGGGCGAGAGGGAGGCGAGAGGCGGGCGAGAGCGGGATATGTTAAAAGTCAAACAACACCGATCAATGCAAGAGAGAGACGGTCATGCACACCTCAGTCAGCGTAGCTCGTGTATTTTTTTTTTCTTTTTTTTTTTGAATAACCGCAGCCGGAGGACAGGTTGCTAGCTAGCTAGCTCGTGGTTGCAACGCAATTTAAGCCCACTCTGCATTCGCGGCCCAACTGCGCGCTTCGGTCTGTCTGTGGCTCTGTGCTACCGCAGACGCAGATACGAGGTGGTGGTGGGATTTTTAGTCCCGCCTCGCCAGCTGAGGGGGAGCGGCAGCAGCTTATATACCCTTCTCTAGTGAGTTCACTCGAACTCCTCAGAACCTCTTATATGTGAAGCAACTTGTATTGCCCCCTGTGGGGCCCTGGGTGCTGGTGGTGTTGGGCTCTACAGGAAGAAAGGGCACGTGGCGTGGGCATGTTCAACACATGAATAATGTATCCATTCGCAAGCAGGCCCTGTGTCTTGACCTTAGAGCTCAGCCTCCTCGCCCAGGGCGGGATTTTTAGATTTTTTTGCAATTTCGTTTTCTTGGCACGTGCTACTAGAATTAATCAAACCGTAAAAACAGTTTAAATGTGGTCAACTAGCTAGCCCTAAAAAATTATAAAATAGGTCTAAAAAAATGGTTTGTGCGAAACAAAATGTCCCAGTACATTTTTGTACAACACGTGTGGCCATTAAACCCTAGCTGGTGCGTTCCGGCCATCGAAAAACTCCCATCAAAACCTAGATAATCAAAGGTATCTGAAAAGGAGGTAGCACTTTGCAAATGTTTTTTCGAATCCTACTACCGCAACTCCTCGCTTCTTGTCCGAATCTTGGCTCGAGAATACATGATGATGCTTCTAGTGCCGACTTTCTCCATTCCGTCAACCTAACGCGTGTCTTGGTCCTTGCATATCTGTATTGACTTGCTTCAAGTGTGATGGTACCCCTTTGTGTACTCATGTCCATTAACAGTGTAGTTGCAAGTCGGAGCATCACCACTAGCTAGCCTCACAAATAAGTGAGATCTTTGCAAAACATTGATATCACTGAGTGTGCCCGACAAACCAAAAAAACAACGACAAATCCAAAAATCCTCGGATGCAACAGCCTCAAGAACAATTGTTGCATCACCACTCTTGCCACACAATACTGTCTGTGCCATGCCTTCGGGCAGTGTTTCCACATCCAATGCATACAATCAACACTACCTAGCATGCCCGGCCAACCAATTTTGTGCCATCAACCTCGCCGTGTCCTCATTCGTTGCTCTAAAATAAATAGGACCGAAGAGGCAGATTATCACTTTGGCGAAAATGCGCACCGACTCGATTGTAGTATACTCGTCAATGCGAAGATACTCATCGGCGTAGTCCGCCCGAATGCCGTATGCAATCACCCTCATCGCTGCGGATTTCTTCCGATACGCGCTAAACCCACAATTTGTCCACATTCCTACGGCCAATACTGTCTGTGCCATGCCTTCGGGCAGTGTTTCCACACCCAATGCATACAATCAACACTACCTAGCATGCCCGGCCAACCACGAGCCTCATTTTGTGCCATCAACCTCGTCGTGTCCTCATTCGTTGCTCTAAAATAAATAGGACCGAAGAGGCAGATTATCACTTTGGCGAAAATGCGCACCGACTCGATTGTAGTATACTCGTCAATGCGAAGATACTCATCGGCGTAGTCCGCCGGAATGCCGTATGCAATCACCCTCATCGCTGCGGATTTCTTCCGATACGCGCTAAACCCACAATTCGTCCACATTCCTACGGCCAATACTGTCTGTGCCATGCCTTCAGGCAGTGTTTCCACACCCAATGCATACAATCAACACTATCTACCATGCCCGGCCAACCACGAGCCTCATTTTTGTGCCATCAACCTCGCCGTGTCCTCATTCGTTGCTCTAAAATAAATAGGACCGAAGAGGCAGATTATCACTTTGGCGAAAATGCGCACCGACTCGATTGTAGTATACTCGTCAATGCGAAGATACTCATCGGCGTAGTCCGCCGGAATGCCGTATGCAATCACCCTCATCGCTGCGGATTTCTTCCGATACGCGCTAAACCCACAATTCGTCCACATTCCTACGGCCAATACTGTCTGTGCCATGCCTTCAGGCAGTGTTTCCACACCCAATGCATACAATCAACACTACCTACCATGCCCGGCCAACCACGAGCCTCATTTTTGTGCCATCAACCTCGCCGTGTCCTCATTCGTTGCTCTAAAATAAATAGGACCGAAGAGGCAGATTATCACTTTGGCGAAAATGCGCACCGACTCGATTGTAGTATACTCGTCAATGCGAAGATACTCATCGGCGTAGTCCGCCGGAATGCCGTATGCAATCACCCTCATTGCTGCGGATTTCTTCCGATACGCGCTAAACCCACAATTCGTCCACATTCCTACGGCCAATACTGTCTGTGCCATGCCTTCGGGTAGTGTTTCCACACCCAATGCATACAATCAACACTACCTAGCATGCCCGGCCAACCACGAGCCTCATTTTGTGCCATCAACCTCGCCGTGTCCTCATTCGTTGCTCTAAAATAAATAGGACCGAAGAGGCAGATTATCACTTTGGCGAAAATGCGCACCGACTCGATTGTAGTATACTCGTCAATGCAAAGATACTCATCGGCGTAGTCCGCCGGAATGCCGTATGCAATCACCCTCATCGCTGCGGATTTCTTCCGATACGCGCTAAACCCACAATTCGTCCACATTCCTACGGCCAATACTGTCTGTGCCATGCCTTCGGGCAGTGTTTCCACACCCAATGCATACAATCAACACTACCTAGCATGCCCGGCCAACCACGAGCCTCATTTTGTGCCATCAACCTCGCCGTGTCCTCATTCGTTGCTCTAAAATAAATAGGACCGAAGAGGCAGATTACCACTTTGGCGAAAATGCGCACCGACTCGATTGTAGTATACTCGTCAATGCGAAGATACTCATCGGCGTAGTCCGCCGGAATGCCGTATGCAATCACCCTCATCGCTGCGGATTTCTTCTGATACGCGCTAAACCCACAATTCGTCCACATTCCTACGGCGAGTAAAATACCGACAATTGGCCTCGCAAGGTTTCTACAATTTTGACGAACATGGATCGACACATTCGGTAGCTTCAACGGAAGATCTAAGCCGGGTAGGTTGGTATCTCAGTGAAGTAGTCTCGCATGAGCAGCTCGTTGCCGTAGCAACGATTCCGGGTAGGTTGGTATCTCGGGGAATGCATAGGCGGCCGACTTTGGATCCTCGCCTCTTCCTCCTATGCATATCCTAGAACTCCTTCACGGTGAGGACCACCACCGCCATTGCTGTCGGTGGTTGGCGAGCAACATCTCAACATCCGAGTCGTCGGACTCGGATGAGTCCTCAAGAAAAAATTGGTCGCACGGGCTCAAATCCATCTAAAGCAAACACGGGAAGAGAAAATAAATCCACCGGAAAATCGACCGGGATTGAGCGGAGATTCACTCACCGACGGATCCGGTGCGGCGGCGGAGAATGGGCGGGGAACGGCCGGAATCGAGGGGCGGGCGAGTTGGATCCGGTGCGGCGGCGACTCAGCTGGAGGAAATACAACGGGAAATGGCCGGAATAGAGGACGGCGGGTGGCGGCGGCGACGACTCGGGAACAAAGAGTAACTACCCGACACGGAGCTGAAATGTCCCTCCCGCCAACGCCTCACAGGTTTTCCAGGGCACCTGGTTCGGAGGGGAAAATTGTGTATACTCGATTTCGGGGGAAAAGTTCTCGGTTCTGATGCATCATGGTGTGCGCCGCTTCTTGATCGCACGCGCGGGGTAATTCCTTTTTCTTTCACACGCTCGCTACATCGATGCAAAAGGGGTTTGATTCTTTTTCTTTTGTTTGCTCCTCCTAGGTTTAAAAAAGAAAACTTTTTTGCACCTTTTAAAATAGCGTCCTAATAAAACTTCCTCTACTTTCTTTTACACTTGTATTTTGTTGGGATCTGCTAGAAGTCTAGATTCAATAATCAGACCATAAGAAAAAAAAAGATTTAAATAGTGACATTCATATGGAACATATGTTCATATGATGAAAGGGACGGAAAATAGACCGTCTAGGTATATTAATCCTGCGCGTGTCCCTAGGTCATCAATTTGACTTATATAATATTAATTATATAACATAAAAATTATATTGTTAGAAAATATAGAATCCAAAGTTTCTAACGATACATTTTTGTCATGTATGCATCATATTAAGTTGATCAAATTGACGACTTAGGACTATGCGTAAGACTAATATACCTAGATGGAGGTAGTAATAAACTAGCATGAACACTCCCTTTATTGATGGTTGCACACTACGCAGATATTTGTTAGAAGTATTATTTAGATACATATATCATGATACTTCAGGATACTAGTAGAATAGACATACATAACTATATAAATATAATCTATGAAACTGTCACAGATTACATGGTTCGGTGTTGATGTTTTAACGATGCAATATCTCTAAAATTATGGAAAAAATATACAAAATACAATATAAAGTTTTGCACGAAACAGTATTACAAAAACACTTATGCCACAATTATGTAACAGAGTACAACTTAACTAATGTTTGTTGATATTTTTATGGTAACTTAAAATATAAAACTAAGTTTGTCATTCTAATGAAAAATATTTATACAAATATAATATATCATGATACTTAAGGATACGAATAGAATAGACATACAGAACTATGTAAATATAATCTATGAAACAGTCACAAATTACATGGTTCGGTTTTGATGTTTTAACGATGCAATGTCTCTGAAATTATGGAAAAATATATTACAAAATACAATATAAAGTTTTGCACGAAACAGTATTACGAAATCACTTATGCCACAATTATGTAACAGAGAACAACATAACTAATGTTTGTTGATATTTTTATGGTAACTTAAAATATAAAACTAAGTTTTTCATTCTAATGAAAAATATTTATACAAATATAAATGTTCAGTGTAAAAATTCAGGAAGATCTTCCACAGTGCCATCACAACCACGAGTGAACAAGGTTGTGACGGAATACTTAGTCATTTAAGAACTGAGTGTTTCCTTACGAAATAGCATTGTACACAACTTGGGGCTTCCTTAGGAAATAGCATGATACATTGATGTATTCTGATGGCAATTTTTGCATAAGGTGTGCTAATATCTAAAGCATTTATCAGAGCCAATTCGTTCGCACAACACACCTTCGCTAAAGGTTCACTCCACTTTATAACAAAGCTGTTAAGTTCTACGAGGAGATAGCAGATCAACTTGTGCATCAAGGGCATGTGCTTGATCTATTTACATGTGCACTTGGCCGGTTTTGTCCCATGCCCCCTTGTTTTTAAGGATCAGAGATTAGCTTGCTTAATGAGAATATTGTTTGTTACTTTGTTTTCTTGGTTTTGGTCACTATGAATGTAGTAGACTTGAACCAGCGTTGTGCTGTGTACCAATCGTAGACTGCTACCTCATTAGCATGTTTGTCTCACCATAATTTTGAAAATATTAATTAAAGCAATTTTTTTGAGGCTTGACTGTAGGGCAACCGCCCCACAGCAATTTATTTATATAAAACAGGGACAAAGCCCAAACTGTACAGAGGGTAAAAAAACTAGAAATATGTACATAACATAGTTATAACAGAGAATCAAGCCATGATTGAAACATGGATAAAGCTTGGTCTTCATTCTATATTCCTATGCTTAAGCAAGGACATGTCATGGATAAAACCACTCCTCCACCTGCTGAAAGTAGGAGTTTCATGTCTGAAAATTGCTCCATTCCTTTGTAGCCATATGTGATGGCAGGCGACAATAAGCACCTCCATGAAGAACCCATGGCCAAAACTAGCCCTAGCTAGCTGGATAACTTGCTGCAGCTCACCATTGTCAGTCCACTGAATTTGCAAGTAGTTCCAGACCCTCTGACTGAAGTTACATGTGAAGAAAAGGTGTAATCTATCCTCATAGGCTCCGAGAGGACAAAGCACGCAGTGGGTGTCATCAGTGACTTGCCGGTGTCTCCTCTTAAGAAGGTCCCTTGTGTTTAATCTGTCTCTTAGAAGCAAGCCAAGCAAAAACCTTGTAGTTCATAGTACAGGAAGATTTCCAAATCCAAGATTATACTTTAGGCACTGAGATATGAGAGAGTGATTAAAGCAATTATTGCCCTGAAACTATTTGTGTAATCATTTTATTGTCCTTAAAGTTCCATGATTGTGCATCATGTGCATCATCCTGTTATTCCAGTCACTAAATTGATACTACTCTCGTAAGCATTATATTACGGTCTTGGAATCTCCATGACCGAAGATACTGTTATTCGAGAATTCAGGGTCATAGTGTAATCTTAACCCAATTTTGTAGAGGAAATTTAGCAGATTTTACCCGCTAAGGGAGTACATACAGGATGGTGGCGCATTCTGAGTATAACTGACAAGTAACACCGGTCCTTTTTTTGGTAACTCTCTAAAGTGCGTATGCAATAGGATTTGTCAAAAAGAAAAGGATAAGGACAAATGTCAGGGAAACTTATTTGTTGGTTGGCACATCACAGTACACTGTTGACTTCCCTGGATAAGATTTATTCGATACTTAAGAGTCTTTTGGCATGTTGCTGCTTCTGCACAAAAATCCTCTTTCCTCAAATACAGTGGTAGGTCAGGGGGAACACTAGCGCTTGTGTGGTCTAGATAAAAAAAACATCACTATGCCTAGTATTTGATAGTGGCAGAGCTCAAGGCTGGCTAATGATGGGCTTTCCATCCTGGAAAAAGCTCAGCTCAAGAAGAAGGTTGATAATCTGGAGAAGCCGGCCACCAAAAAAAACCCTCCCAAGGTATAAAACCGAAACTTCCTGACAGTAATATTTTCTCTGCATTTAGATATCCCAGTTTCATTTCCATTGCTAGTTCAATTGGGATGAAGTTGAAATGCATGAAAATGATGTAGATACTGGGCAAGAAACATTAAATAGTAACATGCATGTAGTAGACACTGACCAAAGTGATGATTCACTGCATACTCCTAGCCATCTATGGAATGGACCTGAGGATATTTGTGAAAGTAGATTTATATGGTAAAAAATTAGGAACATTGGGCGGGGCAAGCACTCCAAGACAAGATTTCCCAAGTGAATTACGGCATTTGGAATATCAGAGGGATTGCTGCCTTGGGTAGAAAAGAATGCATCATAGTTTTTTTCTTGAAAGTTAAGCATTCTATAATGGAGATGATATTATTTTCAATGGAATAACCTGGATTAGTATGAAACAGATCTGGTGGCACATCTTAAGAATTATGAAAAGATGGGACTGCCTTTTAAGGAATCGATGATGGCATTGGTTGGAGATTTCTGCCAACACTTGTTTGACAAAAGTTGCAGCTACCCGCTCATGATCATGCAGGGGTGAGCTGCCAGCGAAAAAACTGAAGCTAAATACCTGAAAGAGTCCTCCATCTCGGGCCTGAATGATGACTGGGCGAAGTTTAGCACAATCCATGTGAGCTCTGGCAGTCCTTGGTCGATCCTAGATGGCTAGATGCTGCACTCTTCTGACACAGCCAACGTCTTTGCAACCAGAAGAGGTCTCTGTTGTTAGATGTGTATAGAGATATTGTTCATACTTACTGTTCATCCTCATGTATATGTACTGGCTTTGGCCCCTTTGGAATACATGAGAGTTCATTCCGTAACATGGTATCAGAGCGCAGGTGCTCTCCTTCTCCCCACCCGTAGCAACTCCGTCGCCGTTGCTCCGGCCGACCTGCTGCCCGGCCGCCGCCGTCCCCACGGCCTGCTGCTGCTTCTGCGGCCTGCTCCCGGTCGCCGCCGTCCTCAGTCGTCGTCCGCCGCTGCTGCTCTCCCTCGCAGGTTCGTCCGCACCGGCCCGGCTCCTCTCCTACCGAGCCGCCGCCGGCAACTCCTCCCCGAGCCCGCATCCTCTGCTCCCCACGCCTTTTCCCCATCCGCCGTCCTCGTCGCGCCGGTCGCCCTGCCGTTCCGGCCGCCGGCCTCCTCTGCCCGGCTGACCACGGATCCATCCGTGTCTGCCCGGCTGACAACCTTGGATCGCTCGAGTGCTGCTGCCTTGCTCTCCTTCGATCGAGCGCTGCTGCCTTGGTCTCTTTCGATCGGGCCTGCTGGTGAGTTCCCGATCCAGATCCAATAGTAGTTGACTTCATTTCCAAAAAAAAAAAAAAAAAAAAAAAACAGAGAATCCGTAATGTCTTCTTCGGGATGCCCTCTCTGCTTACCGGGATGATTTGTCTGTTTACACTCAGTGGTGCAATGATGATGCTCGTGCTGCTACTGTCCTTACTGCCAGTGTTCTGCCTCAGTTTGCCTCTGAGTTCATGGGATTGGGCACTGCTGCTGCAATGTGGACATTTCTTTGTCAGCGCTATCAGCCATCTGGTGATGCTCTCTACCTATCTGTGGTTCGTCAGGAGCATGCTCTTCAGCAGGGAGACTCTACTGTTGATGAGTTCTACACCCAGAGTTCTGCCATCTGGCGCCAGCTTGACTCTCTGAGGACTGTTGTTTGTGGTACTTGTCGATGCTGTCAGACAGTGAGGTCAGATTTGGAGTTTCACCGTGTCCATGAGTTCTTGTCTCGCCTCCGTTCTGAGTTTGAGCCTCGGCGTGCACACTTACTTGCTCGTGGTCGTGTTCCTATATCAGAGGTGCTTGCAGAGCTTCGTGCTGAGGAGACACGCCTTCGTTCTGCTGGTTTGCTTGCGGTCCCCACTGTGCTAGCTGCTCGAGCTCCTGTGTCGTCTGCCAGGCCCCCTACTCCACCGCTGCTTCCCACTCCTTCAGGGGGGTGGGCCGACCTCGCTCTCACACCTTCTGTGGCTACTGCAAGAAGCCAGGTCACCCAGAGTCTGATTGTCACAAGAAGCAGCGCGACCTGAGGCGCTCCTCTACCGCGCCTCGTGCCCCTCCATCGACCCTGTCACTCACTGATCAAGATATTATGCAGCTCAAGCGTCTACTGGCTTCCTCGGGCTCCTCCTCGACGGGCACCGTCGCTTCGGTTACTACTACCACCACTCCACCACCACCATCCACACAGTCAGGTACATCTCCGTGGGTTCTGGATTCTGGAGCTTCCTTTCACATGTCTTCTGATTCCTCTGCCCTGTCCTCTCTTAGGCCTCTTGATTCTCCTGTTAGTGTTCTTACTGCCGATGGCACACCTCTTCCTGTTGCTAGTCGTGGCATCCTGTCTACTCCATCTTTTTCTGTTCCGAGTGTTTCTCATGTTCCTCGTCTTACCATGAATCTTTTTTCCGCTGCCCAACTTACTGATTCTGGTTGTCGTGTCATCCTTGATGCCGACTCTTGCTCTGTTCAGGATCGTCGGACCACGGCTCTGGTTGGCGCTGGCCCTCGGCGCCGTGAGACTCAGGGTCTTTGGGAGGTTGACTGGCTTCGTGTTCCTTCCGCTACCACCCCACCCGCCAGTTCACATGCTCTTGCCGCCTCCTCCTCTGCATCCTTTCAGCAGTGGCATCATCGACTTGGTCATCTATGTGGCTCTCGTTTGTCTTCGTTAGTGCGTCAAGGTGTCTTAGGCTCTGTCTCTGGAGATGTCTCTTTACATTGTGATGGTTGTAAACTTGGAAAACAGACCCAGTTACCTTATCCCTTGAGTGAGTCTGTATCTCAGCGTCCCTTTGACCTTGTTCACTCTGATGTATGGGGTCCTGCACCTTTTGATTCAAAAGGGGGGAATCTCTACTATGTTCTCTTTATTGATGATTACTCTCGTTACACTTGGCTTTACTTTCTGAAATCTCGTGGCGAGGTTCTCTCCATATATAAGCGATTTGCTACCATGGTTCACACCCAGTTTTCTACGCCCATTCGTGTTTTTTGTGCTGACTCGGCTGGTGAGTATATCTCCCAGATGTTGCGTGGTTTCCTTGCCGAGCAGGGTACTCTTGCCCAATTCTCTTGCCCTGGCGCCCATGCTCAGAATGGTGTTGCTGAGCGCAAGCATCGCCATCTCCTTGAGACGGCTCGTGCGATGATGATCGCCGCCTCTCTTCCACCTCACTTTTGGGCTGAGGCCATCTCTACATCCACCTATCTCATCAACATTCAGCCGTCGGCTGCTTTGCAGGGTGGCATACCTATGGAGCGTCTCTCTGGTCGTTCTCCTGACTATTCTGCTCTTCGTTCGTTTGGGTGTGTGTGCTATGTTCTTCTTGCCCCGCGCGAACGCACCAAATTGACCGCTCAGTCGGTTGAATGTGTCTTCCTTGGCTATAGTGATGAGCACAAGGGTTATCGGTGTTGGGATCCTGTTGCTCGCCGGCTACGTATTTCGCGTGATGTGACTTTTGATGAGTCTCGTTCATACTACCCGCGTCCTTCCTCCTCGACCGTTTTCGTGGAGGATCTCTCTTTTCTCCTCCTCCCTGATACTTCTTCCTCTGTGCCACGTGTTTCCCCTCCACCTCCCCCTCCGATGAGTCCCACTATTCCTGACACGCCACCGACGCCACCCTCCCCACCTTCCTCCTCTCCTTCCTCGTCACCTACCTCTCCACCATCCTCTCCGGTGCATTCTCCCCTTTCCCCCTTTCCTCTCCACTACACTCGTCGTCCTCGTGTTGTGGATGATTCCTCTGACATACCCTCTACTTCCGGTTCATAACCTCCGTGCTCGGCCTTCCTTACGACCTCCTCCTCGCTACTCTCCTTCTCAGTACGGTCTTTCTGCCGTTGCTGAGCCCACTTCCTATCGGGATGCCATGGCTCAGTCTGAGTGGCAGTTTGCGATGGCCGAGGAAATTGCTGCGCTTGAGCGCACCGGCATGTGGGATCTTGTTTCCCCTCCTCCTGGTGTTCGTCCCATCACGTGCAAGTGGGTCTATAAGATTAAGACTCGCTCCGATGGTTCCCTTGAGCGGTACAAAGCTCGTCTTGTGGCTCGTGGTTTTCAGCAGGAGCAGGGACGCGATTATGATGAGACATTCGCTCCTGTTGCCCACATGACCACTGTTCGCACTCTTCTTGCTGTGGCTTCTGTTCGTCATTGGTCTGTGTCTCAGCTTGACGTCCAGAATGCCTTTCTCAATGGTGAGTTGCGTGAGGAGGTTTATATGCAGCCACCACCGGGGTACTCTGTTCCTGATGGTATGGTTTGCCGTCTTCGGCGCTCTCTCTACGGCCTTAAACAAGCCCCTCGCGCCTGGTTTGAGCGTTTCGCTTCTGTGGTGACTGCCGCTGGTTTCGTGCCTAGCGACCATGACCCTGCGCTGTTTGTCCACACCTCACCTCGTGGTCGGACGCTCTTACTCTTATATGTTGATGACATGATCATTACTGGCGATGACTCTGAGTATATTGCCTTTGTTAAGGCCCGCCTCCGTGAGCAGTTCCTGATGTCAGATCTTGGTCCTCTTCGCTATTTTCTTGGGATTGAGGTTTCTTCGACTTCTGATGGCTTCTACATCTCACAAGAAAAATATATTCAGGATCTTCTTGCTCGCGCCGCTCTTGGTGATGAGTGCACTGCTGAGACTCCTATGGAGCTCAATGTTCAGCTTCGTGCTACCGATGGTGATCCCCTCACAGACCCGACACGCTATCGTCATCTTGTTGGGAGTCTTGTCTATCTGGCTGTCACTCGTCCCGACATATCATATACTGTTCACATTCTGAGTCAGTTCGTATCTGCTCCCAGTTCTGTCCACTATAGTCACCTTCTCCGTGTTCTACGATATCTTCGTGGCACGATCTCTCGCCGCCTTTTCTTTCCTCGCTCTAGCTCTCTCCAGCTCCAGGCCTACTCTGATGCTACGTGGGCGAGTGATCCCTCTGATCGCCGCTCGCTGTCTGCCTACTGTGTTTTTCTTGGAGGATCTCTCATTGCCTGGAAGACGAAGAAACAGAAGGCAGTTTCCCGCTCTAGTGCAGAGGCTGAGTTGCGAGCGATGGCTATGTTGACGGCTGAGGTGACCTGGTTGCGATGGTTGCTAGCAGACTTTGGTGTTTCTGCTGCTGCACCGACTTCTCTATTGTCAGACAGTACTGGTGCCATCAGCATTGCGCGTGACCCAGTCAAGCATGAGCTCACCAAGCACATCGGCGTGGATGCCTCCTTTGTGCGTGCTGCTGTGCAGATCAGATTCTTGCTCTTCACTATGTGTCCTCCGAGTTACAGCTGGCAGATTTCTTCACGAAGTCACAGACTCGAGCGCAGCATGGGTTCTTACTCTCCAAACTCAGTGTTGTTGACCCACCATGAGTTTGAGGGGGGGGGTGTTAGATGTGTATAGAGATACTGTTCATACTTACTGTTCATCCTCATGTATATGTACTGGCTTTGGCCCCCCTTTGGAATACGAGAGTTCATTCCGTAACATCTGTGATGTGATGATCGTCACCCCCTCGAGGAAGAAAGATGTAGCTCGCACTTGCTCTTCTCCCCTCACACTATTTTGCCTAGTAGCTGCTGTAATAACCGAACGTGTAGTTTTCAGTTTCGCTACTCTGCTCTGCGGAGAGCCCTGAGACTGTAAACGATGTGGCCTGATCGCGGGTTTCTTCAATGGAATCGGGAGTGATCTCCTGTTTTTCTGAAAAAAAAAAGAAAGTCAGTGAGGATTGATTCTACCTGCACCAGTATAGATCTGTTTTGTTTCCCGTGGAACTTGGTTATAACTGTCCATTTCCCTTAGACACTTGATATACGTAATTGGCAAAATGTTGCCAGAACGATCTGGTGGTAGGAACACTAGTGTAGTTTTTTGGAGGCGTGGAAGGAAGTGATCTTGAGGAGGAGGGCAGGCGGCCACGGAGCCGAGCAATATAGGAGACGGCGACGAAGAGGGCCAGCGCTGCCGGAGTGGTCGTCCTTCAGCCCGTACCCCGTACCGAAGGCCATGGCGAAGACGAAGATGAGTATGGAGATGAACTCGGCGACGCCGGTGCGCGCGGAAGGTGTCCTTGCTCTTGACGCTGACCTCCAGCACCAGCAGGCGAAGGTCTGGCGCCGCACCGGGTTGGCGATCATCGCACGCCGTACGTGGCTGTGGTCGATCATCGCCGGCCGCGGCGGCGCGCGTCACCATCTTCCTGACCCCCGTTCACCTCTCCTTCCTCTCTACGTTCGACTCTTTGATTCAGCCTACAAGATTGACGTACGCAACTATGGCTCAAAACACCAAACTGGGTAGAGTAGAGGAGCCAGAATCGATGATGGTCAAGGGCTGGCTGAAAATTCTGATGTGATCTCAAGGTTCTAGACAAGATCCATGATGCTCAGCTCAGTCAGGGTGGCATAGGGGAAGTAGATATCTCTGACAGAGCCAATGGCCAGAGAGGTGAAGAGTTCAGTTTTGGCCAAAAGTAAACCGGTTCTAAATTTTTAACCCTCATTGAACTTTTATTTTTCTACCGCTAAACACTATGGTGGTAAGAATTAATGGGAGTACCGTCAGTCCATACGGCGACGAGTTAGACAAAGTAATGTTGCGGTCTCTGCAGACGATAAGTAGTGGATATATAGATCAATTGCTAGGCCACCATCTCCTCCGCGACTTGGGTTGGGTTCGAACCGATTGTAACCGTAATTTTTACCATTATCTATTCCTCCGCGAAATTTGTCAAAAAAAAATTATTAAAAAAATCGTGTACAGTCTATTAAAAAATAACAATGGGCACATTTTATTAAAAAAATAAAGCTTAATGCGAAGAGCATTAAGCAACCCATGTTTTAGCACATCGAGTCGCACGAACGGATAATCGTGTACAGTCTAGGTGTAGTTATGTGAGTGCGCCGGTTTAGAACCCAGTTTCACTGGAGCTCTTAGAATAAATCGAAAATGGTATTTAAAAGGTCCAATACTGATATGATTGAAGTATCTGCAAAAGTTTGTTAAAAACATGTTCTATTTTTGGCAATACGAAACTCACAAAATAGTGGATCTAGAAACAACTCGTTTTTTATATCCATATTCATCTTTTAAAAATCCCTTTATCAAAAAAATAAATATTCATCTTTTATGTAGATTACATATGCAAATATTTGTTTTTGAGGGAAACAGCAGCGTCTCCGACGTTCTGCGAAGCTTTATTAATCATCAAATCAAAAATTACATCGTTTATAAGTTTGTCTAACAAAAAGCTAGGGGGTTCATCGACCCAATTATTAAAATCCTTATTAAAAAAGCACACTTGAGCTAGCTCGTGAGCCACACTGTTCCCTCGGACAATGATTAAAGGTGACACTACGTATCGATGCAACCATGTTGATACAATCCGCAAAAATAACGATCGATTCATTCCATCAAGCCTCTTCTCCTGTGCACGCCTCAGTGACTTCAGTAGCTTTAGATTCCACCTGTATCATATAGAAACCCATTTTATTATTTGATAAAACTTGTGACGTACTATGCTTTTCTTTCAACAAAAATAGATATTACTAGAACATAAGGTTTTCGAGTTTCTTAAAAAGCCTCCAATAAATGGGGTTCCAAACTTCCAATGGCACATTTTTTGGCGTAAAAAATGTATGTACAACATGTATGCAAAAGCTGACAAAGTCATACACATGGCCTGGTTTAAGAACCTCTCTCATTTTTGTGAGGTGGTCATGAGTTCGAATCCATGGCAAAATATTGATATTTAATCGTAGTATGGACGGTACCACAGTAGGAGACCAAATTTAATCGTACTATCGGTGGGTTTGACTTTTAGTAAAAAAGGTTAGCTCAGACAAAAAATTCCGTCGTAGGAGACCAATTCAACCGTTAAAGGGCTATTTAGATACTATATAGTGCTCCACCGTAGGAGACCAATTCAACCGTTATCGAGGCTATTTAGATACTATATAGTGCTCCACCGTAGGAGACCAATTCAACCGTTATCGGGGCTATTTAGATACTATATAGTGTTGTTTGATGCATCCACAAGATGGTCCAATACATGTCTAATATCAACAATGAACCATTCTTCTACGAAGTTGATCACTCAAATCATGAAACAAGGAACCCCGCAGCAATCCATAAGTGAAAATGACATCGAGTAGTACGTTGCACATTTTTATCGTAAGAAAGCCAATATGCTTATTTTTCGAATGGTGAGGATATGTGTTTACCGAAAACATGTTCAGCTAGGATCCTAATACGGATGAACAAAATCAAGCCATTGATCTAGCATTTGTTTTCTCAAAGGAAAGCAGCATTGCTTTTTTATTTATTTAAAGATTTGGCTCATGGTCATAATGAATAAAGGTACCTTGAGTGCGATTCTGCAAAAACAGAAGAAGAAAAGAATGATCACTCTACAATCTTTATTTTCATCGTGATAAGACAAAGAAACTCATTGCACCACAGCTAATAACATGAAGCTTGTAACACGCACTCACCACCAGTCAAGACTCCACGGTGGCTTCGCTGGTTCTCCACTCCACATACCTCGCTGCGTACTGCATGGCTTCTTCATTTCTTCTTTCTCCATTTTCTTTTCAGAGACAATTTGCGTGCCAAGATGTTTGGAGGGAGAGGAGCATCACAATTGGTATGCCAAGATGTTTAGGCAAATAACGCGAAGGAGGAGCATTTTTTTTTGGTGCTCCAAGAGTTTGTGGTGCGGTCCGAAATAAAAGCGCCGGCACGTTCAAGCCTCACCGACTTCTCCGAACCAGCCATCCGGCCCCACCGATGATCAGATGCTCAAATTTTGGTAAGCATTTAGTTCATTATATAATCCTTGACTAAATGGAAATAGTCAAAGCCCCGCCTCTCACTTGTACAATTGTACAATGTACGGTTATGGTCAATGTTGTTTATATACTCCTTTCAAAACAGATTGTTGTTATTGCCTCTAGCTACTTGCTACACTTAGAAATGAAGTGTATTGCGGAACTTCAACAAGGATATCTACATTTAGGAAAGTACTCACTTGTAGTTTAGTAGGCCTTTTTTTTTCGGGGATGATGTTTTGGCACCCGGGACCAGGAGCATATGCTCCAAAGTTTCGAAACGAATTTTCGTTAATGCTGGTGCTTTTAGTTTGGGAAATGCTTTCTATCATCCGGGGGTTCGAACCAATCCATCGTCCGGGTCGCCCCGCACGCACGTGTCCACAGCGTGGTGTAAGGAGACGGGACGTAGGGCCCACCATGTTGCTCGCTTCTTATCCTTTCCTGCCATGCCAAAAAAAATCCCCTCGTCTCATGCTACACTGCTGGCACTCCATCCGCGCGCCGCCCCACCGTCCCCTTCGCAGGGCAGGGAGACGACCTTCGTCGGCGGTGCCCTCCTCCGGCGAGCAAGCTAGCAAGCGGCGTCCCCTATTCCCCACCTCTCCACAGCAACACATCTACCCCGTCCGCGACGAGCTCTTCCCGGAGCCATGGTCGTCCTCCGACGAGCTCGCGCTCGAGCCACCCGCTTCGCCTCGTGCCCGAGCACGCCGTCCCCTGACCCGCCCTGCCGTCTCCTCCTCGCGCGCTGCGCGGATGCCGGCGAGGCCACGCTCAGCTGGGTGGGGATGGTGGGAAGAGTGGTGGAGGTGGCGGACAAGCCCGACGATAGCTCGAGGCTGGCGAGCCCCTACCGCTACTCAGCCACCCTCCGCGGCGCCGGCGAGCGTGATCTAGGGTGTTGTGTTGAGGGCGCCGGCGACGGCTCTCCGGCCACCAGGACATCCACGACGCTCGGGGAGACAGGGAGGACATCATCCACAGCAACGGTGCTACCGTCGACGCTTGATGATGCTACCTACGGTGTTAGGTGTTGCTACCACAAGCTATCGACGATGCTACTTTTTGGCGGTGGTACCATGTTGCTCCTCTCCCTGCCTTTACTCCTCCGCCTACACTGCTCCTCCGCCGACACCAATGCNAGCCCGCCTGGTCTCCGGCCGGCCTGGCCGCCTAACGGAGATAGCCGGCCCGACTCCCAGCCGCACCAGCAGCCGAATGGAGTCGTTGCCGGGCGTGACCCAGTCGGGGGTGAGCAGCCTAGCGGCCTGGGAGCAGCCGGTGAGGGTTAACCGGCCCAACCTATTTTTTCTTCCTCTTTTCAGCCGGATGGCTCTTTGCATCTTATCTTTTTTCTTTCTTCCTTGCCGGATGGCCCTTTTCTTTCTTCAGCCGGCCTAACGGAGCGGCATAGCGTGCGAGCGTGTCGGGCCGCCGGGGTCGGTGGGGCGTGAGCGCGACGCGAGGCAGCGTAACCGGCCACGACCAGCCGGGCGGATCCGGAGCCAGCGGCGGGGCGGAGCCGGCGGGCGGGCGGACGACGGCGAGGCATGGCCGGCGAGGCGGAGCGGTCGGAGAGGTGCAGCCGCGGGCGAAGTGGGCGCGGAGCAGTGCGGGAGCAGCCGGAGGTCGGGCATGAGGGGGCTCGAGGCGGAGCCGGCCTATGGAGTCGCGCAGGCGGAGTTGGAGGAACTTGGGCGTGGGCACTCGCGGGCGCGGGCGAGAACGACGCGGGCGTGAGCACGGGGAGAGAGGCGAGGTACGGGCGCGTAGGCGCGCGCGCGGGAAGTGCGGGGATTCGGCCTGCAGACGCGTGGGTGGAGGGCGTCGTTGAGGGGTATGCGGGCGCGCACGGGCGCCGACGGCAGCGAAGGCCGGGGGAGTGCCGTTGACGGAGACGCTCGCCGGCGGACGCTCGGACGTGGGCAAACAAGGGCGACGAGGAGGATGTTGGCGGCGCAGCCGCCGACAAACGCGCAGGCTCGGGCAGACAAGGATGACGCGGGCGCGAGTCCGGGGTGGTGGTGATGTCGAGCCCCGGAGTCCCCGGGTCCCCGAGTTTCTCCGGGAGAGGAAAGACAATTGGCACCTTGAGACGGCGACGTCGATGATGGTGAAGGGGATCCCGTCGAGATCGGGACTCCGGTCGCCGCTAGGCCCCACGGTGGGTGCCAAATGTCGTGGTTGCTTTCACGGCATATGCCAACGGGGTGGCTTAAGGTGTGGGGACTATGGCGCGAGCGACGGCGTTCTGGCGGGATTGGGCACAAGCATGCAAACTGACACACGATGTACCCAGGTTCAGAGCCCTCGTGACTCGTGAGGAGGTAAAACCCCTACTCCTGCATGATCAGGTGTATATGGTGGAGAATATGGTGTTACAAAGTTGCTCCTTGAGCTGTATATGAGCAGCCGGCTGGACTAGGCCGGCCGGCTGAGTGAGAGGCGCAGCCGGCTACCCGGGAGCTCCTCCGGGGCATGAGAGCGTTCTAGGGTTTCATTTGTGGCCTCTTCGTGGGTCGAGCTCTCGGTCCCCCTCGTCCCCATCTTCTGGTGGCCGCAACCCCCCTTATATAGGCCTGGGGGGTTGCTGTACATGTGTGGGGCCGACTGATTACACACTGACTGCTGGGTCCGGCTGCTCGACCCGGCCCCACCGGGTTCAGCTACAATCTTCTTCCCACAGTGTTCTTCCATCAGGCACAGTGGACGCCGCACGGTATGGAGGTGTCGCTGTCGGGGACGTGCGAGCCCGGGTGGCGCGCTTCCTGTCTTGCCGGCTCCACTACCGCCGGTTCCGGGTCGACGGTCTATTGCACGCCCCGTACTCTTCGTAGCCGGTATGGCCTTCTCCTTTATGTCTTGTCGGTGTGGTCGGCGTCGTACAACAACTGTACCGGGCGTCGTTGTTGTCGGGTCTTCAGTGTCCGACTAGCAGGTGGCCAGCCGGACACGCGTCCAGCCGGCCAAGGTGGTCAGCCGGACACAGCTTCTGGGCAGCCTGCCGGCCAGGCAGATGGCCAGCCGGCCAGGCAGATGGCCAGCCGGCCAGGCAGATGGCCAGCCGGCCAGGCAGATGGCCAGCCGGCCAGGGGGGCCAGCCGGATTTGGCCAGCCAGCAGGAGGGCCAGCCGGATTTGGCCAGCCAGCTGCTAGATCTTGTCGAGTCGTGGACTTTGGTATATCGGGGGATCATTCCCCCGGCAGATTCAGTCCCTTATTTCTATCTTTGCATTAGCTTTTCTGGTTTCACGCTTAATTATTTGTTTGGCTCACCTAGTTTTTTTAGTTCATTGCCTTATTTCTACCTCTTTATTTTTTTGGTTCACCAACTTAATTATTTATTTGGCTCGTTCACTTATTTTTCCCATTCATCGCCTTATTTCTTTATGTTCATTAACTTTTGGGGTTCATCGCCTTAATCATTTTTGTATTCATATATTTTGTATTTCGGCTCACTTAGTTTTCCTGATTGCCCTGACATCATTTTTGTATTCATATCTTTGTTCATGTCTGAACTATCAATGCCTAGTATGAATTCAGGCCGAACTAAAAATATACAAGAGAACAACATGAGCAGAAAGAAGAAGAATAAATGAAGATTTACTATTGTATGCTTCCCTATGAATATCCTGGAGATGATCTAGTACTGTTATTTATAATGTCATGTAAATATTAGCAATAGCTATTAGACGTTCCAGTTCCTTTCTTTTCTTTAACCAAATTCAGTTTCCTTCGTTTTTTTTTTATTCCAAACACATTTTCCATGTTAGCACAACTGTGTGACAAGCTAGTTTTCATCGATGAAGCAAACTTAAACATTTGCTCGATCTGTGAGCAACAAGCGCTAGCACTTTCTTGATTTCTCCGCCAGAAGGTACTCTCCATCGTTAAATCCCTAAATCAGTAAATGGGCCCAGGCCCAGAAAGGAATGATAAGAACAACGTGGCACGCGTTGGCCCGCAAATGGACGCAATGAGCCCTGAATAGGAGCTTCCGAAGCATGTCTGGCTCTCTCATATTTTTTGGTTCATCGCTTTTAGATATATTTTTTCCTTTATTTTTTATATTTTTGAAAATGTTAAGATTTAAAAATGTTGAAATTTATTTTCATTTAAAAAAATAGGATTTGGAAAATATTCAAACATTAAAAATATTCAAATTTGATAATGGTTCATATTATGAAAAATGTTCATATATTGAAATTGGTTCATATTAAAAAAATAGAAAAGAAGGGATCCAACCTGTACCATTCTGGCATAAGTACTCGCGTGGGGAAGCAAAGAACCATCTGAACTAGCGACATAACTGGGCCGACCCCATCCAGACCCAAGCGATCCATCCTTCAGCGAAACGGAAGAGAAAATCGCACGGGCGCGAGGGAGGAGCTTCCAGGCGGGTTGGACTACAGAAAGGGTTCCCTTCGCGAAGGGTGATTTTGACGCTGTACGAGCTGACACGTGGTGGCTGTATAAAGGTTAACAAAACAAATTTGTATACTGCCTATTGAATGTGAGCCCTTACGTGTGTTGTACGCATATATTCTCCTACGTGCGCGTCCGATTCTGCTAGCCCCGCGCGCACAGCGCGCGATGTACAACCGTGTACGTCCGAAACAAATGTACAAACTACATATAAGCAAATGTACAAAATTAAATTTATAAACAAATTAAATCTAAATCTTTCTTACATACCGGTATATGAATTGGGTTACTTGTCACCCTAAATTATATATACGAGTTATAAATTTTCCATAATCTAACGGACCCAGCCTGTAACATCCCAAGATTTTCTAATTTTTGAAAAATCAGAAAGATCAAAAACTTTTTGAAAAATTATTATATTTTATTCTGAAAAGCCAAAATCATGCATGCATTCATCATCTTCTTGTCTTGTTGCATTTGAAATTTCCAAAGTTGGAATTTCAATTCCATTTTAAAACCCTATTTGAGAAAATGAAATAAAAGGGGCCTATTAGGATCTATATAATATTTTGTTTATATGATGGTCAAAGTTAGAGGGAAAATGTGCTATTTTAAATAAGCTTTCCAAAAAGTATTTTTGCCAAAATTTTGAACAGTTTTAAGTTAGTATTGAATCTGTTTTTGAAAACAGAAAACTGAAAAGAGTTTTGTCAAAGAAAAAAGGGAAGAAGGCCAAAGGGCCGAGTCGGCCGAGCCAGCCCAATTTCCCTCACCCGCGCGCATGCCCTGCAGCGGCCCAGCAACGGCCCGATGCCTCTTCAGCAGCCCGCGCACGCAACCCCTCGCCGACAGGTGGGCCCGCCCTATCAGGACGACGACCGCGTCCACGCCATCGTCTTCCTCCCCCTAATCGCACGCTCGTGAATGCCCAATTCAAAGCGAATCAATTCAGCCGATTAAGGCCATAATCGACGCCCTCGTCTACACCTACTTATACCCCTCCTCGTCGCCTCTCTCCTCTCCCAAAAATCCCTCTCCGAGAGCCCCCAGGCTGCTCGGAATCGAGCTCGTCTGTCCGCCACGGCCGCCGGCGAGATTCTTCATTTCCGGCGTACTCCGTCGACCCCGCACTCCCTTTCCACTTTCTTTCGCATTATCGTAGCCTTGCGCACCTTTTTGACAAAGCGCATCATTTTTGTGCACCCAGATCGTCGCCTCCGTGCTCGCCCGAGGACACCGGCCGCCATCCTCTACTCCGGCGAGGAATTGCGGGATCACAAGGACGCGCCGCTACCTCCTGCTTCGCCACCGTGTCCACCTCGACGAGTCGATCACCTTAGTATAACTCATCCCTCTCAGCTCCCTATGTTTCATCAGAACACATCATGCCGTAGCCGTCGCCGCCGCTAGGGTTAGGGTTCCGTCCGGTGGCATCGTTTGGTTTGGTAGTTGGGATCTGAGCCGTTAGATCTAGATCTGACGACCGTGTTTTATTTCCGTTACCGAACCGGTATTGGCGAATCGGAGAAGGCCACATCAGCGCCACGTCACTGCACAGTCAGCGCTAGTCAGCAGAAGCCATCCAATCGGAGTGCACCACGTGGAGGAAGAATTTCTGGGTTTTCTGGATTTAGATTTAATCTGTCTGTTTTGCAGAAAAACCCCTGGAACTTAGATCTATCATATCTTTTTATTGGCTTGGCCAAATTCAAATATTTTTATATATTTGAAATCCTTAGAACCTTTAGAATCTTTCTGTCCTTTTATTTTTCTATTTTACAAGTTTAAATTTATTTGAATTTCAAATGTGAAATTTGAGTAAATTTGTCATAACTTTAGTTTAAAAATAGATTTTGCAGTAAATCCAATTGTGTTAATTTAATTTTGAAGCCCTCTGTCCAATAGGACCAACCCCATATTTTCTGTAATTATTTTGTTTAACAGTAGTATTTAATTTGTGATAATTCCCTTTTTGGGAATTTTTTATGTTGTTATTATACTAAAAATTGTTTTAATTGCATTTTGAACTCATGCATATTTTCACAAATCAGAAAACTTAGTGTAGTAATTTTCTTGTGATTTTAAATGCATTTCATGCATTGCATTTTTATTGTATTGTTATTATTGTTTTGTTTGTATGTTTATGTGTGGCTTGTTTATTTTGTTAGTTTATTCGGAGAGTCACGAAGACTTTGGTGCTTGCTACTCCTGCCACTCCTATTGCCAAGGCAAGTGGCACACTCATGAAATTCCGATTATTTTGATATATGCATGTTGTAGCTTTTACTTAGAAAATTTGCATGATAGGTTATTAGTATGGCTATGGTAAAACTGTTTAGTGTAGTTTACTCCTTTCACTAGATGGTCTAGATACACCTATGAGCACTTAGTAGATTTATAGAAATGCTATGCTTGGTATTGTTTTTGATAAAAGTAAAAACTACTAAGTTAACAAACCACCTGGGTGGATGTGGCATGTGGATGGAGGTTGAAAGTTGAGTGGCTGCTTAGGCTCATCTAGGTGAGTGCACCTGGGTTAGACCCAGGCTCATTTAGGTGAGTGGACCTGAGTATGTGCACTTGTGGATTACCACCCAGGTACAAAGAGATCAAAGTTGCTCCAAGTGAAGATTGCTTACCGTGCAGCCATAAGTCATATGGGCTCTGGCTGGACTAAGTATGTAGTATGGAACCGGCCCGGCCTGACAGGTGGTGGTAGAGGAATGTAGGTGCAGCGCGTCAGGACGGCAGTGGTCGGGAAAATACTTCGGAAAAGTCTTGTCTTCATCTCCTCCTTTCCTTTTCACTTCAAGAAGGGTCAAGGTCAGAATGGGTTGATGAGGTCTTATGGTGAAAGTGCACAACCTCTGCAGAGTGTCAATCTAAGTACTTAGCCGTGTCCCCGGTTACGGACGTTTCTGAGGAAGCTGACAAGGACGTCAACGGAGGATCTCATCATTCAAATTTTCGCTAAGTTAAAACTTGATGGGTGAACAAGGGTAGTTGAGACGGTGGTTGTCATGCCATGAAAGTCTTGTATAGATGAAAGGTTGTTTTGAAAAGAGATAGGAAAAAATTGGCTATATGTAAATAGCCTTCGAAACTCCACAAGCCAAATATGCATATAGGTTATTAGAGTTTTCCACTATGAGTCCACAAAGTGTCACTTGCCAGATCCATTTTATGGTTCTGACCCCCTTGTTGATATCTTTTTATCAGGTTGTTTTGACGAAGAGTGAGGTTTCATTAAGGGTTTCGAGTCTGCAACCAACATGTTTCGCCTGTGGCTACATGAAGATTGGGACTCCATGCAATAATACTTAGTCTTCCGTTGTTATTTCTGTTATGTGCTAGCTTCGAGCTATGCAAAGTTGTAATGGTTTATTTTTACTCTGGATTTAATCGTGTAATAAATTGATACAATGTTGTGATATTTCATCGTAAACTGCGTGTGCAAATGAATCGATCCAGGGATTTGCACTATACACAGGGATCTTGCCTATTTAAAAGGGCAGGATCGCTACACAGCCTCGGGGCGTTAGGGTACGGAGGCTTCATCGCTCATCGACGCTATCGCGTCGACGGCGACGAATCCTCCGTACCCTAACGCACGCTAACGCGGTACATGAAAGTACAGAGTATATAGAAC
>QRDG01001455.1:0-112292 GCA_012064385.1 Puccinellia tenuiflora | reverse complement strand
CAAATTAAATAAAAATCCTAGAATAAGAATGGAAATGGAATAAGAGAGAATAACAAATTTTAACTGGAGAAATAAAGATAACTTTTGAAGAAAATATGAGAATGAAAGAGGAAGAATACATGACTGGAAAATTCGAAGAATGAGAAATGGAAGAATGCAAGACTAAAAAGACAAAGAGAAAGATTGAGCTATTCTTGCACTTCTTCATTATTTGTCTTTCTTCATTCTTTATTTCCCTTCTTCGAGTCTTGCTAATTTGATTTAGTCATTGTTAGTCTCTTTCGTGAGTTTGGATTTTTAGTCCCTTGCATTCTTGCACTTGTCATTCTTGTATCTTTTTCAATTTTGATTTTCATTCTTTTGCATTCTTCAACTTGTCAATTTTGATTTTCATGAATAATGAACCGGCAAAATCACTCACGTTGAAAAAGGCGATAGAAGATGCATACAAGTATCGTTTTAAAAGGACTTGAGGTTGTCATGAAGATCACGACATGCACTATGGCCTCACCGTGATAAGGGCCAAATAAGAACCAATAAAGATGATGTCAAGCATGCAATGTTTTGATCTCTCTACGAACGATACGATCAAGATACTCACTCTCAAGAGCTCCTCACGAACAATTATCTATTCTAGATCTCTCAACTAATATCTTGAGACCGGTAAAATAGAAAATCTATCAATATCATAGATTTTCCTTGCCCATAATCCACTTGAGCTCGATGATGATGATCGCGCACGTCTCTCAAGTTGGATCACCTTTGTTGATCTCACTTGCTCGATGAAAAATCGCAAATTACTCCCCCATACTCCACTATTGAAGAGCCTCTCTTAGGCACATTTTCACATATCCATTCTCATAAAATGGAGGACAAGATTAAAGCATAAGATCTCTTTGTGATGCTCCTCTTGAAACTTTCAATTCACAATCTTGACGATGATCACACCACTTGACCTCATCCTCCATGGGCTATATGGAATATTATTTTTGATGCAAGCCCATGGAAAGATACCATCTTATGACGATGATGTCTTGAAGATAACCATGAATGCTCACTCATTCTTGTTCTTCAATACATGTTTGAAATAGACGCAACACTATGACGACCATTCTTCGAATAACCCTTTGAGTGATGTCTTGGTCATCATATAATCTTCTTTTTTCAACCTTGAATCCAACATATAGACTCCAAGCTTTTCTTATGGACAAAACTAACAAGTATAACTCAATGCAAACATTGGTCCACATGGATTTTGATTAATTAACAAAATCATACACGGAGGCACCATGCTCTTTCAGAGAGTCCGACCATGAGGTGGCGACGTCTTCGGTGTTGGGAATATGCCCTAGAGGCAATAATAAAAAAAATTATTCGCATATTCATGTTTATGATAATAGTTTATTCTCCATACTATAATTGTATTAACCAAAAACATAATACATGTGTGGAATATAAACAACCAGTTGTCCCTAGTAAGTCTCTACCAGACTGGTTCGTTAGTCAAGAGATGGTTAGAGTTTCCTAACCATGGACTTGTTATAGTCACTTGATAATGGAGTCATATCATTAGGAGTAATGATGTGATGGACAAGACCCAATAATAAAAGAGTTGCAATTGATCGTGTCATACAGTTTCATTGTCAACGTTTTAAGATATGCCAAGTATAGTTTCCTTAGACCATGATATTATGTCACTCCCATTTACCGAAGGAATGCTTTGTAGACATCAAACGTCACTTCGTAACTGGGTGATTATAAAGGTAGCTTTCAGTTATCTCCGATGGTATTTGTTGGGTGACATGAATCAAGAGTGGGATTTGTTCTTCCTTGTGACGGAAAAGATATCTCTAGGCCCTCTCGGTAATATAGCATCAGAAAGGTTGCAACCATGTGATTAAGTGTTAATCACGGAGATTCTATATTATGGACGAGTAAAGAGAATTTGCCAGGTAACAAGATGAAACTAGATATGGAGATATCGACGATCGAATCTCGGGCAAGTTAAATATCAGTGAGACAAAGGGAATCGTATACGAGATTAAGAATCTCTGGCATCGTGGTTCAATCGATAAGGAACTTCGTTGAATATGTAGGAGTCAATATGGGTATCCCGGTCCCGCTATTGATTATTGATCGGATCATATCTGCATGTTCTCGAACCTGTAGGGTCACACACTTAACGCTCCGATGTAGCTAGGGTTTGCGATGAGATATTTTGATGGTATGAATGAATATTGATTCGGAGTCTCGGATGGGATCCTAGACGTCACGAGGAGTTCCGGAAGAGTCCGGAGAATAAGATTCATATAAGGAAAGTGGTTTCCGGAGGTGTCGGAAAAGTTCCAGAATATTCCGGCAGGGTACCGGAAGGTTCCGGAAGGTTCTAGAAGAGTCTATAAGTGGGGCCCACATCGTATGGTGCCCACATGGACTAAAGGGTGATTCAGCAGCCTTAATGGGCTGGCCGCACCAGCCCCTTGGCCCAGCCGGCCAAGCCCTAGTTAGACTAGGACTTGGCCGCACCCCATAAGGAAAGGGGGGAGCCGAACCCTAGTTCCTCTAGGACTCGGCTTGCTTGGGGGGCAAGTTCCCCAAGGCAGCCGGCCCTAGATGGGTTTTTGGGGTGCACCCCTTGGCCCCCTCCACCTATATAAAGGGGAGAGGTGCGGCCAAGGAGGGGCTGCCCAATACCCTAGCCGCCACCCCCCTTAGCCCTAGCCGCACCACCTCCCGCGCCACCCCTCCCGGAGGGCTGCCGCCATCACCTCCTCCTCCTCTCCTCTTGCTTGGCTTGGCGAAGCCCTGCTCGTGGAGATCTACACCATCAACACCACCACAACCGTCGTGGTGCTGAGATCTATCTAACCACTCCCTCCTTGCTTGCGGGATCAAGAAGGCAGAGTCTACATCGAGCCGTACGTGTAGATACCACGGAGGTGCTGCTCTTGCGGCGCTTCATCGGATTGGATCTTCGAGGAAATACATCTCCTCGCGACTAGACGAGTATAGTTGCGGGGATCGACTAGCCAACCCCTGCACCGACAAAACGCATTTGTTCGATCTTCAAGGGTAAGAGATTGGATCTCCACTTCGCTACCTTCATCTAATAGATCTAGATCATGGGGTTTCTTCCGCTTGTTACGTAGGAAATTTTTTGTTTTCTATGCAACGACCCTTCAGTGGTATCAGAGCCTAGATCTATTCGTAGATGTTGGTGCGATTAGAACACAAGGAGTTGTGGGCGTTGATGTTTTTGTTGCTACCTTCTCGCGTGTATTTCGTATCTTGTTGGATGGTTGGATTGAAGCGTCCCGGACCAACTTTACTCGTCCACGCACGAGAGACCGGTTCCACGATTGACATGCAGCTTGTATTGCATAAGTGGCTGGCGGGTGTCTGTTTCTCTAGCTATGGTGAGATGCGATCTGCAATGGAAGGCCTTTAAAAAGGATGAGTAAATAAGCAACTTCTATATCATTGTTGTGGTTTTTGCGTAGATTAGAACGGTTCTATCTCGTTGACCCAAGCCACGTAAAAATTGCATAAACAAAGTAGAGGACGTCTAACTTGTTTTTACAGGGTTTGTGATGTGGTATGGCCATTGTGTGATTTGTGATAATGTATGTAATGATCATGTTTGTAATCTTTCACGACTTGCATGTCGATGAGTACGGCAACCGACAGGAGCCATATGGTTGTCTATTATTTTATGTGACCTGCGTGTCATTGAATCACCATGTAATTGCTTTACTTTATCGCTAAGAGTAGCAATAGTTGTAGTTGCAATAGTTGGTGATAGCAACCATGGAGGAGGCGCCACAATGTCGGAGATGATGGAGATCATGCCGGTGCTTTGGAGATGGAGATCAAAGGCACAAGAAGAAAAGGCCATATCATATCACATTTTAAATTGCATGTGATGTTAATCCTTTTATGCACCTTATTGCTTGCTTAGATGTGATCGCGACGGTAGCATGATAAGGTGATCTCTCACGTTAATATCAAGATAATAAAGTGTTCTCCCCTAGTATGCACCGTTGCAAAAGTTCGTCGTTTTGAAGCACCAGGTGACGATCGGGTGTGATAGACTCTACGTTCGCATACAACGGGTGTAAGCCAGATTTACACATGCGGAAATACTACGGTAATCTTGACGAGCCTAGCATGTATAGACATGGCCTCGGGAACACAAGAACCGAAAGGTTAAACACGAATCATATGGACGATATGATCAACATGGTGATGTTCACCATTGAAGCTACATCATCTCACGTGATGATCGGTTGTGGTGTAGTGAATTTGGATCGTGTGTCACTAAACAACCAGAGAGATGTTAAGTTTAGTGGGAGTTCATGTAATAATTTTGATTAAGATGAACTAAAAATTATCATAAACAAAAGTCGTAAGATGTCTTTGCAAAAATCCTTGTAGATCATTGATGCATGTAAAATGCATACATGAACTTTGCATTATAATACTCATATTTCAATCATATTTGCATCATATGAGGGTTATATCATTGTTTTATAATGATTTTGGGAAGATTTCACAGTTTTCCTATTTTTCTGGAATTAACCCTGCACTCGCAAAAAAACCCTATTTTCCATATTTTGATGTTTCAGGGACCCAAACGACGTCCAAATGACCTGGAAATTTACGAGCATCAGTTTTTGGAAGGAACAAACCGTAGGAGCAAAGGAAGCGAAAAAGTGGAGGCCCGAAGGACAAAACAGGTGGGCCCACGCAGCCAGATTCCTTGGCCGCGTGGGATCCATCAACTTGGCCCTCGTGGCTCCGTTGCCGTCGATCTTTCTTCCAGAAGCTTCGTCTTGACCTAAAACCGACTATAAAAATAGTCCCCCGAGGAGTTTCGCGAGGAGGCGGTGGAGAAACACAAAACCACGAAACAGAGAGTTAGAAGGCTGCCGCCGGAGAAGATCGGAGGGGGGAATGCCGCCGGAATCACCTCCAGAGGGCTCCACCCCCCTCCGGCGTGTTCATCATCAACATCTACAGCAAAATCATCTCCATCTCTCCACTGTAAACTCTTGGCAAACATGATGTATGATGCAATATACTATTCCCTTGATCTATTGTGTCTCCCCATCTATGTTTGAGAAGTGATTGGTTCATGGAAATAGTGAAATAGTTCGTTGTTTGGTTGCATACAAGTTTTGTTATCTTTTATGATTGTCTTTATGTACAATATATGAGTGCACGCATATGTTGGAGAATGCATGTAAGGTGATCACCGGTAATGTAATGGAGTGAGGGAGACTTGGGAGGACATGTAAACCCGAGACCGCGTCATGAAGTTACTTTATTGAGGGATGTACATAGGGGACCTTAGAACTTAAGGCTATGGTGGGACTTTTATGTCTTAATAAATCTTGTGCAGTCATTTACTTGGCCATAAGAACCATCATAAGGGGTTTTAGTTCATTCACTTGGCTACACCTATTTATGGCTCCTTCCTAGAAGAAACAATTAAGACTGAAACATGTGCTTCACTAATTGTGACAACCACACGAATGAAATAACAATTGCTAGAACATTTGCTCCCTTGAGATATTTGCTACTTGCTACTTTGAGAAACTTACTTGAGAAATCTTCTTAGAGAAACTTGCTCTAAGAAACTTGCGTTCGAAACATGATTGAGAAACTTGTTACTAGATAAACCCATTCCACATCACTTGCTTTCATTAGTTAGTTCCTTTCATATTTCAACTTATTGCCTTGGACAAACGTCCATATAAGAGGGCTATAGGGCTTTAGAGAATAGATAGTTTACCTTCAGCTCCTTGTGGGTTCGACACTCAAATACTTATCGAATTGTGCTACAGTGATTCCTTGCTCTTGGGGATTATCAAGTACTTTTCTGGCGCCGTTGCCGGGGAGCGTTGTGCTAAGCTTTTATTCTTGTTTACATTGCATACTAACATATAAATCTAAAAAACAAAAGAAATATAAAATGGAAAACAACCAAACAATTATAGATCTGTATAATATCTATCTTGAGTTAGGACATGAAGTGTTTGAGGATAAAATTAGATTTTATTTGCATAACAATCATGTTTGTTGTAGTACTAATTCTTTGAACACCTTTATTGCTAATGCTAAGGAAAACCTTAAGCTTGGGGAAGTTTGTATTTTCAGTCCACCTACTATTGAGGATGAAAGTGATTTAATTGAGTTTGATGATCCATTATGCTCATTAGATGATAAGTCTTATGTGGTGATTCTATTCAAAACTATGTGGTTATGTTTAACTTTAATGCTTGCAACTATTATGAGAGAGGAAGAGATAAGAATCCCCTTTATGTTTCTATGTTATTTAAAATGCAAGCTATTGATTATTATATGCATTGGTTACCTCAAATTTGTTGTTATTTATTCATATATAAAATTCCAATGCGTAGGAAGAGAGTTAGACTTAAAAGTAAATTGTTTAATATTCTGTTGTGTGTTCCCTATGCTTTAATTTATTATTCGGTTTGAGCACACATTTATATCTTTACAACATGTAAAATATCTTTACCTACTGTTTGGTGACAATTAGTTTAAGATTTTCATGTTATATAAATTTGGGAAAGTAAATGAGAAGGATGAGTAATGGAGAAGTTGGGGTCGACCTTGAACATGTGTTGTTCATGCCAATGGAACCGTTGCAAAGTCTCTATCATTAAAACTTTTCCCAAAGCTAAAACCAAATAAAAGGAGTGTTTATGTTGTATATATTTGCTTCTCCTTTTGCCTTTTTGCTAAATAAAAAACAACAAAAATATTTTCCTTCTTCTTTGATTGTTTCTCTTGATTCTTGCTCGGCTCTTTGTGTTTCTTTTTGATTTTTATATTCAGCTTAAGTTTTGGATTTTTGAGTCAAGGTGCTTGTTTACTACTGTAACATCACCTTTGTATCTTATTTTTCATCTTAATGGCAAGAATAACCTCTTTTGAGAGGTAGGATTAAACAATAGCGATTTGCTGTCCAGAAAACAGATTCCTAAGCTTCACTGCGAAACATGTATAAAATCACAGAAGAGGAATTTTGACTTGATATTTTACGACAGCAATATTCAGTTATTAATACACATTTAATTATTTCAAAGTTTTCTGATTTGAGCAACGCAAGTGCCTCTGAAAATTCACTCTTTACGAGCTGTCTAGTTTTTGACAGATTCTGTCTTTATTTTGCATTACTCTCATTACTTGTGTTTTGTGTGGTTCTATTGATCAAAGAGCAATACACAACCATAGTAATATTAGCTAATGTGTAGAATCAACTCATGATATGTCTTTGCTGTACCTATGAGGATTTCATTTATGGAGACACTAACCCCTCTAATCAAATTTTATGATGAGTTTTGTGTGAAGAGAACTTTCAAGTGGAAGAGTTGAGGGTGATGAATAAAAATCACGAGGGACAAACACTCAAGCTTGGGGATGTTATCCCTAGGCTCACACTACATATATCAAATAAGTACAAGAATTCAAGCTTGGGGATGCCAAGCCACCTTACTCCAACCATCTTGATACCAAGTAAGAAGCCTAGCTACATGGCTATAAAGAAAGCGCTTTACGGGAGGCAACCCGGTTGTTTTTATCTTTGTGTCCTCTTGCTGTAACAAGAGACTTAGTTTTTAGTTTTTTCTGGAATTTTTAATAAAGTGCCAAGTTTTACTCATTTTGGATTGAAAAAGTTGCTTATTGTATTCGGAGATTTTTTATTTCAGCACAAATCTGTGCACACTATGATTTTTCATTCCTATTATGTAACTCCGAATGAGTTGATATTTTAACTGTAACTGCAACTTTTTATCCTCTGTAAGTATGAATTTTCTCAGAATTTTTAGACATATTTAAGTAGGGTAGAAAAATGCGTTTTGCTGCTGCTGTTTTCTGGACAGATTCTGTCCTATTTTGTTTGATGCATTCTTTGAACTTTTAAGTTTAATCTTCTTGATTAACTTGAGTTTATGAGGAAGCATACAACATTATACACTTGCTGGACACTTAATATGAATTTATGTTCATGAATTTCTTTCAGCAAGCATTCTATCTTTTGTACCTGCTAATGTCACCCCACAGAAAAGAGATGGGAGAAAATTTTGTGTTGAAGTTTTTTCACAGGGATTAGAGGAGATGCACCAAGAGCTATCTAAGGATGGTGAAGACCATAATCTTGGGATGTAAGGCAACCCACTAGACCAAACACTCTCGGATTGCACACGTCTATTTTCTGTTTTTCTATCAACGTATTACTATCGCATAAACTTGGAGCGTCATTTTATTCTTTTTATTTTTGTTTTGCTTTTTCATAAGACTATCACTATCATTTATTTTATGGGAGAGGTACTAGAATTTTGGGTTGAATTAAGTTGGATGCTATTAAAAATATTGGGATAGGGATGTTTGAGTTGATTCAAAAAGATACATATAGTTGCATGATTCATGTGCTTTTAATGAGTATTAATTTGCAAGTGTTTTATCAAGAGCTATCTCTTATTCATGTTTTGATGCTGAATGTTACTTTACTTTGTTTAACATGGATTGGTTAGTTCTATGGACACTTGTGCATGCATTTAGACGGTCAACTTTCTCCCTTTTGCTAGCCCAAAAATTCCAACAAGTAAAAATTTGTTTTCCAACACCTTCAACCAAAGTTTTTCCATGGAGTCCACCATATCTACCTATTAGCTTTATGCTATTCCGAGTATGTTTATCATGTTACTTTGTATTATCTATACCTCTGAATTTAAATGCTTATGTTATTGATTGTTATGGGAAAAGTTGGTTAAAAAGCTCTCACACCTTACTTTTATTGCACTTAATAAACATGAACTATTGTGATTAAAATTATGAAGCTGTGAGCTTGACAAGAGTCTTGGTTTGGGGTTAGCCCATATGTGCTGTCACATGGCAAGCTTTCAACATGTTCTTAATTATATTTAGTTGATATCATGTACTTTTGTTTATGGATGCCTATCATAGTGCCAAATAAATGTGGAAACTAAGTAAGTTTAAGTACTTTGTACAAATGGCTAGAGAGACACCTGGGCCGCTAATCTAAGCCATGCATCATTCATGGTGGAAATTTACTTACATGCTATTGTGAACCTTCAGTGATGCAACTCATAATAAAAAGCTATATCAATAGTAAATAAAAAGGGTGTTGAGATTGTTCATTATGTTTGTTTGTCTTGTCATTTTGACATGGGCTTGTTCCATGTCCTGGGACAAGAGGTACCCCAGTTGACCCTCTTGATGACTGCTATTTTTACAATGACTTTAACTTGAACTTGCTTGGTAGCCCAAATTGAGTAACACCATGGTGTAGGTACTCGTATTCACGGGGCATGAAGCTTTCAACCCATACTTTGTCAAGCACACTACTCATATTTGCTTTCACTTTTAAACTTTAACCATTCAAGATGTTATGATGGGGGTAATGAGAGCTTGACACCAATGAATACCACATTGCAAACATTAACTTAAGTAGAAGCATTTAGAAGTTAGATGAAACTTATTCATGTTTTACCTCTACTCATTTATATATCTTTCCAAAGTGTCCATCTTTTATATTCAGATTTCATAAGAGTACTCTATGACCATTATAGGATGTTTTTACTTTTCATTATGCATACATTTGGTCCATAGTACTTTCTTCTATGTTACACTTTATGAATTATCATTGAACATCCTTTCATTGAATATTTGATATCACTTTATAATCCATCTTGTATATTGCTACTCCTTTGAAGAATGAATCATTTGACTCTATGTAGCAATAGTAATCATCTTTGATATCCATTGATAGTATTAAAATGCAAAGTCCATGTTGGTTTTATCACCTTTATACTCGAGGACGAGTATAGGTTAAGCTTGGGGATGCTGATGCATGTAAAATGTGTAAAATGCATACATGAACTTTGCGTGATAATACTCATATTCCAATCATATTTGCATCATATGAGGGTTATATCATTGTTTTATAATGATTTTGGGAAGATTTTACAATTTTCCTATTTTTCTGGAATTAACCCTGCACTGGCAGAAAACCCTATTTTCAATATTTTGATGTTTCAGGGACCCAAACGACGTCCAAATGACCTGAAAATTTACGAGCATCGGGTTTTGGAAGGAACAAAGCGTAGGAGCGAAGGAAGCGAAAAAGTGGAGGCCCGAAGGCCAAAAGAGGTGGGCCCACGCGGCCGGATTCCTTGGCCGCGTGGGACCCATCAACTTGGCCCTCGTGGCTCCGTTGCCGTCGATCTTTCTTCCAGAAGCTTCGTCTTGACCTAAAACCGACTATAAAAATAGTCCCCCGAGGAGTTTCGCGAGGAGGCGGTGGAGAAACACAAAACCACGAAACAGAGAGTCAGAAGGCTGCCGGCGGAGAAGATCGGAGGGGGGAAACGCCGTCGGAATCACCTCCGGAGGGCTCCACCCCCCTCCGGCGTGTTCATCATCAACATCTACAGCAAAATCATCTCCCTCTCTCCACTGTAAACTCTTGGCAAACATGATGTATGATGCAATATACTATTCCCTTGATCTATTGTGTCTCCCCATCTATGTTTGAGAAGTGATTGGTTCATGGCAATAGTGAAATAGTTCGTTGTTTGGTTGCATACAAGTTTTGTTATCTTTTATGATTGTCTTTATGTACAATATATGAGTGCACGCATATGTTGGGGAATGCATGTAAGGTGATCACCGGTAATGTAATGGAGTGAGGGAGACTTGGGAGGACATGTAAACCTGAGACCGAGTCATGAAGTTACTTTATTGGGGGATATACATAGGGGACCTTAGAACTTAAGGCTATGGTGGGACTTTTATGTCTTAATAAATCTTGTGCAGTCATTTACTTGGCCATAAGAACCATCATAAGGGGTTTTAGTTTATTCACTTGGCTACACCTATTTATGGCTCCTTCCTAGAAGAAACAATTAAGACTGAAACATGTGCTTCACTAATTGTGACAACCACACGAATGAAATAACAATTGCTAGAACATTTGCTCCCTTGAGATATTTGTTACTTGAGATATTGCTACTTGCTACTTGAGAAACTTGCTTGAGAAAACTGCTTAGAGAAACTTGCTCTAAGAAACTTGCGTTCGAAACTTGATTGAGAAACTTGTTACTAGATAAACCCATTCCACATCACTTGCTTTCATTAGTTAGTTCCTTTCATATTTCAACTTATTGCCTTGCACAAACGGCCATATAAGAGGGTTATAGGGCTTTAGAGAATAGATAGTTTACCTTCAGCTCCTTGTGGGTTCGACACTCAAATACTTATCGAATTGTGCTACAGTGATTCCTTGCTCTTGGGGATTATCAATCATGGCCGACTATGGTCGTCTTTTCATGGCCGAGGAGCTGCGTCTGGAGGGGTCAAATTTTATCGAGTGGTACCTGCTTTTGTGTGAAGTCCTACATGCCAATGACTTGCTTGATGTGCTAGAAGAACCGATAGGAGATAAACCCAACGCTTCTGCAACTGAGGAAGAGCACATAGAATGGCTTCGCCAAGAAACTACTTACTTACAAGTTGAGTGGTTGATGTGCACCTAAGTAGTCAATTCGAAGACTTGCGTGCCAATGAGATTGTTGATGAGCTAAAAATAGGTTCATAGCACAAGTAAGAATTGCGAGGTTCGAGAATCTGAATGAGTTTCTTTCACTCTAGATGGAAGAAAACATTGTTTGGAACAACACCTGAGGAAGATGCATGAGATTCATCACCGTCTAGTTCTTGTTTGGGACTACTTGATGACAGGATGAATTCGCGATAGATGGGGTGCTGCGCTCGCTTCCCCCCAGCTTCAAGAATTACGTCAGGGACTATGTCATGGGAAGGGATTCAATCACTTTCTGTGAGTTTGTGTCTCGGCTTCGTCATGTCAAAGTGGAACCTATAGCAGGAGAAGTAGTCAATGCAGAAGGTACATAGTGATATACAAGTTGTAAATGTTTTGTGTCCCGTTTACACTTGTGGTGAGCTAAGTATTTGATACTTGTGCTGTTTTATGAAAACAGGGCCTGCCGTTTAGAAGTGCATGGAGGGACTGAGTGGATATCGCGGAATGATGGCAATCAAGGAGTTGATGCTGTCGACGTTCTACTTCTACATTTATCATTTTATGATTAGAGGATTTGAATGAGTGTTTGTAATCGAATTGAGTGTGATCTTTAAATTAGTGTGTCTCGGTTTGTGAGACGGTTATTCATGTTAAAGACAAGTGGTTGTTCTATTTTCATGAGTAATTCTTTTTGGTGATCACGTTTCGATTATGAGATTATTGTCCTTAGTTTAATCTAAATGATGATTAGTTAAACATTTATAAAATATGTGACATACTAAAGATATCCAAAACTTAATAATGACAATTGTTTTAGTCGTGCTAAAGATTGAATAAACATTTTGATGTTTTGGAAGAGTGCCATGAGTTGCCGAAAATAAACACAAGTGTTGGTTATATTTTCAGCAAATGTTAAATGTCATTATTTTGTGCGCTCCATCATAAATGATATGAGTAAATATATGTATTTGTTCGAGTTATGATATTTGATGAGATCAAATAAAATTATGGAGTTTAGGATATTAAGTTAACAAGAAAATTGAGTCTTTTTTATTTGATCAAAAGAGACAAAATATTTGAGTTATATGTTAGTATATGGACTTGTGAGAAGTGTTATCACAAATTACAATGTTTAGAATTTTTCAAAGGCGTTTGATATGTCCTAAGATATTGTAATCACACACTATTTGATATTGTGTGGTCTCAAAGAAGGGTTTTACTTCGGGGTTTGATAATAGCATTTAGATTTATTTGATAAACACTCTGTTTAGAAATAAGGGTCTATTTAATGATTCGCATAAACGATTCCATATGTGACGGGGGAATACCCAACCGGGTAGGCCAACAAGACGGAGAGGAGCCAACAGGTTCCTGAAGGACCTATAGACTGTGCAAACTCCTTAGAAGGAGTTAAGCCTGTGTGGACTCCTTAAAAGGAGTTCCCTGTGTGGACTCCTTAGTAGGAGTCCACTGTGCCGACTCCTTAAAAGGAGTGCCTGTACCGACTCATTAAAAGGAGTTAGAATGTGCGGACTCCTTAAAAGGAGTTAGAATGTGCGGACTCCTTGAAGAACCTCGCCCTGGGCCAGCTCCTTGAAGAACCAGACTGGGCCAGCCCGCTATCAGAGGATTCCTATGAAAGGAGTCCAACTACAAAAGGGAGTTCACTTTCAGAAGACTCGTACGAAGGAGTCTAACTACAAGACAGATTCCACTTCCAGAAGACTCGTACGAAGGAGTCCAATTACAAAACGGAGTCCCAACTTGGAAGACACAAAGATTAGTAGGTTCCTGATTAGGACTCCGACCTGGAGACAAACTGTAACCCTGGGAGTCCTCATGTATATAAGTGGAGCTCCCAGGTCGTCATAGCAGGCCAGAACGAGTTAGACAGACAGAAGCTAGAAGTCTCTCGAGCCCTCAAGTCCCATAGTCGCCGACTCCCAAGTTAGAGGAGTCGGAACCCCGTAATCGAGATCAAGTCCATAGCAATAAAGAAGAAGCGGGAAGTAGTTTTTTACCTCTAAACAGAGGGGCCGAACCTGGGTAAACTCCTTGTCCCTCGTCGAGATTTACCAGCTTCCGTGTACTTCGATCACAATGGCCCCACAACTAATCTTCCCAGAGGAAGAACTTGCCGTGACAACCCCACGACAGTTGGCGCCCACCGTGGGGCCGGTGATGAAAGGAGTTGAGATCACGGGAGAAGCTCGGCGAGGAATAGAAGAACCTCGTCGTCAGCCTGGTGTTCACCAACCAAAGGGAAGCAGTCATCATCGACGATTTCGGCTAGAAGCCAGAAGCATATTTTATTACAAGTCGGCGAGAAGCTCGTGATTGGCTGGATGAGGACAATCCGCTGCAGACAAATTTTTATCAACAAAGCGGTGACATACGGTTCTCGTACAAGTCGTCGGAATCAATCAACAAGAGCGACCAGATCGCATCTAGCCGGCTCGTCTACTGCAAAGTGCGTTCAAGTTCGTCTTCAACAGCCACGTTGCATCTGACCAAATCATCAGTTCAACACGGTCAACTTCGTCATCATCAACCGGCGTACAAGTTCGTCTGATCAGATTAGTTCGGGGTATACATACAGCGAGATCCAAGTCAGAAGCAAGTTTAAAAAAGCTATTAGTATTTGCACGAAAATCAATGCAAGAGAATGACACGCATCAAGGAAAAACAAAGAGAAAGCTGATCAGAACTAGAAGCTCTAGCGATTTGTTGGTGGCCACGTTAAGCTAGGCGCAAAATCAGAGGGAAACTGCTGCCGATCCGCCGAGATTGATTAGAATCCCTGTACAAGTCGGTATCAGTGTCCAAGTCGGCGGCGTGTCGTACATACCAAGCAGCAACAGAAGGTGGAGCAAACCGATCAAAAATAGAAGTTCCTGGTCCCTTGCAACCTCAGCAGGCCAGACCCTTTCGATGGATATACATCTGATTACGACTCGTCAGGATCAACAGACAAACAAAGGAAGTCAAAACTGACCGCTTCGAGGAGTTGTTGTCAGGCGACCCATTTCAAAGGATAGAAACACAAAATCAAACCTCCGACGACGGGGAAGACCTGGAAGCATAAAACTACTAGTTTTAAAGATTCAATTTCACTTTGGTACCAGTTTTGTTTTCGATCGCAAAAACCTACCAGAAATTTTTGAGCCTTTCGCAAAAAACTCTAAATCGGCTCTAAACTCGAATTGACACCGTTTCTGACTAGGCGGGCCACCAGTCAGGTTGACGTGGCAAGCTCGGAGAAATTAACAACTAAACTGATAATGGGCCTCACTTGTCAGTCCTACAAAAAATAAAAAAATCTGAAAAATAAAAGAGAAAACAATTATCAAAAAAGAAAAGAGAAAAGGAAAAATTCCGGTCGCCGTCGGCGCCCGTGGCCGCCGCCGTGTGAGGCGTTCGGCGCTGTTTCCGGCCGCTCTCTGGCGACCGCGCCGCCGCCGTTCCCGAGCCCAGGCGCCGCTGGTCCGGACGCTCCCGAGCCAGGCCGCCGCCGCCGAGGCCGCTCCCGTCCAGGCCGCCGCCGCAGTGACCGCTCCCGAGCCAGGCCGCCGCCGCCGAGGCCGCTCCCGTCCAGGCCGCCGCCGCCGTGACCGCTCCCGAGCCAGGCCGCCGCCGCCGCCGCCGTTGCCGTGCCTCCCCCGTTCCCAAGTCCCGTGGCCGCCCCCTCGTCCGTTCGCCAGCTCGGCCGCCGTCGCCAGCCGTCGGCCGCCGTCCCGCGCATCCGCGCCCGCCTCCGCGCGGACTGCCTCGGGTGGCGTGCCGCCTGGCTGTCCTTTGCCTCGCCGGAGGAGCTGCTAGCCGTCGGGCCGTGGTGAAGAAGACCACAGCTCGGCCTCCCTGGCGCGCCTGCGGAGGATTTTTTTCCCCCCATTTTTAGTTTTTTATTTTCTCAAATTTCCCCATTTTCCGATTTTTTTTTTACTTTTCGGAGTTTTTTATTTTTACTGGACTGACAAGTGGGGCCCACTATCAATTTAGGTGTTAATTCTCTCTAAGCTTGCCACGTCATCTAACAGGTGGGACCGGGTTGTAAGAACCGGTGTCAATTCGAGTTTAGAGCCGATTTAGGGTTTTTTGCGAAAGGCTCAAAAAAATTCTAGTAGGTTTTTGCGATTGAAAACAAAACTGGTACCAAAATGGAATTGAGTTTTCAAAACTAGTAGTTTTATGCTATCAACTCACCTGGAACCTCTGGCGGCGACGTCGAATAAAAACAATAGAACACAAAATTCCGGTATTTTTATTGCGTGTATGGGGTTATTAGCCATATTAGGGAACCAGCGTGAGCAGCGTATTTTTTTTCCAAAACTGGCCGTTTTCACGAACTAATGGCGCATCTGGCCGCTCCTGAAAACTATTTCCAAATCTGGCCCCTCGGGTCGGCGCCATTCCTGACGGCGCCGAAGTAGTGCAGGTCGGCGCCAGAGCCTTTAAGCGCCGAACTTCGCAGCTGGGTCCGTAGGGAATCCGACGTGGCAGGGTCGGCGCCATCCCCGTTGGCGCCGACCATGCCAAAAATAACTGAATCTGGCAAACTTGCTCGACATGGTCGGCGCCATTCGTGGTGGCGCCGACCTCGCAGTTAAAACCCTAGCTCTCTTCTTCCCCGACCCTGCCTCTCCATTCCTCCCCTTAGCCGCCGCCCCAAACACTCTCTCTCCTGTTTCCGCCCGAAATTTTCATTTTCTCTATAAAACGAGTTGATTCTTCCACCAAGACCATGGCAACTCTACTCCGAGGTAATCTCTATCAAATCCCCTTATTTCCATCCATTTGGATATGAATTTAGCTTTCATTTCGGTTCAAATTTCTAGCAACTTTGAAGATGGTTTATTTTTTTGTGTAGTTTTCTGTGGATTTCGAAATGAATTAGTATATCTACATGTGGTTAGTATGTACTTGTTGCTATATAATGCATTAATAGGAAGTGAAATTATAATGCATTTGTATTACATTAGTTGGTATAATAGATAGAACATTTTTTGTGGTGGCTTAGTATGTAGTAGACAATTAATTCATTAGTTGGTATGGGAGATAGAACTTTTTGGTGGCTATGTTTTGAGGAGGCACAAATGTTAGTACGAGGTAGGTTTTCCATATTTGTTATTAGAACACACTAGTTGCATAAGTTATTTTGCTTGTGTGCTAGACTTTTATTATAATCATAGTTGTTTGCTTTGTTCTAGATTCTTTAGACATTTACGATGAAGTTGTACGTAAGATGAAGATCGTAAAAACAACCAAAGGCAAGTATCCCAATACATCTTGCAAAGATGCTGTGGTTCCACCAAGATATCCGGTACCTAAATGTCCTTGCGGCAGACTTTGTGAAATCTCGCAATCTAAGCACCCCGCTACGGCAGGTCGTGCATTCTACATGTGCAGCGATTCTCGCGTGAGTTTTCTTGTTTATTTTTTGTATATTTCAGTGGAAACTTTATTGCTTACTCATGATTCTTTCTATCATTATGCATTTGACAGGAATATTGTACGTGCTACTTTTTCCAATGGATTGATGGGCCTGAGATATATGATGACTATCTTCTATCACCAGATATTGGAATTTTATTGGGACCATGGCCGGCTGAGACGTGGACACGTCTTGTGCGCCCAGCTCCATCTCCACCGGCGGTATGGAAATTAGACTGCAACCACCCCCAAGGCTCCTCCAATGGTTTGGTGTGAGCATTGTCAAGACATGACACGGTGGTGCCCCCTTTACGGTCCCGATACTTTGGAGGAGTCATGGAAGGTTTTTGATGAAGAAGATAGGCAAGAAAATGAAAGATGGAATAGGGAGCGTAAGAGGAAGAAGGCTGAAGATGATGTGAAGAGACAACTCTTAGAGGAGGAACTAGAGGTGAGCCGAAAAGAGAGGGAGGTACAAGCTCAGAGAAAGAAGGAAAAAGAAGCAATGGAAAGGGAAGAGAAGAGGAGGAAAGAAGTAAATGATAGCAAGGAATGGTTGAAGAAAGTAAACACGGACTGGAAACTTTGGAATCACTAGCACTTGTTGTTGGAACTGCAATTAGTTTGCATTCATGTTGTTCGTTTGTTTCCCATGTTGAATCTAATGTTGGACCGGGATATTTTATTTTGGGTTGTAATATGAGTACCTTTATGTTGAATTTAATGTTGGACCGGGATGTTTTATTTTGGGTTGTAATGATGAGTACCTTTATGTGCAATATAATGTGATCTTAATATCTTATTGTTTCTTACCATATTTGTTGTTTCATAAGTCGAGAAATGCCAGACAGCTACATTTATTGAATAGAAAATGCAAACATTATAGTGATGGTGCTCGGGCGATGTTAGTCATCGACCTCTAAACATACGATACAAGAGCTACATTTTGAATGAAACAAGAATACATGAAAATAAGATTGTCTTGACAATTTTCATAAAAGTTCTAAGGGTTTCTTCGGTTCGCCATTTGCAAGATATAGCAACGAGAAGCGTGCCTTTAAACTTCCCAGTCAAAAAGGTGCCGTCGATGGAAAGAAATGGACGACAATGTTTGAATGCTTCGACACAAGGGCGGAAGCACCAAAACGCTCGCCCAAATACTGGATATTTGACACCTTTTACCGTGCGAGTATACGTGCCATGCGCTTGTACAACGTGTGTCATTCCAGGGTTGCGATGGGCCATGGCTGCCAACATCTTTGGTAGCCTTCCATAGGCTTCCTCCCAATCCCCGTACGCCATCTTCATAGCCATTTGCTTAGCTCTCCACGCCTTGCCATACGTGACATGGTACTCAAATATGAGATGTACGAACCTCATCAAAGCTGCAGCAGAGAGTGTAGGTGTAGCTTTGATTGCATCAGCACACCGGTGTGCGATAAAAGTAGATGTGAGTTGCCGGTGCACACTACCCCGGCGCTTCTTCTCGCCGAGCTTCTTGTCACCCATAACCTTCTCGCCACAAGTGTGTGGCCCTTCATAGCTACTTATCTTCCACCAACCCTCAGGAGCCTTCCTCGCTCTCACCTTCCAGTCACACTCTTCATCCTCACACATCACAACATATCGTTCTTTTTTGTTGGACTTGAAAACAATGTATTGCCGATGATGCCTAACGGCATACTCCTGCAGCCATAACTGCATGTCCAACAGACCCTTAAATTTTAGACCCGCATATATCAAAGGACGTGCCCTAGGTCGTCGGATTGCTCCCTCCCCGTCCTGGATGATTGGTTTAGGCGGTTGGGGACCATATTCCCGTAGATTCGAGTCAGAAACGGCTAGGTGAGCCTCACTAACATCTTTGAACTCATGAATGCTAGGATGCCTCCCCCATACCTTGACAAAAGCATCTGTCTCCTTATTCGACCACTTGGGCTCCTCACGGTCCTCATCAGAGTCAGCCGCATAGCTGCTCATAACCCTCGTCTTCGGGGTTGTGGTCTTCAAAAGTATATGGATCTCCAGCAAGTTCAGAGGATGCCACCTGAGGTACAAAAGGTGGTGTTGGAATGTTGATTGGGGATGCAACAACAAAACCGTTATCCTCCAACCTTGCAACATTTGATTTGTCCTCGATGATCTCTTCTCTAGTCATAGCAGACGACACAACACGAGGTTCATGTGGTGTTGCAACCTTTACTTTCTCCTCCCTAAGCAACTCCACCTTTACTTCATGGTCAACATTCTCATTCTCCCACAAAGGAGGCTGACTAGGACCCGCATCATCCTCACTTGGGTCATCATAGATTGTTTCAAGAGCCGAGGGATGCTTGTTCAAATCCATTACAACTCCTACTCTGGAACGACCGGTGATGTCTACCTTCTCAACAAAGATGACAAGTGATTTGATTTCAGAGTTGTCAACAAGCTCTTTGTACAACTCCCACCCTTCATTGCCTCGGATAGGTATCATTTGAGTATATGACCTAGAGCCACCGGCATCGTATCTTCCTTGCAAACTAACACCGACGCCTGAACAACCAAGCGCCATTTCGACCTTTTTAACCACCTCACACAGACTAGGACTATGCGGGAAGAATAATACTTTACTGGTCATATCCACAAACTCAACACCACAGCTAGAGGGCACAACACGGCCTCCGTGATGAACATGAAGAACCTTTGTGTAGGCCATCTATAATTCGAACCAAAATATAGCTCTAGCATTAGATATAGATTTATCCGAACCAAATCATATTCTATATACACCTAGAAATATAGCTACTTCGATCGACGGGCAGTACCTATAACAAATGCACATACACCTACAAATTTACAAAATTTGGCCAACTAAATAAACATACACATTTTCATAAATACCAATTTGCCCCAAATTTCTTTTCCTCTCTAAACATTACAAATATGGCATTACCAAAATAAATATAAACTAACCTATATGCAAACACAATGCAAACAAAAAATAAATATACACTAACCCTAATGGGGCCAACAAAATGCAAAACAAACATTATTACTGCTTATTTCCAAATACATTTTTCCACTCGAAAATTAACATATATATGCTATTTTCAATTAACATATATGAATTAACAACAACACATGAATTGGAAGAGAAGATGGATATGATAGAGCAATTTTATACCTGCAAATCCTCTGCTCCGATGGAGGGGAGACGGCACAGCCGACGGAGAAGGAGGCGGGAGGCGGCACGACCTAGTCCGGCGCCATGGTCGTCGTGACAGGGGAGACGCCGGCGTCGGGGAAACGGGAACCGACGGCGGCGGCGAAGCAGGAGCGGGGCGGCGGAGGGGAACCGGCGGCGGCGGGGATGCAGGAGGGGGGCGGCGGCAGAGGAGGGGAGCTGGCGGCGGCTCTGTTGCAGGAGCGGGGCGGCGCCGCACGGGAACCGGCGGCGGCTTATGCAGGAGCGGGGCGGCGGCGGAGGGGAACCGGCGGCGGCGGGATGCAGGAGCGGGGCGGCGGCGGCGGAGGGGAGCCGGCGGCGGCGGTGTTGCAGTACCGGGCGGCGGCGCGGCAACGAGGCGGGTGCTGGGAGTTGGGGGAACTGAAACCAGATCGGGTAACTCACCCGTACTAGTAACCTAAAGGTTCGGCGCCATTACGAGTGGCGCCGACCCAGAATGCAACATTCAGTTATCTCTGTAGGGTCGGCGCCATTTCCACCGGCGCCGACCATGCCACGTCGGATTTTCCTCGGACCCAGCTGCGAACTTCGGCGCTCGACTTTCCTGGCGCCGACCTACACGACCTCGGCGCCGTTGGAGATGGCGCCGACCCGAGGGGCCAGATTTGGAAATAGTTTCCAGCAGCGGCCAGATGCGTTATTAGTTAGCAAAAACGGCCAGTTTTGGAAAAAAATACGTGAGCAGCTCGGATGGTTTTGGCGATTAAGACAAAAGTCTTGTCGTAATGTTCTATGCTTTTGCCAACAATAGAACGTTCTACTCCCTCCGTTCCATAATATAAGATGTTTTAGGCATTTTCCACATTCGCATTTGTACCACATGTACCTGGATATGTTTTAGTGTATATGTTCACCCACTTTCCATTCTTTAGTCCGAATCTAGACAACATGTGAAACATCTAAAACATCTTATATTGTGGAACGGAGGGAGTACCATGCAAAAAAAAAAGAAACAATAGAACGTTCTAACAGTTCGTGTATTCATCTTGTTTATTTATTTATTTGGGAATGTATTCATCTTTTTTTTTGAGAGTTAAGTGTATTCATCTCCTGATCACTAAGGTTTCTTCTTTTTCGTTCGAGGGATTTTTTTTTTTTTTTTTTTTTTTTTTTTTTTTAGGAATTTCGTTCGAGGGACCTTTGCAGGGGAAGGTGAGGTCGATTCGTGGCGAGCCCGTCGGTTTGGCCCGGCGCAATTACAGGAGAGTTCTCCTACTAGGGTTCTTTCGTGCGGTCTCATCATCGGTCATCCCCAGCCTAACCGCCGCCGCTTCCCCGCCTGATCAGACGCAATTTATCCACACTCGCCGGAGAGGGATCAAGTGCGCACGTCGACATGTATGGCAAGCGTCTCCGAACCATCGGCGACGATCATGTGTCTGGCGTCACGCAGGCGGAGGCCATGGAGCAGGACATAGGCATCCTGCTTGATCAAATCTATGGTTTCTACAAGGCGGCGCTAAATCGGCTGCCGTTAAAGGGGATTCCCTCGTTGGCCCCCCGCCTTCTCGAGGCTGGCGTGTGCCTCGGCTTCCTCGACCCTGTCTCCAACATCATCGTCAACACTATCTCCTACTGCCCTTCGCCCTTGCCCAGCCACGATGAGGAGGGTGTAGCGGGGAGGAAGTCGATCTTGTCCAAGATCATCACCGACATTCACGACCCCAGAGTGTTGGAATTACCGTTGTGCAGATACACGGCTCGGAGCATGACGGTCGCGCGGCGGTCGCTGGAAGGTCTGGTGAGCTTCCTCATCTACCACTACCGCTACCTCCCGGAGGCGGAAGCCCTGCGCTACCTGCGCCTGGCCGGGGCTGACCTCCTTGTCGCCGTGCGGCTTATCGACCAAGATCGTAACAAGAGCCCGCCGTCGGTGTCCGGCACTGGCCTGCTTATCTCTCTTCAAGACAAACCCACGTTTGATGTCACCTCCCTTACCACCAAAATAGCCCTGTGCTGTGCAGCCGCCTCTGGGAGGCACCCCGATAAAGATGTCCTGGTGAGCTCGTCAATGTCAGTGCTATCTCGGCTGGTCGAGGTCACTAAGTTTCTCCAGGATTATGACCGCCTCTCCACTGAAAACGTAAGTTGCCTCTACCAGTTGGTCAGGCAGGTGCCTCAGAATATGGACACCATAAGCATACGGCGTCCCCTGCATCTTGCCGGTTTACGTCTTGCTGCTGGAAAGAGAAAGAAGAAGGAGAAAAATAAGAAGAGGAAGAGGAAGGAGGTGGAGAGGACATCTGGATATACAGAGGCTTTGAAGCTGTTGCTTCTCGACAAGATCCATGTGCTCTACCTAGAGGCTCTTTCCAAACTGTCCGGGGATGGCTCGTGCAAGGGTCTTCGCTGCAGCCTCCTCAAGGCTGGCTATTGCTATGGCCCAATGGATCCTGTCTCAAACATCATCCTTAACACTGTCTGGTATGACTCTACATTCTCCACACACCATGCGTTTGAGCTTGGTTTTGAGGTTGACATGATATGCACCAATGCGCTGATGCGCATTGAGTGCTGCTCTCTCTATGGCCTCGTCGCCTTCATCCGTGCCTACTTCAGCTCTCTAACAGAGCACGATGCCATAAGGTACCTGCTCATAAACAATGCTGACATCTGGTCAGCCATTAAAATGGCAGATGTGGAGGCCCATGCTATGTGTTATGACCACAATGCCTATATGGAAGCAGCGCTTGCTTCATGGCACCCTGACCCTGATGCCCTGGTAAATATTTTTTCGTCATCCATAATCTTGGATTCTGATGAGTCATGTATGCCGACTCATGCACTCACAAACTGCGTGATTGAGCCACTCGCCATGTTGATTTCACCCAAATCTTCACCTACCAAGTCTGGGGAGCAGGTTCAACAAGACAAGGTTGTGTCCCCTAGCTCAGAGATCTTGTCCAAAAACCAGAAAAGGTTCATTTGGGATATTCAAAAGAAATTTAAGGCTGACCAAGGATTCTTTGTGAGGAAGGTCAATGCTGCGTTGCTCAACTACAGTCAGCAAACAGGGGTTTGTGCCTTTGCTTTTGTCATTCGTTTTCTTTCTCCCTACTAGATGTACTAATTTCCTGCCATTTGCTTAAATGTCTTCTTAGTGATATGCTCCTTCTTCTGTCTTGCTATGTACAGGTACAATATGAACTTCAGGTTATTTGCGGTGTGAATCCTGTTGTGGTTGAAGGTGCAAGTGTTGCCCTTTTTAAGAAAAAAAGGCAAATTCGAGTACTCTCATATCAACTTTTGGGCAACGCCCAAGGGATCAAAATTTTCTGCACCAGGTCCAGTACTATTCTTTGCTCAATGTAGCAATGGTGATAAAGACGAGGATGAAAGACCATCAATGTGCGTCCCTGTATCGGTTTCCTGGTTATCTGATGGTATACTCTCTCAGCTCTCTTGTGCACACAGCTGGTATCTCCTGGTATTTACATGTGTTGTAGGGACAAGGAGATTTCAGTATTAACCCTTTTTTTTGTGAATAGATTTCAGTATTAATTGGAGGTATTGAATTTTAGCACAGCTAGTAGTAGTTTAGAATTTCAGATCTAGAATTAGCATACACCAGGATCTCATTCCATTTTAACAGTGACAATTGGAAAGCTTTTCCCAGTAATTAACCACACTCCCTAAATTAATTCAAGTCAATTTTTCTCTCATGTGATGGAACATATGTATGCTCACTAGCTTGTTAATGCAGTTAATAACCATCTTACTAAATATCTGTACTGTAAAGTACTAAGATGAATCAAACTAGTAACCTCTCATAACTGCCAAAAAATTAAAATCAGTTTGATGAGTCAAAAGTATCTGACTCTACTGATCATCTGTCCAGTGTGTTTCCAGAGCTGGCACCTGGTTAACTAGTGCTGGAGCACTAAGAAGTGTTCTAGATACTACTCTCGTTCCACAATAAGCTTGCTGAAAAGGCTTATATTATGGAACAGAGGTAGTATTTTTCACTGCAAAACACTATCAACCATCACCATCTCAGTTTAGGATACCAGCCGATATTGACGTTGCAATGGCAGGGGACAAATACTATTGCATAAGTGATTTCCCAATCATGATTTTGTCCCTGTTTTTGGAGACCAACTCAATCACCGCACCTCTGTATTCTCTTATCAATTTTCTTGTTCTTCACTGGTGGGGAGGTGGTGGCGGGGAGGCTGCAGGCAGTGCTCGGACCTCGGAGGCGGACAAGTGACGGATAACCCTTGGTACAAAATGGATTGAACCTAAGACCAAATTGTTTTTGGGTGAACCATCCGGCCCATTCGGCTCTTTTTAATGTTAGGTTAACCTAATCTCGGGTTAAACGGGAACCAAGTGCCAGTTTTAGTCATCTCTACCCCTGAAAAAGGGGAAAAGACATACCGGTCAAAGCCTCACTTCCAGTAACATCTGTAATATCCTATCTTATTAGTATTGATGGGTTTCTTAAACTCAGTTGCTATTTGGTGGGTGTATCTCATCTAATAAAATGGAGGCATAATTAGCTTTGCTATATATTCATATCTTCCACAATATCAACTTTATATAATCATCACTGTCCTTAATCCATACAAGGATTGGTAGCGCAGGCTACAGCGATGACATGTACGCTTAGTGGTGCAATTTTTAGTAATATAAGAATTACTTCGTGCATAGCATGTGAGTCCACAGGGCACGTACTGCAAATTCTTGAATCTATAGATTCCTTTGTTGGCAAGCACTCGGGCACTTTTTATTTTTATGTTTTAAGCAATTGATTATTTGATGTACTCTGTAGATCCATCTTTTGCACTTTGCTTTAGCATAGGGATAAGATTGTCCCTTTTTCATGTAAAGGCTAATAATCTACTTACTTTTGTTTCGAGGAAGTTCGTTGCTTTAACTGTGAGCGTAAAGGCATAAAAGTTGTTCATCCATATCATGAATCTTATCATGGGCGATACGATGACTTTATGGAACTGGCTGAGGGAAACCATGACTTCTGTAATGAAGATGTTATCGGCTCGCATGATTTCTATGCTCATGAGATGTGCACTTTGAAGGAGGATTGGATATTTTTTGATCCGAACATGGACGCGAAAATTTCTCAACATGTTCCCATTGATGACTTTGCTACAGCCAAGAAGTGGTGGAAGAACAGGATATTTTGACATGGTGCTGCTTGAGAAGATGACAGAGTGTCAGTTGTTTGTTATGAGTTCATGTTTCCTTCTCTAAGGTTATTTTGACTGTTTGTACTACTGGTGGCATGAAAAAACATTTTTCTCTAATTTTATAATTTTTATAGCATAATTCTGAAGAATCATTTTATGCGTATCGTACTCCTTGTAACAGTGGAAATGTACACGTACTGTGTTTTGTGTATCATTTTTTCATTGAAAATTCTTTCTGGTAGTCTGAAAGTTGGTAGCAGGTGTCAAATGGCACCAATGGATACCAATAAATTTTCTAATTTTTATAATAATTCTCAACTATTATTGGTCAAATTAATGGTCAATATTTGAAGTAAAACAGGGACGCCAGAAAGATGTAGACTTAATGAGTACTGTGGTAAACGGTTCTAAAATATAATTGATATGCATTTGTGCTAAATTACAAGAAGAAAAAAATGTGAAAAAGTTAGCTCTAACATAACCGCCAGTGGGGTTCAGCAAACTCCTCCCCATGTGGCCACCGGGGCTACTCCTTTCGAACAACATGTAAAAGTTTTAAAGTAATTAGACAGCTAGAAAATAATAGAAAAAAGCATTTGTTCTTTTGAAAAATTAATTGAAGAATTTTAACGAAATGTGTTTTTATGTTAAAAATAGCTAATAACTGGACTCCCCTCGCGTGAGAGCCCCTCCCTCCTCACCACCGCCCGCCACTCAAAATTTGTTTGAAACCGTTCTAAGTAAGATTCTGTAGCTACTAGGACTACTTGTGGTAGGCAAGACGAAAAATTGATTATTTCAGACCTTGGCATTAATGGCCATGCATGCAATTTTGAAATGAAATAACCAAAATTCAAAAGAAACTTGTTAAACTTGTGCAAAGAGTCCTATTACGGGACACGTTAGTTCTCGTTAAAAATACTGGATATGAAGGGACTTTCTGGCTTTGTAGATACATTTGTACGTGTTTCCGTCTTCTTATGAGATTCAGCCGAATTTTAAGAAGTAAACTCAAATTTGAACTGCTAGCTTGCTGATCATAAAATTCGGCAGCAACCGTTCTAGGTAAGGTTCTATAGCTAGTAGGACTACGTGCGATAGGCAAGAAAAAAATCTATTATTCAAGACCTTGGCATTAATGGCCATGTATGCAAATTTGAAACCATTCCGAAATGAACCAAACAAAATTCGATTTTTTTTAAAAGAAATATGTTAAACTTGCGCAAAGAGTCCTATTACGCGACACGTTGGTTCCCTTAAAAATACCGGATGTGAATGTGTCTTTTGGCTTTGTAGATATATTTGTGTTTCTTTGTCTTATTTGAGATTCAGCCGAATTTCAAGAAGTAAACTCAAAATTGAAATGCTAGCTTGCTGATCATAAAATTCGGTAGAAACCGTTCTAGGTAAGGTTCTATAACTAGTAGGACTACGTGTGGTAGGCAAGAAGAAGAATCGATTATTCGAGACCTTGGCATTAATGGCCATGCATGCAAATTTGAAACCATTTTAAAATGAACAAAAAAAATCGAAATTCAAATAAATTTAGAATTACTCAAACTTCACATTTGAAATTCAAATAAATTTAGAATTGGCAAAACAGAAAACTAACAGAGCCAAAAGATCCTACTGATCCTAAGGATTCCAAAAAGTTCTTATTTGCTAAAATTGGCTAAACAAATAAAAAGAAATGATTAATCTAAGGTGTAGGGGCTTTTCTACAAAAAGGCCATTTTAAATAAATTTGACAAAAACAAGAAAATATGCAGGGCCACAAGGCAGTCTTTGGTTGGCTGGGCTAGGCTTGGATTCGGCTTCGGCTGGGCTTAGCCGAGGCTAGGCTCGGCTCGGCTGGCTCAGTTCTGGTCCATCAGATCCAGATCTGACGGCTAACAACACAACGTACCGGTTCGGGATTTACAGATCTAATCCTGCACATCCAAAGGGAATCCGATGGCTGAAATCTAAATTGATCTAGGGTTAGCGGCGCGGTCCGACTGAGTTACTCCGGTGAACCAAATAACGACGACGCCATGGTCGGCTTCGATGGTTTCTGGAGATAGAGGGGGTTAGAGGATGGCCTGGTTATAGCTGCGGACTCGCGGCATTGAGGCGGGTCTAGTGGCGAGCTGGGTGACATCTTCGTGCACTCGAGCTCCCGAGAAGGCTCGCCGGAAATGGTGGTGGCGGACGGTGGCTGTTGTCGACCAAGCAATGCTCGAACTAGTGCAAAGGAAATACCAAAACAGGCCAGGGAGGTATGCCACAAGGAAAAAGAGTGAATGGAACAAAAGGGAGGGCTCGGGGTCTTCTCTTTGAACCAAAATCGGAGAATTTATCCGGTGGCAGATGGCGGACGGCGAGCTCCGATTTGACGGCCTGCTGGCGTAATTTGGGGAGGGACAAGAGGGGGAAAGGAGAGGGCGATGAGGGCTACTTATATGATGGCTCGGGGCAGGGTTTTAAGGGCCTTAATCACACGCAGTCACGTCTGGAGCTTGATGATGATGACGTGACGTCATCTTTTTTTCTTTTCTGGTTTTCTTTTATAACTTTTGAAATATAGCTCCAAACCAATTTCTAAAAATTTATAAAAATCAAAATAGTCATTTTAAATACTTTGGGACCTTTTCCAAATTATTTCAAGTCGTGAAAATTTAAAATAATACATAAAGGCTTATTTGACAACTTTATGTCATTTTATAAATATGGTTTTATAATTTTCTTTTGAACTCAAATAAAATCCAGAAAACTAATATGAGTAATATCATTTAGTATAAACCATGATACACTCATTTTCATAAATTTTACACAATTTAAATTACCAAAATACCCTTGGGTATTTAAAAGGTAATTATTGCTATTTCCCAGTTTTATAAACAAGTTCAAAATAGATTCACATATTTTCCAAATAATTTGAGAAAATACTTTTTGGAAAGCTTATTTACACTAGAACACTTTGGCACTATTCTGGCCATAAAATAAATTCATAAAAAAATCAAATAAAGCTTAGAGCATAATAAGGCCCATTTATAACATTTTCTCAAATAGGGTTTAAAGTGGAAATAGAATTTCCAACTTTTGAAATTTTTAAATGCAACAAGACAAGAAGATGATGAATGCATGCATGATTTTGGATTTTCAAAACAAAATATATAGCATTTTCAAAAAGTTTTTGATTTTTCTGATTTTTCAAAATTTTGAAAATCCTAGAATGTGACAGACACTACTAGGAAAAAGGCTTACCGCCGGCGCACAGCCTTGTTGAGCTGCAAGTTTCTTGCGTACGTCAGGAAGGAGTTAATTTCTTCAGCAAACACGGATCAGAAAGCTGCCTATACTCCACGTTAAGGCCAAGCTGGATAATTAATACTAGTACTCACATAAAGATGTAGACCAGATGCAAACAAAAAGGACAAAACCGAGTGCTACTAGTGTTCACATGGATTAAAGTCAAGCAGCAAAATTCAGTCTACCTGGTACGCACATGGATATTTACATGGAATTCTCACGTGAAAGAAAAGGTATACCAATTGCCTGCATGGAGTTTACGGCCGGATCGCTGATTACATGAGCGCTAGCCTACGTACGTGGAATTTCCTACGTACAAGGGCCTCACGTCTACTCAAAGCCGACTTTGATTTTTTTAACAAGTTCAACGCCACCATGACCTCCATCAACAAGTCGGCATCAACTTCTCCGTGGTCGGCTACAACACTAATTGAACCACGGCGATTTCAGCATCAAACATGGTCGTGGACGATTTATTTCTTGCCATTATTGCGTCATCAACATGTCGCTCCGGCTTAAATCGCCGAACTTTGGCTTATGCATTATCAAACGCCAAGAGCGTCCAAATTCAGCACCGCAGCAGTGCTTCAGCCAAGATTAGCGAGACCCAGAGAGTCTCGCAACCATGAGACATCATCTTTATACAAGTCAAGCTTAGCCCAAAGAGTGCTTCGCAATATTTTCAAAGGGATAAAGCCCGTACTACAATTGGTACTATAAGCTGCATAGCGAGCTTGGCCCAAAGAGCGCCTCGCAGCATGCAAGCAATAGTGTACAAGTTAGGAAACAGCCCAGAGAGCTAAAAGTCTCACCAAGATGTTATAAGAAACAGCCCAGAGAGCTGAAAGTCTCACCAAGATGTTATAAGAAACAGCCCAGAGAGCTGAAAGTCTCACCAAGATGTTATAAGAAACAGCCCAGAGAGTTGAAAGTCCCACCAAGATATTAAGAAACAGCCTAGAGAGCTGAGTAATATTGTAACTTGATATATTATGATCAAGGGAATAAAGCCGACTTCTCTAGAGTAAGAGTTTTGTCGAGACACCCAGCGCCTTTATTAACTTGATCATTTGGTCCTTGGGGGCTTGTCTTTCAGAAAAATTCAAGCTATAGACTCATGGACCTGGCAAAGAAGCCAACTTCTCCCTGATTTTAGCTGGTAAGTTAGATGCCACCCGCGCAATTCGACTAAAGACTACAGGCATGACTTGTTTCGAACTCCTATGAAGCCTAAAAGGACTTGGGAGGATGCGGACTTGTCAGAGCGAGCTGTTAGCAAAAAGTCATGCGGGGCCTACTTATTCATCAGTATAAAACCAGAAGGGTTATAAGAACCAGAACAACTTGTATAAAAGGACACCAGCATGTCCATCACACATAAACAAGTCATCAAGTATCACATCATCAAAAGCATAAGTTTTTACTCCAGAAGCTGGACAAGCGGCGCAAGTTAAGTATTACACCTCAATAATCATCGAGCTCATGGCTCTTGTCAATGTTTTCTTGAGTTGCAGGAGTTGGACCAGCGGTTGGACAAGCAGCTTGAGCAGAGGAGTCCTTTTGTGCAGCTTCACCAGAAGGAGGTGCATTAGCCGCAGCGCCCTGAGAAGAACTCCCAGGAGCTGACGGATTGATACGTCTCAAACGTATCTGTAATTTTTGAGTGATCCATGCTAGTTTTGTGATATTGTCACATGTTTTTACTATTATTTATATCATTTTTATGCATTTTGTCGGACTAACCTATTGACAAGATGCCCAGTGCCAGTTCTCTGTTTTTGCTGTCTTTTTGTTTCAGAAAATTACTTCTGGAAATATTCTTGGAATTGGACGAAAATTTACGGGGATTATTTTTACGCCAAGACGAAGACGGAGTCCGAAGGGCAGCCTGGGAGGCGACCCACAGGGCACACGCGAGTGCCAGCCGTGGCCCAGGGGTGACCCGCGGGTGGGGCCCGCCCCTGCCCTGTGGGCACCTCCTCGGCCCCCTCCGACGCCTATAAAATCACAATTAACCTAAAAACGTCGAGGCGATGATTATTTTCCAGAAACTCGACCCCAACGCGCCGTCACCAAGAACCCTAGTTCGGGGTCCAATCTGAAGCTGATCCTGGCACTCTGCCGGAGGGGAGATTGATCCCGGAGGGCTCTTCATCGACATGCCTTCATCCGGGATGATTTGTGAGTAGTCTCACATTGGACTACGGGTCCATGGCCGTAGCTAGATGGTAGTCTCTCTCTCTCTTGTGCTTCATATCTTATGATCTTGTGAGTTGTCTAACATGATCAAGATCGACTATTGTAATGCTATGTGATGTGTTTGCTGGGATCCGATGGATTATGAAGTTATGTTCAGATTGTGCATGATTCTTATATGAGTAATTTATGTTCTTGCATGCTCTCCGATGTGTGTAGTTACTTTGGCCAAGTGATTGTCTGTATCTCCAAGAGCGGGTATTTATGCTAGAAAGTGGGTTCATGCCCCCTTTTGTTCCTGGCACGAGTGACAGAAACGTCTAAGGGCGAGGGTGTGCTNACCAAACAAGCCCTTACGTTTTTTTTCTCTCTACTAAGGAACCAGTACATGGTTCGATTCGGTCGGCAATTCCTATTCTCCGCTTGTTGCCTAGGTTAACGTATTTACGCGTACCCCCTCCCAGTGTTCTTTCTGCAAGTGGGCCAGCCCAGTTAGCTTCCTAGCGTGATTTTTTTCAGTTTTTTCCTGATTCTTTCATTAACGAGCAGTTTTACTGTTTTTTTTTCACAGTTTCACGTTTTTTTCTTCTTCTTTTTCCTGTTTCGTTTTCTGGTTTTTTGTTGTCTTTAAATATTCAGATTTTGAAAATGTTCAGATTTGAAAGTTGTTCAAAACAAAAATAAAAAAATTTAGATTTTGAAAATGTTTAGATTTGAAAACCGTTCAAAAAAAATTAAAAATAAAATTTCGAAAATAAAATGTTTAGATTTTGAAAAGTTCACGGACCATTTTCGAGCTCACAATCCATTTTAACAAACATGAACCAATTTTCAAATGATTTCTGTGGCGCATCTAGACCCATGCGTCACAGAAATATGGTGGCCCCGCCACCAATGATTGGGTGGGTGCCATTTGTGTGGCGCATGGGTCAAGATGCGCCGCAAAAATGTGGCTTTCTGTGGCGCATCTAGACCCATGCGCCACAGAAATAGTCATTTCTGTGGCGCATGTGGCCCCATGCGTCACTGAATTGTTGAAAACAGATCCCACCCCTCCCGTGGATCGCCTTTTCAGTTTTGCACCAAGTGAAACAAAATGATAAAAAATTCAAAAAATAAAATCGTTTTAGATATGGGGAAGGTTTAGGGTCTGGTTGTTAGGAAAAATTAAAAATACACATTTTGACTTTTTTTTCCAAAAGTAGGTGAAAAAATATTAAAATGGCCATAACTTTTGCATACGACTTCGAAAAAATGCGTTTAATATCTCAAAAAAAAACTAGAGAAAATTTCGGACTCGATTTCACCTGGGTTTACCCAGTTCGACTTTTCTCAGATTCTCAAAATTCCAAAAGAAAAAAAAGTTATTTTGGAAAGAAGAAATTTTAATGCAAAATCAAAAAAATTCAAAAAAATAGAAAAGACAATTCTGTGGCGCATATCCACATATGCGCCACAAAATTGTTGGGCGGGATTCGAATTTGAATCCCGCCGGCACCCCCCTTCTCCCTCTCTTTTCCCCTTCTCTCCTCCACTTCTCCTCTCCCCTTCTCCTCTCCTCCACTTCTCCTCTCCCCTTCTCCTCTCCCCTTCTCCTCCCTCCTCCTTCTCCTCTCCTCTCCTCTCCTCCACATCTTCTCTCCTCCTCTTCCTCCACCTCCACCTCCGGCGACCTCCTCCACCACCCCGGCGACCTCCACCTCCGGCGACCTCCACATACACCTCCGGCGACCTCCTCCACCACCCCGGCGACCTCCTCCTCCACCTCTACCTCCGGCGACCTCCTCCACCACCCCGGCGACCTCCTCCCTCCACCTCCACCTCCACCTCCACCTCCACCTCCGGCGACATCCTTCTCCTCCTCCACCATCTCCGGCGACCCCCATCCTCCACCCACCCACCTCCGGCGACTCCCTCCTCCACCCACGACAACACGGCCTCCGACGAGTGATACGTCTCAAACGTATCTACAATTTTTGAGTGATCCATGCTAGTTTTGTGTTATTGTCACATGTTTTTACTGTCATTTATATCATTTTTATGCATTTTGTCGGACTAACCTATTGACAAGATGCCAAGTGCCAGTTCCCTGTTTCTGCTGTCTTTTTGTTTCAGAAATTTACTTCTGGAAATATTCTCGGGATTGCACCAAAATTTATGGGGATTATTTTTACGCCAAGACGAAGACGGAGTCCGAAGGGGAGCCTCGGAGGCGGCCCACAGGGCAGACACGCCCCCCTGCCGTGGCCCTAGGTGGACCCGCGGGTGGGGCCCGCCCCTGCCCGTGGGGCACCTCCTCGGCCCCCTCCGACGCCTATAAAATCAGAAATAACCTAAAAACGTCGAGGCGGCCATTATTTTCCAGAAACTCGACTCCGACGCGCCATCACCGAAAACCCTAGTTTAGGGTCCAATCTGAAGCTAATCCCGACACTCTGCCGGAGGGGAGATCGATCCCGGAGGGCTCTTCATCGTCATGCCCTCCTCCGGGATGATTTGTGAGTAGTCTCACCTTGGACTACGGGTCCATGGAAGTAGCTAGTTGGTAGTCTCTCTCTCTTGTGCTTCATGTCTTATGATCTTGTGAGCTGCTAACATGATCAAGATCGATTATTGTAATGCTATGTGATGTGTTTGCTGGGATCCGATGGATTATGAAGTTATGTTCAGATTGTGCATGATTCTTATATGAGTTATTTATGTTCTTGCATTCTATCCGATGTGCGTAGTTACTTTGGCCAAGTGATTGTGTATATCTCCAAGAGAGGGTATTTATGCTAGATAGTGGGTCCATGCCCCCCTTTTGTTCCTGGGCACGAGTGACAGAAACGTCTAAGGGCGAGGGTGTGCTGTTGCTACTAAGGGTAAAACAGCGGTGTTAATGTCTCTTTTGATATTAGTATTGCTTACTTCATGCACTTTACTTAATGCAATTGTCTGTTGCTTGCAACTTAATACCGTTGGGTGACAGGCTGGATAGCGATCCCACGGTAGACTTTTTAGACAAAGACGCAGTTGGACTCAACGGTCTTTGTTCCTTGTCGTGATGACTCCATAAATATTATCATGTCCTTTTTTTCATAGCTAAATTGGGTTTGTGTCATGATCTTGTAAATTGCCTGGCTGTAATTCGTTCACCCATCACATGCATATTTTATTTACTTGAGAGACTCCACTAGTGAACCCATGGCCCCCGATCCATCTTTTTACATTGTTTACAACCTCATTTACATGATTTTAATTATGATTATTCCTCTGGTCACTTTTCATATTTCATCTATTTCATCATACAATTAACCTCTTTGTTTTCTGCGAGACCGGAAAGATTGACAACCTTTCCGCCGTTGGGGGCAAAGTATTTTGGTTGAGTGTGTGCAGGTCCATGTCTGTTGAAGGTTAAGCGCTAGAGATCTTCAACATTCACCTCGTTGCTGATTTCAAAGTCCTACTGGTTTGATAAACCTCGGTTCGTTAAACGAGGGAAAACTGCTACTAGCTGCAATTCCGTCTTCGCTTGGGGCACCACCCAACTTATTTTAATACAACAGCAACGAGCTCCGATAAAATTCCAGCGAAATTCCGGCGGCTAGATCTAGATGTGGCCGCCCTTTTTTTTTGAAAGTCAAAAAAAAAAATCTGTGGCGCATGGTGGTGGGTGCGCCACAGAATCTTGGCATTTGTGTGGCGCACCGCGGGCGTGCGCCACAGAAATATATTTTATTGGTGACATTTCTGTGGCGCATCCACCTGTTTTCAGGATGCGCCACCGAAAGCCCAATTTGGTGCGTCACTAATAGCCCTTTTCCTAGTAGTGTCATGAACACTCTTCCGTGAACTTTTTGAAATTCATGATATTATAAATTCATATGTTTTTTCAAATTCATGAACCATTTTCAATTTCATAAACATTTTTTAACTTTATAAAAACTTTCGAATTCGTGAACTAGCAGCAAATGCCGAACCTAAAAAATTAGGAGGTTCATGCATTCTGTGAATCAGCAGCAAAAGCCGAACTGAAGACTAAAAAAGGAGCGAACAACGGAGCTAGCGTCGTGAGTTTGAGGGCAGCGAGCGAGCTGGGCCAGCCCACTGAGTACGATGGGCGCATGAGAGGGGTAAGCGTATGATGGATAACCGAACCTATAAGCGCAAAATAGGAGCTCCCACCCGACGCATCGAAGATTTCGGCCAGTTTGGGTGAGTTTGGGCCGTACATGTCTGCGCGCTAGTTTTGGCGATTGGGTGCGCAAACGTAAGTTATCGCGTTGACGTGTGCCCCGTCCCAGTGCTGGTTCATGCAAATAGGCCGGCCCAGGTACGTTGCCTTCCATCGGTTTTCTTTCGGATTTTTTCTTTTTTATTTCCTTTACTGGTTTTTCTTTCGGCTTTCCATGCGTTTGTACTCGTTCGTTTTTATTTTTGTTTTTTTAACCGGATTTTTTTAAATGAACGTTTTTTCAATGGATGAACAAAATTATAATTTTGTGAACATTTTTTTTCAAATTCATGAATGCTTTAAAGACAAAGGATTAAACGTATATTTGGTTCACTCTATTCGGTTCATCACCTTAGATATTTTTTAGTTCATTCCGTTCGGTTCATGATCTTAGATTTTCAGTTTATTGCCTTAGATATTTTTGGTTCACCCTTTTCAGTTCATCAGCTTATTTAGATCCTGTTCACTCTTTTCTTTCATCATCTTATTTTTCGGTTCATCGCCTTACATATTTTTGGTTCACTTTTTTCGGTTCATCGCCTTAAATATATTTTTGTTCACTCCTTTTCGGTTCATTTTCTTACATATTTTTGGTTCACTCTTTTAGGTTCATCACCTTAGATATATTTTGGTTCACTCCTTTTCAGTGCATCGCCTTTTTGGTATGTTTGGTTCACTCTTTTAGGTTCATCGCCTTATATATATATATATTTGGTTCACTCCTTTTCGTACATCATCTTAGATATATGTTGTTCATCCCTTAGATATTTTTAGGTTCACTTTTTCCGGTTCAACGCCTACAAATTTGTTTCATTGCATTAGATATATTTGGTTCATTCTTTTCGGTTCATCGCTTTATATATATTTGGTTCACTCCCTTTCTATTCATCGCCTTGATATATTTGGTTCACTCATTTCGGTTAATCGTGCTTTGATATATTATATTTATTGCTTTAGATATATTTGGTTCACTCCCTTTCGGTTCATCGTCTTAGATATATTTGGTTCACTTATTTCGATTAATCCCGCTTTGATTTATTTTGTTCATCGGCTTACATATATCTTAGGTTCACTATTTATGGTTCATTCCCCTATTCTTTTATTGGTTCGTCGCCTTTTAGATTCTTTATGGTTCACTCCTTTTGGTTCATCAGCTAGATTTTTGGTTTAATCACAATAGATTTTTTTTGGTTTTCTCCTTTCGGTTCATCACCTTATATTTTTTTTCATCGCCTTAGATATATTTGGTTCACTGTTTCCGGTTCATCGCCTTAGATATATTTTTGGTTCACTCCTTTTTTGTTCAAAGCGTTAAACATATTTGGTTCACTCATTTCGGTTCAGTATGCTTTTGATATTTTTTGTCATCCTAAAATATCTTAGTTTCACTATTTTTGGTTCATCCTACAATTGTTGTTTTGCTTCATCACCTTAGATATTTTTTGGTTCACTTCTTTTGGTTCATCACCTAGATTTTCGGTTCACTCTTTTTCTGTTCATCGCCTTAGATGTGTTCACTCTATTCGGTTCATCACCTTTGATTTTTATTTAATCGCCTTAGATATTTTTAGTTCACTCTTTTCGGTTCATCGCCATAGATATATATGGTTCACTCTCTTCGGTTCATCACCTAAATTTTCGGTTCATCGCCTTAGATATATTCTATTTAGTCCTTTTGGTCAGTCTTTTCGGTTCATCACCCTCGATATTTGTTGTTCCATTCTTCCTTTTTCTGTTCACCACGAACGTTAGTTTCCTCTTTTCGGTTCATTCATATTCTTTTATCGGTTCTCTCTTTCCGGTTCATCGGATTTGATATACCCTGTTCGCTTCTTTCGGTTCATCACCTTAGATATATTATGCTCATCCCTTAGATATATTTTTGGCTCACTTTCTCCGGTTCATCGCCTTTGGTTATATTTTTAGTTTATTCTTTTTCAGTACGATCACCCTACACATTTTCCGGTTCACTCCCTATCTATTTTTCTTGTTCATTCTTTATTGGTTCACCCCTTAGTTCTCATTTTTTGTTCATTTTTATTCGGCTCATCCTTTTTTCGGTTCATCGCCTTAAATATATGCGGTCCATTCTTTTTCTAGTACATCGCCCTATCTATCTTCCAGTTCACTAATATAGTTAGTTCATCGTCTTTTTCAATTCACTAATATCTTTGGTTCTTTGCTTTTTCAGCTCATGACATTATTTATAATTTTTGCGGTTTACCATCTTTGGTTAATTCTATTTTTTTGGATCTCTATTTTTTTTGTCCATGCGAGTACTTTATTTCAATTTAACTATTTAAGGTTTAATTTTTTATTGATTTTTTGGTTCACTAAATTATTTGGCACACTAATATTTATCGTTTCATGGGCTCTAAATATATATACACCAGCACATCCGCACTAAAATGAACACTTATATGAATCCTCATACAACCAAAAGAAAAAACAGTACTGTTCAATGGCCACCCCTGCGTCGCGAAGTGAAGCAGGGATCAATGGACCAAACAAGAAAATCGGTAAAACAACAGCGTAGCTCGCACACACAAGGAAGAGTGCAATGACCAAAAACGAAGTGCATGAAAACATTTTTATAAAAAATCATCATTTATTTTGAAATTCGTGGATACTTAAATTTGTGAACATTTTCAAATACATGAACAATTTTTTTAAATGTTTAGAGTTAAAAACTTATTAAGTTCGGAAAATTTGTGGATAAAAAATGTAAAGCAAAAAAAAGTGCAATTCTAAAAATGGTTCAAATTTGAAATAGTTCACATTTGAAAACGTTCAGATTTTTAAAATATTCATATATGTTCAAATTTAATATTTATTCAAAATTTATATTTCACCAACTTCTCGAAATTACCAAAAAAATACGGGAACGAAGCTGCCACCGGAACTGAAAAAGCGAAGAAAGCGAACAACTTGTGAGCATGAAGTTAATGGGCCGGCCCAGGAGGGCTACCACACGTGCCTCAGCGCCGTAGCGGACGCTACGAGTGCTGAATAGGAGCTCCCGTTTCGCTCCGCGAATGCTATATGTCGCCCATTAGCGACGCTGGACGCTTGCGTCGCCTGAAGGCGTAGCACTGATGGGCCGGCCCGTTTCGAAGATTTCCATTTAGACGATTTTCTTCCGTTTTCCTTCTTTCTTTTTTCGTTTCTTTTTATGGTTTTCTCTTTTTCGTTATTTTATGTTTTCTTTTTCCTTTTTATTTTCTTTCAAAAAATTTCAAATTTCAAAAAAAATTAATTCAAAAAATTCCAGATTTTGAAAATTGTTCATATTCAAAAAGAGTACAGATTTTGAAAATTGTTCAAATTAAAAAAATTATTTTGTTCAGATTTGGAAATTGTTAAGATTTTTAAAAAAATCTGATTTTCCAACGATGTCCGAATTCAAATTTAATTTTTTTGTCACTAAAATTTTTCCGTTCACTGTTGAAATCGTTCAAAAAATATTTTCGTGCACCGACATTTTCCGTTCACTTTTAAAATCATTCAAAAATTGTTTTCGTTCACCGATATTTTTCTGTTCAGTTTCAAAATCATTAAAAAATATTTTATGTTCGCCGACATTTTCTGTTCACTTAAAAAGTCGTTAAAAAATAATTTATGTTCACCGACATTTTCTGTTCACTTTTAGAATCGTTTCAAAATAGTTTCTGTTCACGGATATTTTAAAAATGTCGAAATAGTTTCCGTTCAGCGATATTTTCTGTTCATTGTTTCGTGCTGAAAAATGGTCAAAGTTAAAATTTGTTCAATTTTAAGAAATGTTCAAATTTGAAAATTATTCACTTGAAAATTGTTTTTAGTTTTGTAAAATGTTCAAATTTTTTTTTTAAATTTGTAAAATGTTCACATTTTAAAGACGTTCAGATTTAAAAAATATTTCAATTTAAAAAATATTCAGATTTACATTAATCTTAAAACTAAAAATACAAACAACAAACAGAAAATAAAAAAAACAGGACCTTTTTTTATTGGGCCGCTCAAAAGCGGCCCATGAAGAAACTGCTTGAGGCGACGCGCGTGTCCCGGGTCGCCACGAAGCGCTACATAGGAGCTCCCGTTTCGGTCAGATGCACGTGAGATCTCGTGTCGCTTTAGCGTGCACCTAATGGGCCGGCCCGATTGTGCTACTTAGTAGGCGATGAACCCATAACGCATCCCTGCGCAATGGCCATCGGCTTGTTCGCCCCCCTTTCCCCAGAGAAAATGACAGAAAACTACGACATTTGGGGCAGATATGTCACCAAACTACAATTTTTTGAGGGAAATGACACTTAACTGCCGACTTTAGGGACGGTTCGTGACACATAGCACTGATCGCTCAATTTGCTCGTGCTAACCTGTTTTCTAGCCAGTTGGGCCCATCTGTCAGATCCGACGTGTCAAAAATACGACGGATTAGAAAACACTAACCAGCGACCGCGCCATCCCGTCGCCCCGAGTCTGCCGCCATGGAACCGCCCTCGCGCATGCTTGCCGTGCTACAGCCCCAGGCCCCCAGGGAGCAGCATACCCACGTGCGCAGCTAGTCGCACGGTTGACACGCAGCTAGCTAGTGTTGTCCCTAAGACGGAAACGAGAGAGTGAGAGAGAACTAGAGAGGAGAGCACCAGGATAGAGGAGAAGGGGAGGTATGTTTGGAATGAATCTGTTTGCCTCAATTTTCACTTCTCTATTCCTCCCTTTAAATAGCCGGCCGGGGCAAGCCGCTTACAAGAGTCAACTATCCCGTCACATCCGACTTGATGTGGTGGGTCCTACACTACGTCATGCCATACCGCCACTATTGGTGGAGGTGTCACCAGAACACAAGCCTATTCCAACAATCACTGCCTAGGCTTGAGTTCCGGCGACACCTCCACCATGCCGATCCTTGAGCACAGCTCCACCAGGCGGACTCGTCCAAGTGGCTTGGTCAGCATGTCCGTGAGTTGATGTTCGGTGGGCACGAACTCCAACTCGATCTTCTTCGCCTCCACGCAGTCTCGAATGAAGTGGTACTTCAGCTCGATGTGTTTTGAGCGCTCGTGGAAGACGGGATTCTTGGCGAGCGCGATTGCCGACTTGTTGTCGACCTTGAGCACCACCTGCTTAGCTTCACCGCTACTGAACTCGGCCAGCAGCCGAGAGAGCCAGATCCCCTGGCAAGCAGCCGTGGCAGCAGCCACGTACTCCTACTCGCAGCTCGAGAGAGCCACGACCGACTGCTTTTGGGACTGCCAGGTCACTGGGCTGCTCCCCAGAAAGAACAGTGTGCTGCCAGACGTACTCTTGCGCGAGTCGACGTCCCCACCCAAGTCGCTGTCGCTGTAGCGACGAGGTGTGGTGCACCTGCACCTCTGCCATACCTACATCCGAGTCGAGGAGACCCGCCGATGTAGCGTAGGATGTGCTTCACGACCGCCAGATGCTCTTGAGTTGGCGCCACCATGAAGCAAGACACGAACCCGACTGCGAAGGTCAGATCTGGTCGAGTGTGCACCAAGTACCGGGAGGCTCCCGACGATGCTCCGGTACTTGGTCGCATCCGTCGGTGGAGCCGTGCTGTTCTTGGACAGCTTGAAGCGTGGCTCCATGGGCACCTGGCAGAGGTTGGACCCGGCCATCCCTGCCTTCTCCAGCAGCTTCTGGGCATAGGCCGCCTGTGAGATGTCGATCCTGCTTGGCCCTTGTCGGACCTCAATGCCAAGGTAGTAGCTTAGCAGCCCGAGGTCGGACATCTGGAACAGGCTCTGCATCTCCAGCTTGAACTTGTCGATGTCGCTGGAGTCGGAGCCCGTGATCACCAAGTCGTCGACGTAGACTCACACGAGGAGTCGAGTCGGCGTCGCGCCCCGCGCGTGCATGCCATGCTTCGACTCGCACCTGGTGAAGTTGAGCTTGACGAGGCATGCGTCGAGCTTGGTGTTCCATGCCCTTGGCGCCTGCTTGAGGCCGTAGAGCGCCTTGTCGAGTCGGAGCACCAGATACTCCTTCCCCTTTGCAGCGAAGCCGGCTGGCTGCTGCACGTACACCTCTTCCTCCAACTCGCCGTTGAGGAAGGTAGACTTGACGTCCATGTGGTGGACGTCCCAACCCGAATTTGCGGCCACCGCCAGCAGGAGTCGGATTGACTCGAGTCGGGCCACGGGAGCGAATACCTCGTCGTAGTCGACCCCGTGCCTCTGCACATAGCCCTTCGCCACCAGGTGAGCTTTGTGCTTAAGGACCTCGCCATGCGCGTCCTTCTTCACCTTGTAGACCCACTTCAGGCCGATCATGCGGTGACCTGGTGGTAAGGTGGCGAGCCGCCAAGTCGAGTTGGACTCGATGGACTCGAGCTCCTCCTGCATCGCACGCCTCCAGCTGGCGTCCGACTTGGCCTCATCGAACGAGCTAGGCTCTTCAGAGGTGAGGAAGTGGAGATCCTCGTCCGACTCCTGTGCCGTCCCCTGGAGTCGGCTGCGACTCGAACACCATGTGCTCGACCGTGAATGAGTCGGCTCCAAACGTGTTCACCGGAGAGTCCGGCGAACTCCAGTCCCAACGCGCGTTCTCGTCGAACACCACGTCGCGGGTGATGGCGACTCGGCCTGTAGCCGGGTCGTAGGCCCGATAGCCCTTCATGCCAGGTTCATACCCCATGAATATCATCGGCTTGCTGCGATCGTTGAGCTTCTTTAGCTCGGGTTGCGTCTCTCTGACATGCACCATGCACCCGAACGTGCGCATGTAGTGCACATCCGGCTTGCGGCCATGCCAGGCCTTGAACGGCGTCATGCCATCCACGCTCTTGGTCGGCGACCTATTCAAGATGAACACGGCCGTCGACACCGCCTCACCCTAGAAATCGCCGGGGACTCTCTTGGCCTTCAGCAGACTACAGGCCATGCCCACAATCGTCTGGTTGCGTCGCTCCACGACGCCGTTCTTCTGCGGGGAGTAGGGAGCCGTCAGGTGATGCTCCACTCCAAGCTCCACGCAGTATGACTTGAAGGAGCCGGAGGTAAACTCGCCTCCGCGATCGGTCCTCAGCGTGCGCAGCTTGCAGCGGGACTCCGACTCGGCTCCCGCCTGGAGTCGGATGATGGCGGCTGCGGCCTCGTCCTTCGTCCCAAGAAGGGCGAGCCACATGTACCGTGTCAGGTCGTCGACAAGCAAGAGGAAGTACCTCTTGCCGCTTGGAGTCGTCGGGGTGATCGGCCCGCAGAGGTCACCATGGACCAGCTCGAGTCGCTCCTCCTTGGAGAAGGAGGCTCGCCACCGCTTCCCTGCTAGGAAGGCTTCACAGAGCTGGTTCACGTGCTCCACCAGAGGGAGGCCACGCACCATGCCACCTTTCGTGAGTCGGCGCAGGCTGTCGAAGTTGAGGTGCCCGAACCGCGCATGCCAAGTCCAGGCCGAGTCGGCACCTGCATGCACTGCCAAGCACACCGGCTGGGCGACTCGCACTGTCAGCTTGTACATCCGGTTCGGCTCCCACCTGACCTTCACCAGGAGCTACCGCTCCCTATCACGCACTCGGAGGAGCCCGTCCTCGATCAGCACCTGGCAGCCATTCTTGTCGAACTGGCCCAGGCTGATGATCTGCGTGTTCAACCGGGGTATGCAGTACACCCCGGTGACGGCCCGGTGCTTGCTTGACTTGTAGACGAACAACACCGTCCCTTGCTTGTAGATGTCGACTCGCGAGCCGTCATCGAACTTGACGGTACCGACGATGATGGTATCGAGTTCCGCGAACGCGGCACGGTCACCAGTCATGTGATTGGTGGCGCCCGAGTCGAGGTACCAGACGCCCTCCTTGGCGTCCCCTCCTTGCGCCAGGTTGACCTGCACGTTCTCCTCCAGCAGGAAGAGGGCCAACTCCTTGCGAGTCGACAGGGCCGACTCCTCCTGAGTCGCCTTCTTCGGCTCCTCCTGAGCCGGCTTGTCCCACTCCGCGACCCAATGGATCCGCGAGTGCTCCTTCAGAGGATTCGAAACTCCCTCCGACTCCGCCACCGGTCGAGTCCCTGACTCTGCCACCGGTCAAGATGAGGGTGCCGCCTCCGATGCGCCCGACTCCGCCTGAGTCGACGCTGGGAGTTGCGGGGCAGACACCACAGTGCACGCCTGCATCATTAGCAGCGCGTCGTCGTTGTCGCCTCCGCCGCGCACAAGGTGGGCCGCGCCCTCCTCGTGCTTCTTCTTGCGGCAGTCTCGCGCCCAGTGGCCGACGACTCCGCAGTACCGACACGAGTCCTTCATGTCGCGGTTCCCGGTGCCTCTCGCACCCGGGTTGCCCTTGCCGCGTCCGCGCGGCTTGCCGCCGCCGCGTCCGGCTTGGCTGGACGATGAGCCTCCATCTCGCAACTTCATCCGCATAAACCACTCATCTTCAGAGAGAAGTAGCTTGCCGGCTTGCTTGACCACCGGCTCCTCCAGCTCGTAGCGCTCCTCAGCCGCCTTGAGCCGGCCGATGAGTTCTTCGATGGAGAGCGTGTCGAGGTCGAGCAGGGTCTCAATGGAGCATGCCATCTGCGAGAACTTCTTGGGCACAACGGAGAGAAAATTACGAACGACCTCCGGCTCGCCGATGGTGACTCCGAGTACGCCGAGCTGCGACACGAGGGATGATAGGCGCATGCCGAAGTCGTTGATGTACTCACCGTCCGTGAACTTGATGCACTGGAGCTGCTTCTTCAGCGCCGTTGCCTTCGCGTCGCGCACCCGGGTCACCCCGAGTCGCATCGTCTTCACCGTGTCCCAAGCTTCCTTCGCCGTCTTCTTGGCGGCGAGGGTGGATATCATCTCCAGCGGGACGGAGCGCAATATATACTCCATTGCTGCGCGGTCCGTCTCGCGCTCCGGTGTCCCGTCGCTGACGGCGACACAGACCTGGCGCGCCTCCAACATGACCTGCATAAGGAGGGCCCAGTCCGCGTAGTTTGACCGCGTGAGCATCGGCCATGAACCACCGGAATCACGGACAACTCGCTGGAGTACCACCGAGCTTCTGCCAGCCTTCTGCTCCTCCTCCGTGAGCTTGCCTGCCCCGGGGATGAGCGCGCCCGTCTCTGGTGCCATCTCCGGCGAGCTCTCAAACTCACAGAGCTCTAATAACAATTGTTGTCCCTAAGACGGAAACGAGAGAGTGTGAGAGAGAGCTAGAGAGGAGAGCACCGGGAGGGAGGAGAAGGGGAGGTGTGTTTGGAATGAATCTGTTTGTCTCAATTTTCACTTCTCTATTCCTCCCTTTAAATAGCCGGCCGGGGCAAGCTGCTTACAAGAGTCAACTATCCCGTCACATCCGACTTGACGTGGCGGGTCCTACACTACGTCATGCCATACCGCCACTGTTGACGATGTCATGACATGAGTTCACTGTGGATGACGCCACAGACTCATCTACACTGTAGAGACGTCTAGCACGTCCTATCTACCTACTTTGTACCATCTGTACAGTGCACCTGGCGGATCCGAAGACAACTCGAGTCCCGGTTAATAATACTATTGAGTCAGAACAGGCTCCGACTCGACGACTCGACCTGGACACTCTCCGAGTCGGCACACTTGCCCGGGTCCCTCGGACCCGACAAACCTTCGACTCCTCCGAGTCTTCCCAGAACACAAGCCTATTCCAACAGCTAGCATGGGAAAACCTGCGAGAGCAGCAGGTTAGCTAGCTAGCTACGGCCGGCGACTGCGGCGGCGCCGCGTCTGGTCGCTGCCGCCGATGGCTGGGGGGCGCGACCAAGGTGTGGCGGACTGGCGACGGCCGGCGAGCGTGGCGGCGCCATGACGCGCGGCCTGAGGGTTACTTCCCAGCGGCTACACATGGTGTACCCAACAGAGACAACGGGCACGGCGACGCCGACCGCGAAGAAGACGTCCTCCGCGAGCTCGGGGCGGGACCGCACGGTGAAGCACCAATAGAGCCAGCAGAGCGCGTACTGGCAGGCGACAGTGAGGTGGAGCAGCGCCACGACGTCGGCCATGTGGCGCGCAAGCCCCGGCGTGGCGGGCCGCCGCCCTTGCCGCCGCAGTACAAGGCGTGGAGCTCGGCAGCGTCGCCTGGCGCCAGCGGCAGATCAGGAAGAGGTCGTGGACGCGGAGAGCCGCTGCGGACTGGCGATGGCCGGCGAGCTTGTCGATGCCTGACGCGCACTGCAGGCGGGGATGCGGGGTGACTCGCCAGGCATGGAGCAGCAAACCTGGAGGTCCTGGACATGGAGCGGCACGACGACGACCACGCGCTTGCGGCTCGGCGACGCGTACGGGCATGGGATGGGAACACGCAACGGGCGTGGGGCAGGAGCGCGCGCGGCCAGCAGGGCTCTAGCGGGCGAGCTCCAGCCAGGCGTGAGCGCGGGCGGCTCAGGCGCGGAAGGCCATGGCGTTGGTGCGGGTGAGCTCTGGCACGGACAAGCTCCGGCTAGGCATGAGAAGGAGATGGTGCGGGAAAGCGTTGACTTGCTCTTTTTTTAATCTGGTTTTGCCACGTAAACATGACAGGTGAGTCCGAGCCGTCATAAATCGTGTTAGCATGCTTAAATCAAAGAATCGGTGCTATGTGTCACAAACCGTCCCCAAAGTTGGTAGTTAAGTGTCATTTCCCTCGAAAATGGTTGTTTGGTGACATATCTGTACCATATATCATGTTTAGTTAAACTGATGCCGTGGTTTAGATATCTTTACCTAATAATAAAGGAAGAGTTGCTTCTCCCAAATTTTTCATCCAACCCTAGAATTGACCTTGATGTTGATAAAATTTACCAACCATGCCATCCATAAGTCACGTAACGGTTCGTTTGATAAATTTTAAAAGACGTCCCCTACCGCCCCCTGCCACCGTACCACCGGCAACCTCCCCAGTCTCCTCACCACTGGAGACTTCTCTAGCGACTCTCCCTCGCCATGCACCCTGACAAGAACCGCTCCGCCCCCGCAGCAGGCACATTCAAACTGTTGCACGAGGATTGGAAGGCACTCTCGGGCCGCCACCCACCGGCTCCATCGACTGTCGCTGTCGTCAGAGGAGTCAGACCGCCTTCCACCCAGGCGATGTCCCCGGAGGAGGCACGGGTATGGCCGCCGGGGAGAGGGGTTTCTGGGGAGAGGTGCAGGAGACGCGAAGCGCGCGCAAGCCTCGGCGTGGGGGCTGACATGCACGGCAACGCTGCTGCTGCTTCGGGAGAGAGATGTTGGGGGCTAGAGTGGAGGGAATGGGAGGACGCCGACGAGGAGAGAGAGGAAGGAGTAGCGGGACCGGAGCTTCAGGGGAAACATCGCATGGTTAAGCTCTCCCCGTCATCTATACTTCTCGATTTACCACCACTGTCGCTGCTCTGTAGTTTGTACTTTGTACACAGCAAATCGCCCGAGTCGATTTGGTTGAGGGGCCGCAGCCCCGAGGGAGCCTCTTCTGTTCCCCTCCGCGGTCCACTTCTCCTTCCCCTCCCCGACCCCCTCTCCTTCCTCTATCGGCGGCAGCGTGTGGGTGCAGGTGTAGAAGCTCGGCTACGCCCGTGCAGATGGTGGCGGAAGTGCTCGCCCGCTGTCCAGAGCGAGGATGCGGAAGTGGTCAACCGATCGCTGGCGTGACATGAGGCGGGGCTGCAGATCCCGGCGAGTGCTCGCGTTCCTCCTGCTCGCTGTAGGGCCGGTACAGCAGGACCACGCCATAAGATTGGCGCAGGAAGAGCTTGCCGCAAGTCTTTGCCCTGACTCATGTATTCACGGCCGCCGGAAACAACGCGACCCGACTACTGCATGAAGACGCCGACAAACAATCGTAATCCGCGTGCTTTTGCCCCCTTTGTTCTCCCATTGTGATTTTCCCCTTCATTTTCATTCGCATGCTACTTAAGTACTGATTAAAAAAAATCCATGGTGTGTTTCCCCTTCATTATCTGGTCCGAATAGTTTCGTGATGATGGATGTTTGTTCATGGAATTTATCCATGATTCATTTGATTCCTGATTTTCGTCAAGAAGTTTGTGCACGAATCCATGGTCCATGTGATTATGTTGTTTGGAATTTATTATGTGCGCGGAATATTTGACCGCAAAAAACTTGTAAAGCTTTATCTGAGAGTAAATTCCGAATACTTGATATGGAGAGAATTAAGACTTTGCTTTTATTAACAGTTGATTTGGACAAAATAAAGATTTAGCTTTTCATATTGTCATATTTCTCACCGAAATCTCTTCCGGTTTGTCCTTTCAGTATTTTTTAGTTGATACAAAATCACAGATCTTAGCGCTTTGTGCTTCAGAATGCTTAATTATAGAGATTGAACTCTGATTGACCCCAAAGGAAAGCTGCATGTTTACTCCTTAGATGAAATTAAATCGAAAGAGAGAAAAGAGGTTGCATGCTCCTGGACCAAGCCACCATCGGTTTGGGCCAAGCTGAACTTTGATGCAGGTTTTACGGAAAATGAAAACCTGGCTCCTAGAAAGGTTATCCTAAGAGATGATCTTGGCAATCTAAAAAAAAGAGATGATCTTGGCCTGCGGCAAAATCTCATTATGGTATTTACCCTACCTTTATGACCCTCTTATCGTGGAGAATGATTGTGTATGCTCGTGAATTATGTATATACATTGTGTGTGTGTGTGTGTGTGTGGGGGGGGGGGGGGGGGGGGGGTTTAAGCAAACACTTTAGTAAGCCTTGCGTGTCTCCACCATACATTTTTTTCTCTTCCCGTTGCAATGCACGAAAGAGATTTTTCTATTTCCCGTTGCAACGCTAGTACATTTGAAGTTAGCCAGAGCTTCTACAAAATACAATATACGTCTTCTTGCATGACCAAGAAGTTATGTTCCTCTCAAGGTTAAATTATGGTCCATCAACCATACACGTGAGATGCTCCATAACAGGAGAAACATCAAAATGTTGGTTCATAATGGAGTTCCTTTCATCGATATCTAGCACACATGAACATACGAGACTCTCGCTTTGTTTTGCATAAAACTTTTGAGTTGAAAATTCGGAAAACCACCACTTGACGTTTGAATCGTAAAAAACAACCACATTTTTTCGGTTGTTCGCAAAATGCATTGATCACGAATTGAACGTGAATTACGGCGAAACTAATAGTGGACCCCACTTGCCAGTCCAATAAAAAAATAAAAAATAAGAAAAAATTGTTGGGCGAGGTGGACTGTAGGCCCCACTTGTCAGTCCAGTAAAAAAATAAGAAAAAATTGTTGGGTGAGGTGGGCTGTAGGCCCCACTTGTCAGCCTAATAAAAGAAATCTAAATTGGCATTCTACCTCATCATTTGCCACAAGTCAACGCACATAGAAAGGAGCACCTCGCGGTGATGACCACGCGACGGCGGAACGACTCCGGCTGGACCTCGCCGGACTCTACATCGTCTGCTGCCGTCGCTGCTCGTGCCCTCCGCCGTCCCCTCATTCCCTCCGGCCCCAGTACGCCCCTGTGCAAGAAACCTAGCAGGGGCAACGCATCAGCAATAGGGGATGGCGCCGACGCCGCCGTCCGACCGGCCGCTAGCTCCTCGCCTCCGGCTCCCTTCGGCACTGGCTGCTCCTACGCGGCGGCGTCCGCTGCTCCGACGGCGGGCGAGGAGCTCACGATGAAGGTGGCGGGGTACGGTCGGTGGACGCGGCGACGCGCAAGGCACGAGGAGGCTACGGCGAGAGACTGCGAAAGGGGCGACGACGAGGTGGCATCCCCGGCTGCTGCTGTAAGGCTCGTCATCATTGTGGATGCGTGTGGGGCCGCGTCTTTGCCAGGGATGCGCGTGGGGCGCCGTCCTCGGGCGGGAGGCACGTAGGGCGGCGTGGGATGGAGGCGGGGCGCCTCCCCGGCGGTGTGGGATTGAGGACGCGTCTCCAGGCGGCACGAGATGGTGGCGCGCGGGCCGGTGTCCTCGCCATGGATGCGAGCGGGCGGCGAGCGGCGCGGAGTGGAGGAAGGACGCCTCCCCGGCGGCGCGATATTAAGGCGGGGCGCCTTCCCGGCGGCGCACCAGCCAACCTGCCGCTCGCTCGAGGCGAACTAGCCGCTGCCGGCCACGGGGGCTTCCTCCGTTGGAGTCAACACCGCCTCTTATTTTCTCCTATTTTTAGATATTTTTATTTTTATTGGGCTGATAAGTGGGGCCCACAGTCCACCTCACCCAACAACTTTTTTCTCAGTGTTTAATTGGACTCACAAGTGAGGCCCACTGTCAGTTTGGCCACAATTCGCGTTCAATTCGTGATCGGTGCATTTTGTGAACAACCAAACAAAATGTGGTAGTTTTTTACGATTCAAACGTGAGTGGTGGTTTTCAGAATTTTCAGCTCAAAAGTGGTAATTTTATGCTAAGAACTCGGCAATGGACTAACAAATTTGAAGGTCAAAGATATCAGAGGTGTTACCTGAAATAATCTTTTGTGAAGTGGCAAACTAGGTTAGGTTGTATACTTCCGATACACGGTCAGAATGAAATCATTTTGACATAACCATTAAAATTTCATTGTTCCATTAATTGTGTGCACAACAAATTTGAGCCATGTCAAGTATTTTTTTGCTTGTCCTAGCATAAATTGCAAATTGGGATAAGATTTGTATGTGGATTAAATTTAATAACTTCCTGCTTTCTCTATGTTTATATGGGTAGCATTCAATATGCACTTATGGAGTTATGACGCTACAGCAATACGTGATCCACAGTTTATTGGCTTCATCTCATATGCTAGCTCTATTGATTTTTATACTTGGTTTTAAATTTATATCAAGCCAGCATGTACAATATGATGTATCCGACCATTTCCGTGGCAACGCGTGGGGTTTCATCTAGTATTTGCAGGATGTATAGCCTGCATGCTGCCATGTGGCCAGTGCAATTGAACATCAATATGCTTTTTCACTGGCTCACGTAACATTATTTTGCAGGATGACATTATCGAGGAGGAACCAACGATGATGCCGTATCCTCTGTGTTTCGGTGCATGTTACAAGAAGGCCAGGTTTGCTATCGGATGTTGTGGACGTAGCTATTGTACCGTAGATCATCTTATGGAGAACCATCGGAATATGGACCCCATTGGTGTGCCGAGGGTGATATGCATACAAGAGACTAAAGGCCAAGGTGTTATACCTGGTGATATACATCTGTAGCATCCTAATATAGACGTATACTTTGTGAAAGAACAATCCACTGATTCTTCTATAGAAAAAAGTGTGATTGTACATTTTGGGTGATGAGAACTCGGAACATCCACTACAGGAATGAACCCAGGTGCCGACGGCCTCTTGCCGTCCGCCTAGCACCTTTTGCGTAGTACCCCGTAGGCATAGGTAAATATACCGTCGGCGTAGCAGATGCCGTCGGCGTAGGCTACGCCGACGGCTTTGTCGTCGGCTTAGGTTTTCCAATTATTTTTATTTTTAATTTTTTTTTGAATTTTTTTATTTTTTTTTAATTATTTTTATTTATATTTCGAAATTTTCGACTTAGTCACATATTTAATCCTTAATTGTACACTTAATTATTATATGTCAAAGTACTTACCCTAGTCAAACTTCCCAGTCGGTCACCCATCCTCCAGCCCGAGCACGCTTAACTTTTGAGTTCCTTCCAACCTAGCTTCCAAATGAGAAATTAGAACTTACTGATATTAGTAGCCTATCAATCATATTAACCCCTCGGTTATCATGTTACACTTTTTATTGTTTAAATTTTTAAAAAAATTTGAGTAAATTAACAATGATTATGTAATATTATATTTCGAATAAATAACAATAAAATAAATTTTACTTTATTTTTTCCCTTTTTATATTTAATATGGAATAATTCATATCTTTAAATCCGTAAATTGAAATTTGACAAATAAAATACCTAAATCGATTAGAAAAATGAGAGGAATTCAAATATTTCATCCATATCATCTTTTGCATCACAAAAACCTTTGGATATAAAAACATCCTTAGGTATTTCAAACATTTTAAATAAGTTCATGCCGATTTCGCTCGAAGTGGGTCTCAGTTTCGGGCTAGGGTTAGACATAATTAATTAAAAAAATCAAAAAAATATAAAACCTTCACATGGCATACTTTTATTTGACCTAACACCTGGAAAAAATTATAAACATGAGTTATGAAAGTTTTTATAAAAAAACCTTTACAGAAATGAGCTACGAGGTATAAAAATGTATGGTTTTCGACCGAAATAAGTTAGGGTATGATATTTAACATAGCAAAAAATGTCGGAATGAGGCAATATTTGACACACTGGTGTATCTTGGTTGTAGAATAGTATTGACTAAGGGGTTTAGGATTTTCGTAGAATAAAAACCCCATTTTTCATTTTTTTAGTGTCAAAACAGGCTTTTTTTGTGAAGCAGCTACCAAAACGGCTCACCGAATGAGGAACATCCAAATAGATAGAAACTAGTAGACCACCTTATAAGTGCATTTAACCCTGGGTTTCGATATAAAAACATACTTAGGTGTTTCAAACATTTCAGATAAGTTCCTACCGATTTTGCTGGAAGTGGGTCTGATTTGAACTACGAATGCCGCATAGTTTGGTCATGATTTTTTGAAAAAATCACTTTTAGATCCACAATGTATATTTTCTTTAGAGATCTTTGACGGTTTTTGCCGGATCGAAGATACGGTTAGGTTTAGGTTTATCGTTAGGGTTTACGGTCTCGGTTTCGGGCTAGGGTTAGACATAACTAATTCAAAAGAATTAAAAAAATGTAAAGCCTTCACATGGCATCCTTTTATTTGACATACCACCTGGAAAAATTATAAACATGAGTTATGGAAGTTTTTATAAAAAACCTTCACAGAAATGAGCTACGAGGTATAAAGATGTATGGTTTTCGACCGAAATAAGCTAGGGTATGACATTTAACATAGCAAAAAATGTCGGAACGAGGCAATATTTGACACACTGGTGTATCTTGGTTGTAGAATAGTATTGACTAAGGGGTTTAGGGTTTTCGTTGAATAAAAAACCTATTTTTCATTTTTAGTGTCAAAACAGGCTTTTTTTGTGAAGCAGCTACCAAAACGGCTCACCGAAAGAGCAACATCCAAATAGATAGAAACTAGTAGACCACCTTATAATTGCATTGTTTAAGTGCCAAAAATAATTTCCAAAATATTTTCATAAATATGATTTTTCATTTTTTAAGTGCCAAATATGACTTTTTAAGTAAGCTAGTACCAAAAATATGTTACAAAAAGTCATATGCATGGTGAAAAATATTATATGGATGTCATATTTGGAATCCTCTCATTTTTCTAATCGATTTAGACATTTTATTTGTTAAATTTCAATTTACGGATTTAAAGATATGAATTATTTCATATTAAATGAAAAATAGAAAAAAATCATATCTATGCCGACGGCTTTGCCGTCGGCGTAGCCCTGTGAACCTATGCCGACGGCTTTGCCGTCGGCACAACCATCCTACGCCGACGGCAAAGGTGTGCCGACGGCCACCTCGACCGGCTGGCCTGCCAGGAAGCTACGTCGACGGCCCCGACAAATTGCCGTCGGCGTAGCAGGCGGCCGTCGGCACCTGGCCTCATTCCTGTAGTGATCATCGTATCATTAGAGAACTGGTGATGTGGACTTCTAGTGGATCGCGCTCTCTCAAAGCTTCTCTTAACCTATACCCTTTTTTCCAATCCAGCAGGAGCACGAGTAACTAGTAAGTATTTGATACATGTCTTTGAAAAGGGAAATGTGCAGTAGTTGGGTCATGGCATGGGTTCGACAGTCAGCACGTTGCATGTTTTCGCAGTTCTGCGTGGCTATCCACGCAGATGACCCTTTTTTTCAAAATGGGGAGCTCGGTCCCAGCCTCTTCATTGAAGTAATGCACCTTGCCGTTTTTATTGCAACGTTTTAAGATCAAGTTTACATCATGGATCACACAACGTGGCAACATGAATCAGCCAGCGAAATAATAAAAATAAAATGTCCCTATACATTTTTTAATCTATTAGAAAGCTGCCAGCCACCCTGGTTGAAGATAGACCGAACGACCGTCATCAACCGAGTGCATCCGGTATCCATAGAACCTCGTTGATCCACTGGAAAAAGGAAGGACCATAGATTGATGCAATAACCCGCCATGTGCATAACCTGTAAAAAATTGGCATTGACTACTCATTTGTTAAAGATGACATCATTACGAGAATTCCAAATTTCCCAAAGATAGAACACTTTAGTCTTTTTCGGCACCCTATTAAGCCAATTACCAAACAAATTGGTTATGTTGGCTGGCGTCGAAATATTGAAAGTAAAATGAACAACTCTCCAAACAAGTCGAGCCAATTTACAAGTGATAAAAAGATGGTCAACAGACTCCGGCAAATCACAGAAAACACACTTAGTGCAACATGTCCATCTCCTTTTCACCAGATTATCTTTAGTTAAAATGACTTTTCTACAAAGGAACCACATAAAAATATTTATATGTATGGTACCTTTAATTTCCATAGATATTTTCGTAGGAAGGCGTATGACCATTCATTAAATCTTCATACATAGATTTAACCATAAACAACCCGCTATGTGACCGTAAACAGCCCGCTATGTGTTAAGTTCCATGAGAATTTATCCTGCGCATCCACACAGACAACCGCCATAAGTCTCTCGACCAAGTTCAGCCATGCTGATCGTTTATCCCCTGTCAGAGCTCGTCTAAAACTAATACTTAATAGAGCATTTGACAGAATATAGGCCACAGTAATTTTACGTTGCACAATGTTATAGAGAAGTGGATATTGAGAAGACAAGGGGCTCATACCCAACCACGTATCCTCCCAAAAAGCGAGTACTACTCTCATCACCAATGATGAAAGAGCCCCTACTAAAAAAACTCATCCTTAACCCCCATTATTCCCTTCCAAAAAGGAGAATCAGTGGGTTTGGACTGTACTTGAGATAATTGTTTTAGTATGAAGATATTTGTTATGTAACAGCTCCTGCCACACACCTTCTTCATTTAAGAGATAAACAACCACTTACTGAGTAAGCATTTATTTTTAACCTCAAGTACCTCGATCCCCAGACCCCCTTGATATTTAGGATGACAGATAATATTCCATTTTGAAAATCTGTATTTCTTTTTCAGGTTATCACTTTGCCAAAAGAAGCGAGACCAATACACATCTAACCTTTTCCATACCCCTTTGGGTATCTGAAAAAAGGATAAAAGAAACATTGGTAGGCTAGTTAGAACAGAATTAATCAGAACTAAGTGATCCCCATAGGATAACATCTTTCCAATCCAGCAACCCAACTTTCTTTCGAAGCGGTCCTCAACTGGTTTCTATTCTTTATTCAGCAATTTCCTATAATGAATCGGAATGCCCAGATATTTGAACGGTAAAGACCCAGCTTCACGTCCAAAGATGTTCCTGCAGTCCCCCTCTGATTCTTTAGCCTTACCAAAACAGAAATTCTCGCTCTTATGAAAGTTAGTTTTAAGCCCCGAGAGTTGTTCAAAAAGACAAAGAATTAAATTCATGTTCACGGCTTTCGTTAAGTCATGTTCCATGAATAAAATTGTATCATTTGCGTATTGCAAAACCGATACTCCACCTTCCACAAGATGAGGAATCAGTCCGCCTACTTGCCCATCCTCCTTTGCTCTAGCAATAAGGATAGCAAGCATATCTGCGACAATGCTAAAAAGCATAGGAGATAAAGGATCCCCCTGTCTTATCCTTTTTAAAATTTGGAAATAGTGACCAATACCATCATTACCCGAATACCCACACTACCACCTTGCACAGACCTTGCCATCCATTCACACCACAAAGGTGGAAAGCCCTTCAGGCGCAAAGATTGTTGCAAAAAAGACCACTTGACTTGTATCTCATACTTTATTGACCATTCCAATCAACAACTTTATTTTTAATGTTCAAATCCATCCAACTACATGCATTTTTTGTGTGTGCATACATGAAGCATTCTCATCTTCTCTTCTTGTATCTCATACTTCTTTCTTTCTCCCCTCTCCTTCTATTCTCTTCTTCTCTTGTTCAATCTTCTTATTTGCCTCTTCTAACTTCTAATTTGTCTTTTGTGTTAGCTCTAGCTTATCTTCAATCTTCTTTTTTGATCGATTGTGAAGTTCAGGTAAGCTTTTCTTCTTAGACCCACCCACATGTTGCACACACCCTTAGCAACCACAAAGTTCACATTCCGTTACTTCCCTCATTTTTTACTGAGTTAAAATTTCATAATGGTTGCATGGATGTGGATATGTGGACTAGTAGGGTTTATAAGGAGAGAAGAGCGACAAGCAAGTTCTGGAAGGAGGCGTCGAAGTTGGAAAGTTTGGAGGGACATGATGCGTCGGACATACGAGGTAGACGGTCTTGGACTTGGGCTAGGTTGGGGCCTCGTGCAGGGAGGCGATAAATATCATGAAAAAAACTATCCTAATGTTGCCGTATTATATGTACAACATGCACAACGAAGAAGTAAACTTATTGGGCACTAAGTTGTATAAACTAATTTTGACAACGAAAATCTTGACAACGCAAGCCGAACCTAAGATGTTCAAGTGGTATAAACTAATTTAACAGTTTTTGGGTTAGTGGACACTTGATGATTCACTTTTTATCCGGTCTCAACGCACGAGCATTAAGCTAGTGTTTACTAGCTAAAAATGAATATATATCACTAGTTCAATTAACATGTTTTCTTAAGATGGTCTAAGTACCCACTTGAAGTTGAACAAGGTCTAATTCCGAAATACCAATCATATATATGAGAGAGATACAACTATTTTAAAAGTGAATAAAGCTACCATGAAATACTTTTCTTATATATAAAAAAGATTTTTCTAAAATCTCAGATGTTTGAGATTTTTTAAGTCCCAATCAGCAGAATAATTAAACCATATTTCACAGAAAAGTGCAAGAAAGTACAACTAAAATAGAAAAGTGCAACTGTGTGGTAAAAAAGTGCAAACTCCAACTAGTTGTACTTTTCTCTAAATTACAATTGCTCCTTTCTCGAGTAACCGAGACTTAAAAAAAAATCTCATACACCTTTGACTTGGGAATACCCATATAAAAAAGTCAATTGTTAATTGTTAGCAAGTTAGGTACCACCCACAATGGACGTTCGGGGCCCGGCCAAACGGCCGCATGTGGCTTGGTCCATTTGGCAGTGCCCTCCCAGAACTCTAGCGGGATGCTTGTTCCACTATCAAATTTCGCCAGTAGATTGTATGGTGCTATGCAGATCGCACCATAAATCCTGTATTTGCTGTTGTATTTGGTATAGCAGACAATCTCGGTAATAACGGGGCAGAAGACAATGTCTATCCCAAGCACAGGAAACCGCTCGCTGGGCACCGCAACGGAGTTTCCATGGCCAAGGAACACCGCATGTCCACTAAGAGCAAGGTTAATAGTATAGCCGGCTGTTGGCTATAATGTAGTGCCATGTCATCTATAGTCAAACTAATAGCCAACACATATAATAGTTAGCTATAGAAAAGTACTACTTCATGAATGCACGGCCCACTTTACACTCTCACAAGCTGCCTAGGAGCACGTGCTGCAGCTGGCTCTTGCATGAGAGGCCGCTTCCCTTCTCTCTCCTCTTCTGTCTCATCCAACTAAGTAAGAATATATTATTCAAATTCTTATAGCCCGCTTACGTGGCCTTATTAGACTTGCTCTAAGGTGTAATCTCTCATTCGCCGTAAGCACTGACCCGTCACCGAAATCTTCGGAGAAATCCACCTCGAGAATCCGCTTATTTCCTCCGCCGGGGAACCGGACCTCCGGATCCTGGGGCTGTGTCCGATGTATGGCGACCAGAAGTCTGCCTTTCAGATCGACCAAGAAAACCGACCATAAGGACCAAATCGCATGTTTCAATGGGTTTCGCATACGAGGCTCGAAGCGGCGGGTTGTCATCACCAGACGTTCTCCGCCGTCTTCCCCCCAGTCGAGGAAGGCGAGGGTGTTCGATTTGTCGACGGCGACAAAGCGGCCGGAGAAGAAGGTCACGTCCTCGACGTGGAATTCACAGTGAGGGTGCGCCACCCACGCCTCGGCGCCGGCGTGGAAAGTGAAGCAGCAAGTGCTGACCCCTGCAAGAAAAAGCAGAATGACATAGTTTCTATGGAGAGCGGGGTCGTGTGATACTATGACACGATGAACATCGACCTGAGATGAGCCACAGGTGAGAATGGGTAGAAGAGACGGAAGACGTATGGCGCGTCCGGTGGCGGGGTTGCGGACGGAAAGGTGCGCGGCGTCCGGATTCAGCACGACAATGGATTGGAAAGAAAATATACGGGAAGGATCGGGAGCGACTCGGGAGGGAGTGGCTAGTCGGCGCCATCGCTAGTAGGAGTAGTACGTAGTTAATTGTTATGTTTGGGTATTATGAAGGGATTGCAGTAGTTAAAATATTGGGTTCTCTGTAGATTTGAGCCGTGATTATGTACCTCATGGTGATTATGGGTTCGCCGAGTGCCACTAATTATATTGTTCCGACCGTAGTCTGGGTAGTATGATTTCTGTTCTCTTTGCTTTCAAAGACCAACTTTGAGTTTTCGGGAGAAATAATTGTACTATAATGGATTCTGTTGAGTAGGCGTTGTGCTAAAGAAAGCACGGAAGATTGCAAATGGGAAGGACAATGCCAATGTATCAATGGGAGCTTTTGTGGATACTCTCGTTGTTCTCCCAGATGATCTTGTTCAAGTGATTGGAAAGAAAATATACGGGAAGGATCGAACACGCCTACTAGCCACTCCCTCCCGAGTCGCTCGCGCGGGCGACTCCGGGGGCTCCCCAAACCCTAGCCACTCAGCCCTCGACCGCGTGCTCCCCTGGCCGCCGCCGCCGCTGCCGGCGCCAGCAGCGGTGGCGGCGCCCTGCCGGCAAAGGTCGGAGGGAGAGGAGACGCTCCAGGATGGCCTGCTTCCTCACGCGGGGAGGCGGCGATCTGCGGGGCGTAGGCGAAGGTGCCGCAGCTCGGCGGCGCGGAGTGGGCTGGCCTGGCGGCGACGTCGGCCGGCGCTCGGCTCGACGGTGGCCGAAGGTCGGGGTCCCTGTGGTGCGGGGCGGCGCCCCCGGCTCCACAGTGGCTGGTGCGGCCAGGGCCCGTTCTGGGCCCAGATGGGCTTGCGCGGGCCGCGGCGGCTCCCAGCGCGTCGTGCCTCCGTGGGGCTTCGTGGTGGTGCCGCCATGGGGCTGCGTCCGTGACGCGGCCGGCGGTGGTGGGTCCCCGGGCGGCGGCCCGTGGTGGTTGGCGGCGGCGGTCGGCGTGGCTGCGGAGGGCGGCGCGACGACTGGAGTCTGGAGGTGGTTCTGCTGCTCTTCGAGTGGTGCTTCTGCAGGCGAGGTGCTTGGAGAGTCCGTTCGTCCCCGGCTGGTTGTCTCCGCTTGGTGCGGTGCTCCCGTTGGCGTTCGACGGGGTTCTCCGCCTCCAGCTCTGGTTTATGCTCAACCCTCCTTTCTGTAGGTAAAGGCCCAAAACTCCGGGTGAGAACCCTGCATCGACTTGTCGATGCCGGTGGCAGTGGTGTTCTTGGACACCGTTTCCTCGTTGGAGGTGCCGCTGTGGAGCTCCGGCTCCTACAGTACTCCAGTGGTCTCCGGGTGAAAACCTTAGAGCCGGCTTGCCGGTTCGGATGATGGTGTTGTCTCTGCAGCACTCCCTCCCTGGAGGCGTTATCTTGGAGACCCTGAGTTTGGTTTCGGTTGCGGCGGTGTTGTGGTGGTGTTGCTGCGGCCAGCTTGGGGCCGATGGTGGTTTGTTTGTCCCTCTTTGGCAGGTCTTCGTGTGGTCTCGGTCACTTGGATGTGCTTGCCCAAGACCCTCCCATGGCCGCCGTTGCAATGTGGCGAGCTTCGGGCTCTTGGTGGCGTCTCGGCTCACCTTTGTTCAATGACGACACATTTGATGCCTCCCCAACCCGCTGGTCGTCTCGTTTTCTCCTGGCGGAGCTCCCAGTCAAGGTTCGTGCTAGGAGCTGGGCTTTGGCACTCGTTGGTTGTGGATGCTCCTGTGCTATGCCGCGGGACTCGTTTTGCTCGCCGGTGCGGGCGTTAGGCTCTTTGTTTAATCTTAGCATTGTGACCCCTCGACATCACCCCTCATCTGCTTGTGCCTTTGGGTGGTTCTTGCCGCTCCCTACCCTCTTCGTGTGTGTGTTTTTCCTTTATCTCTCCCCTTGTAATCCCCGTGCACTCTGGTTCTTTTGAACCCATCTTGTATGGGGCTGAAAAGCCTCCATGCAACTTTGCAATATATTCAGGTGGGGATTTATCCCCCCGGTGAAAATTCAAAAAAAAAGTGATTGGAAAGGTAGGTTTAATTCACTTACTGCGTTATGAAACCCATTGCCTTGGGAGTTGATGGAAACTGTTGTTTTTCCAGGATTTTTCCCTTCCTACTAAAGATATTGCTAAAAGTACTGCTTCTGGTGTGATGGCAGCATCATTGGAGCCTCAAACTTCACATCTGAAAGACCCAAAAACATCCAGGTCTGTAAATGTATCTCCATCAAAGTTTGTTCTCATTTCAACTATTTTATGTTATTTCAGACACACATGTTGTCAGTAACTGACAACTGTATACCTTTAACTGGTACAACAGTTTCTTGCATGGTGCTGGTTCACAATATGCATTTCAAGCAATCTATTCTACTTGATTATATTTTGCTTATTTTTTACTATATCCTATTCATTTGTCATTGTACACAATATTTCAGGAATCCAAACTCAATCCACATGCTAAGGTCTTCGCTCCATCTTTGGCAAGTTCCAAACCAGTACATGCAGCTGCACCCCCTGTTAACCCAAACTATATCTCGAACTCTGTCGCTAGAGTTCCAACTGGTATACCTGTATTTCAAAGTCACTCTCTTCCAGGCAGTTCATCTCTACCCAGCAAGGTTGTTCATTATAATAACCTGGCTCCTGGAAACTTTGGCATTTCACCTCAATATGTTCAATCAGTAAGTACATTGATTTACTCCTCTTACGATTTTGATTATTTATTCTTTTTGTTGGACCTAGCACCATATTATAGTAAGTGAATTATGACATAAGATATCAACTCCTACGCTCAGCATGTAGCATGCCTTCAGGTTGATAGTTTGCTATGCACGAACTCCTGCATTCACTTGTTGGGTCTGGCTATGCACTTACCTTGAAGGGCAACTATTTGAACACTAGCTATGTTTTTTTGTTCTGTTATCCTAATTATGTAGCAATGTACTGTATGCACCTGGCTTTGATCTTGCTTGCTGCCTTAGTATAGCATATATGATTAACTCTGATGTTATTATGCTTCTAAATTCTGATAGGTGTTGTCTACATTTTTTCATGACAGATTATGGGGCATAATGTGGGCAGGCTAGATCCTGCGAGACTTGGTACACCGTATCACCCCTTGCAAGTGGGATCAAACTATATCATCCCTAGTCCTCAGCCTATAAGTACTTGCTTAATAAGATACGCCATTATATTAATTTTTAAAAATCTGTTCATTTCTGTCCATTTATTGTATTTGAAACTATTTCCATCCGGGAGTCGACTGAACCAAATCATTTATATTGTATACATGTAGGTTCTTGATGGGAAGTTCAGTCTTGTTGTTTATGTTCATCCAGTTCCTCAGGTGAGTCATTGCTGTTTTTACCAAGGGCTCTAGTGGATCTTTTTCAGTTGGAGGATGATTGACAAGTAGTGGACTCGGCAAATCCCAAGGTTGTGTACCCCGGGTTGATTGAGGGGGAGAGAGTATGAACGTTGGTGGCTAAGACGGCTAACAGGGGGCGAGTTTACCCAGGTTCGGCCCCTCGAGGTGAGGTAAAGACCTACTCCTGCTTGTCTGGTATTATCAAGGTGGCTACAATGGCGAGATGCAATCCCGCTAGGGTTTGTGTGCTGCTTGCTTGACCTAGACGACGCACCCTCCTGGCCTTTATATCACAGGCCAGGTCTCGGGTGGACGGTGCGGATTGCACGTTACAGAATAAGGAAGATTATCACCGGCTTCACCAGCTACTTGGGCCACATGGTACACTTCATGGGCCTCTCTTGGCGTGACCCAGGTACTACCACCGTGGGGTACCCGAAAGGTAGCCCCACGACAATGATTCAAGCAGAATTGTAGAAACATGTCTTAGCTAGAACATACCCAAACTGAACTTCGAAAATATGATTGTTTTTAGAAATAGACATTTTACTGCCTCAATAAACTTTGGCCATAGGTAACTGAAGATTAGCATCACACATTACTACATTAGCATCTTGAGGCTTCACTTTCTGTGACCCTAATATTTTTACTCTTAAATTTTAGATCCAATTCACTTGCTTAATCAAATGATTATTAGCCTGTGATCGAGGGAGGCTGGGACCTGGGTTCGAGCTGCAAGACGGACATGGGAGTTTTATGGTCAGCTAGTGGTGTATATTTTTCTTTAAGTCTCTTGTGGTCAGCTAATGCTTGGTCACTCATAATATTTTGTTGTTTTGATGTATTTGAATGTTGAATAATACTGTGACGTACTGTCATATTGTACTGTGATCTTAGAACCTACATATTACTTTCATTTTTGAACTGCAAATTACTGTGAATCAACACGTTGTGGTATTTGTATTATGCCTTTATTCAAATTTGAGGCACTAAAATGGGTGCCTCCCAAAGTGACCTTTGAAGGCAGTTTTTAAAAATGCCTCCTATGATATACGTTTTGAAGGCACTCAAAAGTGCCTCAAAAGGAATACTCTTTGAGGCACTCAAAAGTGCCTCAAAATATATACTATTTGAGTCACTCCAAAGTGCCTCAAAAAGTCACTTTTGGGAAAAGTGCCTTAAAAGACCTTTACCTACCGGGTAAAAACTACACTTTTTTTTTCCTCCAAAAATCTTTAAAGGCGCTTTTTTTAACTTTTTGAGGCACTTTAGAGTGCCTCAAATTCGAGTTCGTGATGTAGTGAGCACCAGCAGCCGGCATGGGAAAGGGCCGGGTGGCCGGAGCGAGGCGATCGCGGCGCGCCACCCGCGGCACACGTGGCCGAGGATCGCGTAGCGGGTAGCGGACGGGTATGACGCGGCTTACGCCACGGATAGGATCAGGTCGGCCGGCAAATCGTCCCACCGGAGGAGGTGAGGCGCCATGGTCGAAGGCGGATCAGCGGGCATGGTGGTTCTCCGGCGTTTGGCTTCCCCTTTTTTTGATGTGTTTCTCATGTCTTTTCAGATCTCCCTGCTCGTAACAATGGAAAAAATCAGTAGGTCGAAAATATATCATCGCGGAGACGTTGGAATCCGAACAGGGGTAATCCTACACAGATTAGTCCTCCTCCGAAAAAGAGACTAACTAGTTCCACCAGAAATCGGAATCAATCCACGCAAGGAAACCGCTAAGAGCAAGAACAATAATATAGCCGGGTGTTGGATATAAGATAGTGCCATGTCATCTATAGCCAACCTAATAGTCAATAAGTATAATAGTTGGCTGTAAATATGGGCTACTTTATTGATAGGTGGCCCACCTCCCACTCTCACAAAGTGTCTAGGAGCACGTGTTGCAGCTGACTATTGCATGAGAGCCCGTTTCCATTCTCTCTCATATTCTCTCTATCCTCCATGTAAGCACAAATATATTATTTTAAACCTTACAGCCAGCTGACTGCGGACATCAGCGGGGCTTGAGTTGGCGAAATGTAGGCAATGGGCAGAGTGCCTATCTGGTGAAGTGCTAAGGTTCCGTTTGTTTGGGCTGCAGCTGGTGTAAGAAACAACTATTAGAAGTAGAGATTTGATATCTGGTATGACTGCTTTCATGGCTGCTGCGGTAGGTTTTAGGGGTGAAATGTCTGAAGTGTCTCTGATGCTGAAGATGTTGTATAAGGCCTTCCTTAACACTCCTACTCAGCGTCACTTAGCACTTGCCAACTAAGATGGGAGCTGACGTGGAGAGGTGATAAATGAAGAAAGAGAAGATTACCGTATGTATCTTATTTCGGGAAACTAGAGAAATAATAATCAGCTGATCCCGTGTGGGGCTGTGCGTGCACCCTACATCTTTCTCTTCACATATGTGGTGCACTTATTGATACAAATATGTAGTACTCCCTCCGGTTCGGTTTGATGGGCGCAATTCCAATCTCATGCAGTTTCAGAATAGGAAAGGAAATAGGCGCGTCTCATTTAATTGCTGTAGCATTTAAGGCGCGGTGGAGAAAACTACTCCCGCAGACTTCTCTCTACCTCTTCCTAGCTTTCCTTCTTCTCATGTGTGTACACGGGGTGGTTTCCTGCATGCAGGTATGAAAACGGCTGATGCATGGTGTGTATGTGTGATCAATCTGCATGCATGCATCGCTGGTTCTTTCTCTCTTCCTCTCCACCAATGCATGCGCGATGACGGCTCGATTACTGGCCTCGGGAAGTTACGAGCGTTAAAATTACGATTATTTAGGCGCTGTGGTATAAGTTGGGCCAACAAAAATAGACCCAATAGCTAATCACCTAGGTCTCAGAGTTTTTCCAAACGCGCCCATCAAACCGAACCGGAGGGAGTAGATCTCATGATATATTTACCACGCATGCAATCAAAACATAAATGCACGAGACGTTTCTAGTCTCCGTTCCATCCCATATGACGTGGACAAGAATTAGATACGGCTTTGACGTTCTCCATTACGGACAGCCTAAATACTGATTTGAAACGATTTAGCTATTTCTAGCTGTTTTAAGAGCTCAATTATCTCAATTTGCCTTTTTTGCTAAAATGATTTTAAATGGACTTTCTATTGGAACAATATTTTTGGGTATGTTTGGTGAATTTATTTTGTCTTTTGCCTTATAAGTCGAAGTTGTCAAACATATAACATCGTATATATTCACAAGATAATACGAGACGCGTTGGATCACCGGGAGGCTGTTGGAGAAGTCTTTCTTGCTGGGGTGGTAGAAAGGCGATGAATTTCGTCGAGGACCGGCGGCGACCGGAGAGGAAGAAGACGACGGAGTCAAGGCATGCGGCGACCCCGTCTCTGATTCCTTGCGTGGGCACCTAGAGGACGACGAGGTGGAGGAGATGACGCACTCAGGTCACCTCGAGCGCACCATTGGCGTTGAGTGCGTCTTCGATGTCTGGCGGCCGCTTGAGCGTGGAGAGGAGCCGTGGCGGCGGGAAAGGGGGAAGGACGGAGGAGATCTTGCACCAGTGAGGGGAACGATGACGAAGACCGGAGCGGGGAACGTCGGTGGCGGTTGGAGTGGGGAACAACGACGGCTAGAGCGGGGAATGATGACGGCGTCCGGAGCAGGGAACGACGGAGGCGGTCGGAGAGGGGACCGGCGACGGCCGGAGCGGTGAACCCTATCCTTATCCTGCCATGGCTACGGGACGCGGAGAAGCACAGGCACCCGCATTGTGGTTGGTGATGGTGTCGCATGGCCTTGTTTTGGACCGATGGCTCGCTCGATTTAACGCCCATCGCGCAATCTGCATCAGCCCTCTTTACGGTGACTCAATTTATGACGCTGATGGATGCACTTATGCCAGGGTCCTAGACCGTGTAGTCTCGAAGTGGGCAAGTTCTGAGCAGAGGCCTTGTTCTTTGGGCTCGAGTTGTTTCCGTGTGGAAAAACCATCTGAAAGACCTGGGCACCCACGAAATGTACAACGCGGTTTTTCCGCCTGCCCTCACGGGTACCCGTCTTATCCTCACCATTGGTAACTTGTTTGAGATTCGTATTGCCTTTTTTACACAAACAACCTGCACTTGTACGCTTCCTCCCCCCTATAGGAAATAACCTGGACATTGAACAACTTGAGAGGAAATAACCTGCTCCTCCTTTTCCCCTCTCTCTCTCCGCCGGCTCCTCACTCGATGATGAGTGATTGTAGATTGGGGATTCGCTAAGCCGCCACCGGTCACGACGACGACAACGCGAGGTCGTCCCCAATCTGTCCAGCGCGGCGGTGATCTTGGCGCGGAGGATGGCCATGAAGTAGGGCGGGAGGGGCAGGCCGATGTCGACCTCGCTCATGTAGAGCACGCCGCGGTCGGCGCGCATGACGCGGTAGTCGTGGCAGAGCGCGAGGAGGAAGCCGCCCGCGGAGGCGTGGCCCGTGACGGCGGCGATGGTGGGCATAGGGAGGGCCAGGAGGTCGGCGGCGACGGGGCGGAGCGCGTCGACGAGCTCCCCGAGCCGCGCGCGGGAGGTGCCCGCCCACCCGATGTCGAGCCCGTTCGAGAAGAAGCGGCCCTCGGCGACGGTCACCAGGGCCGCCCCCGGGCCCGCCTGCGCGGCCTGGGCAGCGACGGAGGCGAGGGCGGAGCGGATGGAGGCGATGAGCGGGTGGCCCAGCCAGTGCTCCCCGTCGCCCGTGAGGGTGAGCACGAAGACCCGGCCGTGCTGCTCCAGCGTGCACATCGTGGGTTGCTGCGGCGGCGACCTTGGGTGTGGACTTGGGGCGGTGGTTCCGCGGTTGGTTGGAGTGCAGGGGAGAGAGCCGTACGTACCACCGGAACACGGAGTTGCGTGTGGCTTTTAACGCTCGGCGTCAACGGCGGCGGCAGCGGAGAATCCGGCCATGGAGGAGCAGCGGCGTTCCTCGTGGCGGCGGTGATGGTTTCCTGGTCCGCGGCGGGGGTCGGCGCGATTGGGGCCAACTGGGGCACGCAGGCGAGCCACCCGCTGCCGCCGGACACGGTGGTGAAGATGCTCAAGCAGAACGGTTTCCAGAAGGTGAAGCTGTTCGACGCCGAGGACGGCACCATGAGCGCCCTCGGGAAGAGCGGCCTGGAGGTCATGGTCGGCATCCCCAACGACTTGCTCATGACCATGGCGAGACCGGGGCAGGCGCCGGCGCCGCGGGGCCGGTGGCGGTGGCGGCGGGGAGCGGCCGCTCCCTGCTTCGCGACATGGACCTGGCCAGTGGCCACCGTCCGCAGCCTCAACGGCGTGGGCGTCGCCGACGAGCTCATGCGGCTGGTCCCCGACGCCGGCGCGTTCCGCATGACGCTGCGCTGCGTCAAGCACTGGGCCAAGGCGCGGGGCGTATGTTTGTTTGATGGGAAAATTTGCTACTGGACACCGTTATTCTGTGGTCTTTGCTCAAACACGTTAAAAATTTTGTGCCTTTGCTCAGTACCATTACACTTTTTTTTGTCAACAAAACTTGTATGGAAGATATTCTTAAAACGTTGCACAAAATCACAGGAAAAAAATGTTGATACTAGTTTGTTTAATATGTAAGGTGTTTACTGCAAAAAATGAAGGACCTCTAGATACAAATTGGATTTATTTTCTGGACTTCTTTAAAAAGTGGTGTCACCAATCTTGGAGCAAACAACAGGACATGGACGACAGGGATAAGACATGAGCCCGTGAGGGCTTGTGGGATTGTATTTCCGCGAAATGTAAGATCAATATCTGGCTAGCCATGTAAGGGCGGCTTTGGACGGCAGACCATAGGCTACAGCATGGCCTAAACTCGAATACAACCTGCCCTCTTTGTGATCAGGCTTCCGAGATGGCCGATCACACCACGCTTGGCTGCATTTTCGCAAGGGGGTGTGGCATAGCTTGCTTCGACGTTGTGACCTTGGGCTGCTCACCCCAGCTGTGGAGGATTCCTTGATTGAATTCTACAATGTTGGTGTAACTTAGAATGTGTAATGCGACGTTTCGATGCCTAAGTTTGTAGATTCTAAAACTGGTAGAATATTACGATGTCACATTTCAGAGTTAACTTGCTTGATATGAATTATTTGCAAAAAATAAAAAAATGCTTTATATGAATTAGCTGCAGTGTCAATGGCTAGATCTCGCATTGCGAGAACTAAGCAGAGACCTAGTGGTAGAGTCACAGGGTGAGCATTAGGAATCGGATGCCGATCCCTGTCGTTTTCATCGGACCAGTTTGCTGCCATAGGATGTGCGGGAGGATTAACCGAGAGGGACACTATGGATAGGTCTGGTGGTGGCATTTAGTTTGAGTCGTTTGATTACTAATAAATACTTCCTATAATCACGTCAGATCTTCAATTTCCTGAGAAAATTAAGATAAAGTACAACTAGTTTCAAACAAATAAATATATATCGAATAAATTGCATTTTTATAGATACATGAATTTTTCCCATGGAAGCATATTCTTTTTATCCACGGAAGCATTCCTTTTACGGAGCGATGGAAAATATTGATCGTGTGGTGGAAACATGTTTTGGGTGCAACCTAATTTTGCTTCCTATGGAGAGTTAGTTATTCCCATTGATCAAAGTGATTGTTTGCATAGCAACTCGATATTGTTTTAATCTAGTAAAAATACTGATAGTTTAAAATTATTATAAAAAATCATTGTAATTCTGTTTTGAATTTGTATGCACCGAAGAAAATTATAAGTTTCGGATGACCATAAAATTTATTCCCAACATAACTCTAAATTTCTTCCACCAAACAAAGATTTATTTCCATCAACAATGCTTCCAAAACGCATTGAATTTGCTTCCGAACAAAATATAATTTTCTTAAATTAGCAAAAACAATCATAAACCAGCTCTAGCAATTTGACGAACACTTGACGGGCGAGGTGTATGTCCGGCGGCGTAAAACGTACCATGGGTGCGGTGCCAGCCGTGTCCGAAGGACAGCGGCAGCGAACGTCGACGTTTTGACTCCCTCCTTTGCAGGTTCGGGCCCCTGGCGGAGCTTGAATGGGAACGGTGTCGGAGGTATGAAAGGACAGTGCGGGCCAGGGAATGGGAAGACGAAGGAGCCGGGTGGGGGTTTGTCCTGATTTAGTGTGATATGTGGTGGATCCTGGCTGTCAGGTCCGACGTGGAGGACGCGTCCAGGCGGCCCCAACCCCCCCCCCCCCCCCCCCTCCACCACCACCACCACACACACACACACATGTGCTAGGTATGATGCGGGACAACCCGATCGTTTGGGCTGGGTGCACTTTTGTGCCCGGGTCGTATCCGGACACTCCACCCCGATAATTTCTGCACCAAATTCGGTTCTGAAACCGTTTTGAAGGAATCTGACGGATAAGGATATGCGATTCCGAATTTGACACCCGAATATAGTATAGGATCTCAAATAGCCCCGGATATTTAAATAGGATTATCCGATGGTTTAAAGCTGAATAATCCGATTTTCTATGGAAACGTCTAACCTATTCTAACACAATTAGTAGTTACTGAGTTGTCGAATTCGTCCGGTAAATAAAAACTCGCTTACAAAGTGATTGTACCGACTATGGAGTACAACTTTGTTAGACTAATAGAACATTGAACAATTATTTTTGGTTGTACACTTCGCCGATGTACATATTCGATTATTTTTTGTGTCCGCCCTGAATCGACTCTATTTACGCCCCGAATCCGCATTTCAATATATCCACCTTCGAATACACAACCAGTCAAAATCCGTTTTGATCCGATTAAAATTTTTGATAGAGGATGTGGTGACGGCAAAATTTGATCCGATTATATCCCTAGCTAAGACCACATGTGTTAGATAAAAAAAAATTCAAGAACGTTTTAGTAAAACTATCACCACCACGTGTCCGCACCAAAATGGTATGGACTAATTTTGCATCTACATAACTAGTTACTGGACCGTTTCACCCACGTCATTTTGCACTAGTTATAACCGGTGTATATCTATACCTTTTTTTTTAATCGGTGTATATCTATATATATACTAATAATAAAAGCATTAAGGCTTTCGTGTTTTGGTTTGGTACGTTATTGAAATTACCTCTAAAGTTGTAAATAATTACCCACCTTGCCACCCATATATAAATTAAAAAACGATAGTATATATATATATATATATAGGACATATTCATACTACACCCGGGTGTAGCTACACCCACACGCGTTTCTCACGATTTAGGAGGTATCTATCATACCGGAGAGTATGTACATGTAGTATGAAGTATGTATGATTATTTAGAAAATATAGATACTACTTTATAGGTAGTATGTATAATTTTTGGACATACTCCTTTTTTACGTACAAATATGACAGTATATTTAATATAATGCAAACTACATAACCAATTTCAATTTTTTTCACGTAAATTGGTATGAAGTATCTTAGATATAGTATATAAACATACTTAAACCGATAAAGTATCACATATACTTCCGTATGGTGATAAACATACTTAAACCGATAAAGTAGGAAGCATTTTCCCTATATATATATATATATATATATAGGAAAAATGCTTCCGAATCCCGGGTGTAGCTACACCCATATCTAAATACCACCGTACGAAAAGTACATGTGTAATATTAAATTGGGATTGGCCGTGATGGTTCAGCGGTAGGTCATGAATAAAAGACAGATTTTTACCCCTATTTCTGATAATAATTAAAACACTTGCCACCGCCAAGCAGTAAAAAACCGGTTCGTGGTCGTAGCACTGCTTGCGCAAACATCCTGGCTATCGTCGGCCAGACCCCTCACCATTGCCGCGTGCTGGACGCTGCACCGCCGGAGCATCCGCCACCTCCTACCTCCGGCTGCCGACTTGGACCACCGACCGCCGGAGCATCCGTCACCTCCTACCTCCGGCTGCCGACTTGGAACACCGACCTTTGCCTCTCCTGGACACCCACGACGCCCCCCACTACAGGATTCCATCGCGCTGTCCCGGGGAGTCCACCTCTGTCCCCTGCACGCGCCGCCGGGGAATCGACGAGACTCCCGGCCCGGGTGTCCGCGGGAGAGCTAAGCTTCGTACTGCTGTAGTTGCGGTGCCATCGGCTAAATCTCTCTAAAATTCACTCTCCGCATCTGCCGAGCGACCTGTGTTGCCCCTTCCGTGATGTGGATACAACCAGGTCGTGTTACAGCGTCACCGGCGGCGGAGCCGAGCTAGCATCTTCGTCGTCGACGGCTGAGAACGCTGCTTCGGAGCGCAAATTCGTCTTCCCACGCGGACGATGGCTCCACACCAGGTCCTATTTCGCACGGCCGCCGACGCTGCCTGCGATCCCGATATGTCGCCCATTTTATTTTATTTCTCCAGATTATTGCGGGCAATGGTGTGATGCCTCAAGTGCAGTTTCAGCCGGGCAATGGACTTTGATCTGCACCACGTCATCGTATTCTATTGATTCTCTCAGAAACACTCACTCGAGCATTAGGCTTGGAACAATTGGAGCATCTCCTTTTTGTTGCTACAAGGCTGGTGCATCGTTGTAAGGATAGAGAAGCTCAGAACCATCTTGGATCGAATTTTGTTACGCATCTGGTTCAAATCTTAGCTGGGAAGCTCAGGACCTTGAGGCACATAAGTCCATTCACTGCTCTGATTAGGCACTCAAAGACATCTATCTACAGAACCTAGCTTCCATGTAACCCGTTAGTACTTTGTTATTTTCACACTGAAATTTTACCGGATTAGTACGTGCCATTTAGAATCCCCGTGTACAACCACATAGAATTTTATTATGTGTGTGTGTGTTTGCAAGAAATTAAGTTTGGAAAAGAGTTACTTCTATACGCTCTATATAGTTTGCTTAAAGTCTTGGTCATTGCATTTATTAATTAACTCTCCAGAAGGATTAGTAAGAAACCATCTTTGTGATATTTTAGAATCTATTTTTGTCCCTTTTTTAATAACAGGTGAAGTCTAACGAGTATTACAAACATTGTGCGATTCATCACAGAAAATATACCCATAATTCATAAGTCGAAAAGAAGGGAAATTTAGAAACTCGTCCCCACTTTATCCATATGCCCTTTATTGAAAAAATTCCATAAGCCGACTTGTTTAATCCCAAAAGAAATGGTCCTCATTGAACTTATGCATACAATTTATTTGATTGATTTAACTTCATTGTCGCAAGGTTTATGATAACCGACGTTTAGGCCGTAGCAACGCACGGGCATTGTGCTAGTAGCTGATAATAGTACCAACTAGCAACAACAAAAGTTGGCAGCGTAAATAAACGATGCCAAAGATGACTCTGGTCTCAAGCCCAGTACAGAATCACATCATAGCGACAAACAAGAAACATGAGTACTTAAAACTTTCTAATAGGTAGAACAAAGTGCCTCAATTCAATAACGGTAGAGAACAAAGTGCCTCAATTCAACAACGGTAGAGGTACTGTAACTAGTAACTATAGTTTACGCGTAAAAAATAACTAATAACTATAGTTCCGATAGCAGAGAGGTGACACTGGCAATATCTTTGTGCTAAAATGCTAAAACTTGGTAGATGACAGACAACTACCATGGTGTAGCAGCCTCATTCATGTCCACTTCTAGTGAGCTGACCCAATCACCATGGTGTCCCCGAGCCACCCCAGTTCACTTCTCGCAAGATTTATCTGGTCAGGGAACGTTGTTCTCAGCCTCACCTTCCTCCAGACTTCCCGCACCCTCGGAAGCAGTTTCGGCTGCAACTGCTCACAGTCCTTGCGCAGCTACTCCATGTCCTTGTTGAGTTGCTCCAGATCTTTGCGCAGCTGCTCACGGTCCCTACGCAGCTTCTCCCGCCCAGTCTGAAGGTCCTCCTCTCGCCGACGTAGCTGGTTCTGGGAACAATGGAAGTTGTCTTGATCACGGTGCAGCTGCTCCTGTTGCAGCCGTAACTCCTCCTGCTCCCTCATGAGCTCTCGTTCGGCTCGAGAGCTGCACGCACTTAGGGTTTATCCGATCGTCATTACCTGTCAATAAGTTAATTTTATTAAAACAGTTCTGTATAAACTCTAGCAATAATTTAAGGGTCTGCCGGTGTCTCAGGTGACTGAAATTTTCTAATGCCTCAGTCGATTGATTTTTTTAGGGTGTGGATTGGTTGTGTACGACTATACCTGAAGGTAGGCATTAGCGCTAATATGATCCCTCGGTCCCTCGTCGCTCGGCCGGAGGCGGCCCATGAACAGCCCACGTTCAAGCATCAAGTCCTGCTAGCTTTTTCCTTCAAAAGAAGGTTGTACGTGTATACTATCCTGTAAAAAGTTGTAATTTCTAAACGTATATTTAAATGGGCGAATAGATCCTATGCGACGTTTTTCCAAAGAATTGGACAGGCAGCGACATAGTTGCTCATAATAGTTCACATGCGGCATCTTTTCGAGCAGTAATTGCTCCACGGCGACATGGCCGTCAAGTCATATTCCCCACGCTGTAACCCAGGTGTCGAGGTTAGGGCTCGGCAAATCCCTGGGTCGAGTACCCCGGGTTGATTGAGGGGGAGAGAGATGGCGCGCTGGTAGTTCCGTCGGCTGACAAGCAAGGATTTACCCAGGTTCGGCCCCTCATGGTGAGGTAAAGACCTACATCCTGCTTGTCTGATCTGTATAGATGATCATGGTGGTGTTACAATGGTGCCGCCGGCGGCGGGTGTTGTGTATCTGTTGTCTCCCTTTTCGTGGGGGATCCCCTGCCTGGCTTTATAAAGGGAGCCAGGTAGGGTTTACATGTTTTCTTGTATTGTACTCCAAGTCGTGCTTCATGGGCTTCTTTGGGCCTGCCAGGTGGGCCGTAGATTGGATCGCACCAGGTACACCAATGATAGGGGACCCAAAGGGTATATCCCCGTCAGTAGCCCCCGAGTGTCTGGTCGATTCGAAGAATCGGGCAGAGACTAAGAGCAGCATGTCGAGCAGGCATAGTTGAAGAAGGTGCGATCGTCTTAGTCGACGGAGACGCAGTCAATGGAGACACAGTCAATGGAGACGCAGTCGATGTAGTCGAAGCAGATGCGGGTATGTCGGGTATCACTGTTCCGACGGGTGCGCCGTCTTGTTCCTGAAAGAGACAAGTAAAAAAAAATGATTCGACTCCGGCCGTTGAGGGCTTACAGAGGATGGTTTAGTCAGTAACGCTTCGACTGAATATTGATCTCATGCTATCGGGGGTGCGACAGCGCTCCCGATGGGAGTAGCCCCCGAGATTAAGCTGAATTGCTTGCAATTGAGGTTAAACTCAATTTTCTTCAGTCGAAAAGCCCGCTTCCGATGGGAGTAAAGAAGAGACTCGATTTGTTGGAGTCGCGACTGGCTTTGTGTGACTTACTTTGTGTATTCAGCCGGTTTGGCTTACTGTACGAGTTTCTTCAGCTCGTGGAGCTTACTGAATCTTGGTGCACTCAAATGATCTGTTCGAGTTCTCATTCAGCCCGTGGGCTTACTTAAGGAACTTAAGGAATCACTGATAAAACAGAGTCCTTTTTTCAGCCTGTGGGCTTACTACATGTTGCAGTTTTCAGCCCGATGGCTTACTTGTGGAACTCGAATGAGTTTCGAGTGTTTCGCTCAGCCCGACGGCCTACTTGTGAAACTCGAATGAGATTCGAGTGCTCATTCAGCCTGACGGCCTACTTGGTGGACTCGACAGACATATCGAGTATTTGCTCAGCCGAACGGCCTACTGTGTTGTTGGACCTGTATGGCGTGAGCCCCCGAGTGGATTCGAGTGGCGGCCTAGGATTTTCGAGTTATGCCTGTGCGGCGCAGCCCCCGAGTGATTCGAGTGGCGGCCAAGGCTGGACTTAGACCTGTATGGCGCGAGCCCCTGAGTGGTTCGAGTGGCGGCCTAGGATTTTCGGGTTATGCCTGTGTGGCGCAGCCCCCGAGTGATTCGAGTGGCGGCCTAGGATTTTCGGGTTAGGCCTGTGCGGCGCAGCCCCCGAGTGATTCGAGTGGCGGCCAAGGCTGGACTTTGACCTGTATGGCGCGAGCCCCCGAGTGGTTCGAGTGGCGGCCTAAGATTTTCGGGTTATGCCTGTGTGGCGCAGCCCCCGAGTGATTCGAGTGGCGGCCAAGGCTGTACTTTGACCTGTATGGCGCGAGCCCCCGAGTGATTCGAGTGGCGGCCTAGGATTTTCGGGTTAGGCCTGTGCGGCGCAGCCCCCGAGTGATTCGAGTGGCGGCCAAGGCTGGACTTTGACCTGTATGGCGCGAGCCCCCGAGTGGTTCGAGTGGCGGCCTAGGATTTTCGGGTTATGCCTGTGTGGCGCAGCCCCCGAGTGATTCGAGTGGCGGCCAAGGCTGTACTTTGACCTGTATATCCCCGTCACCAGGTTTTGACCGATACGTGGAGTAATTTTTCTCGAGTGGGACCCATGCGTCAGCGAAACCGGCCTCTGTTCGTGGGGGGATCGTCTCTGCCACGCGCCGGCGTCCCGCGGAGCTCACTCCTCTGTCCCGTCGTCTCGGTTTCTCCGGGCTGGGGGAAATTATCCTGGCGACGGCGAGTTGAGCGGCGGCAATGGTGCGGGCGAATCGAGCTGTGGCAAAGAAGCGGGCGATTCGAGCTGCGGCAATGGAGCGGGCGAGTCGAGCTGCGGCGAGGGGGCGGGCGACTGGAGCGCCGGCAATGGAGTCGAGCAAGTTGGCGGCGAGTCCAGCGGCGGAGGGAAGAGCGGCCGCGCGAGTCCAGCGGCGGCACCCGGAGTCGAGCAAGCTGGCGGCAAGCTGGTGCGTGGAGGGAGCGGCCAGGGAGGATGGAGGATGGGGTGGTGCGGGTACACGGTCGCAGAGGCGACCGGCGGCCCGATTTGTGTCTCGTGCAGCGGCGAGGGATTCCATCTATCTCGACGGCAAGCGACCCTACCGGATTTCAGTCCAGCAGGTACTGAAGCAGGCGTGGAAGCGTCACGGCTACTACGGCTGCAAGGGTTTTCCGCTCGGCGGTGATTCGCCGATCCTGGACTTCGATGCCGCGTTGAGCCTACAGGCTTTCAGCCTAGTTGCCGGGATGGCGACGGACAGATTGGTCTGCTCCGAAATCCTCTGCGAGATGAAATCGAGCTAGAAGATTGTGCTGTAGAGCCATGGCGGAGGGAAGATTGTTCTGCAGAGCCATGGCGGAGGGAAGATCGTGCTGCATTATGTAAAACTAGTCTAGTGAATTTTGTTAGGTGCCTGAAACCATTTCAGGCAGTGTTTGCCCAGCGCTGGGAGCGTGTGGTGGTAGTTCTTTTGCGAAATGGCAATGTAAGCAGTACATCGAACACCTTGGAGGCGTGCTGTGGACGTGCTCTGGACGTGCCGTGGCACGTTCCGGTAGGTGAAACCTAGTTTTTGTGGGTGAAACCTTGTAAACAAAATGTAAATTATTGTGTTCCTTGTTTTAGTGTTCTTTGTGGCATTCGCACGCCGTCAGATTGTGGCACGCACACTGTCGAACACCTTTGGGAGCGCGCTCTGGGCACGCCCGATTGTGGCATTCGCACGCCGTTGGATTGAAAACGAGTTGAAAGAGTTGAAACGTTGTCAACTAGGTAGAGGCTTATTTCATCTATAGACAAAATGATTTAATTTTTTATTTAACTTACCAAAATTTAAATATTGCTAGTATTGCTAGTGTTACCAAAATGTAAACATTTGTAACTATTACCTCCAAATGGTGGTAGATTTGTCGCAAACAGAGGCATAGCCTAGGCATGGATGTTGCAATGATTTTATACTAATTTTTTAATTCAAATTTGAACTACAATTCAAATATAAATGTTATTTGTGCTAGGCTTGGATGTTGCAATGAGGAGGATTTCATTTGAAAATATTAACCTTCTAATGGTGGTAGATTTTTCGCAAACAGAGGCAAAGCCTAGTGGCAAAGGGTTGATGCTCCCTTTGCCCACCTAAGTTCGAGTCCCCTGTCCCCTTGCTCGCAATTTAGGTGCTGCACATTATATGTCCTAGTCTAGTAGCTTTGTGGGTCGGGCATCTCATTATTATAGAATTTCTATAATAGTGAGTTGTCCCATCCATTAAAATATTACACTTGGAAAAATTCTTTTGATGTTTTTTGAATATTTCATGATTATTTTGAATTCGGTCAAACCTAAATTTGACCAACATTTAAACAAGTTTGAAACACCAAAATGGAAAAGTAAGCCTGGATCCTTCTTAGTCACACCAAAATGAAGGTTTGGTGAGGTTTTGGACAATTTCATGTTGCAAATCCAAAACCACCTCTCTTCACACATGAGAGTTCATAGTTTGAGATGTGTGATTTCACACCATATTGAAGCATTTCCTGTTTAATATGTGTCTAGACCTTGTTTATCAGTTGGAGATGTTAGTACATGACAAAATAAGACCATGTGCACTGGATTTGCATTTTTTTGATGTTTTTTGAATATTTCATGATTATTTTGAATTCGGTCAAACCTAAATTTGACCAACATTTAAACAAGTTTGAAACACAAAAATGGAAAAGTAAGCCTGGATCCTTCTTAGTCACACCAAAATGAAGGTTTGGTAAGGTTTTGGACAATTTCATGTTGCAAATCCAAAACCACCTCTCTTCACACATGAGAGTTCATAGTTTGAGATGTGTGATTTCACACCATATTGAAGCATTTCCTGTTTAATATGTGTCTAGACCTTGTTTATCAGTTGGAGATGTTAGTACATGACAAAATAAGACCATGTGCACTGGATTTGCATTTTTTTGATGTTTTTTGAATATTTCATGATTATTTTGAATTCGGTCAAACCTAAATTTGACCAACATTTAAACAAGTTTGAAACACCAAAATGGAAAAGTAAGCCTGGATCCTTCTTAGTCACACCAAAATGAAGGTTTGGTGAGGTTTTGGACAATTTCATGTTGCAAATCCAAAACCACCTCTCTTCACACATGAGAGTTCATAGTTTGAGATGTGTGATTTCACACCATATTGAAGCATTTCCTGTTTAATATGTGTCTAGACCTTGTTTATCAGTTGGAGATGTTAGTACATGACAAAATAAGACCATGTGCACTGGATTTGCATTTTTTTGATGTTTTTTTGAATATTTCATGATTATTTTGAATTCGGTCAAACCTAAATTTGACCAACATTTAAACAAGTTTGAAACACCAAAATGGAAAAGTAAGCCTGGATCCTTCTTAGTCACACCAAAATGAAGGTTTGGTGAGGTTTTGGACAATTTCATGTTGCAAATCCAAAACCACCTCTCTTCACACATGAGAGTTCATAGTTTGAGATGTGTGATTTCACACCATATTGAAGCATTTCCTGTTTAATATGTGTCTAGACCTTGTTTATCAGTTGGAGATGTTAGTACATGACAAAATAAGACCATGTACACTGGATTTGCATTTTTTTGATGTTTTTTGAATATTTCATGATTATTTTGAATTCGGTCAAACCTAAATTTGACCAACATTTAAACAAGTTTGAAACACCAAAATGGAAAAGTAAGCCTGGATCCTTCTTAGTCACACCAAAATGAAGGTTTGGTGAGGTTTTGGACAATTTCATGTTACAAGTTTTTTTTTGTCTGTAGTGTTTTATTAATATCAAACACGGCCCAACCACGGCCTCGCCACGGCCCAACGCCACGGCCGACCGCCTCCCGTCCCCTTCTTATCCACGGAAATGTGTCGTGCCCTAGCTATTATCTCAGCCGCTCCCACTGCCGCCGCCGCTCCGATTTGCTCGCCGCCGGCGACGAAATCCACATCCAGCTACAGATCCAGCCCCGCCGAGCGGCAATGTTCAAGTGTCTGGGTTCAAGCGCGGGCCGCGGTGGCCATTCCGGTGGCGGGAACCGCTCCGACGAGGAGCGGAAGGGGCGGAAGCGGCGGCCCCCCACTGACCCCGTTCGCGCTGGCCGGGTTGCTTCCGACGGTGGTCGGAAGCGCGGCGCGCGCAGGTTCACCAACAGGGGCGGCAGCCGCTACGAGCATGTAAGCTCCTCCGGCGCGGGGAGCTCCTCCATCGCACGGGCACCGCTGCCGCCGCCCAAGAGGGAGGAGGAGGAGGAGGAGAACGTGCCCCCACGCGCCGGGCTCCTGCCCGGGGACTTCGCCGACGACGAGCACCTCGACTGGATCACCGCCGAGGTGATAGAGTGCAGCAAACAGCAGTGGCAGGAGGAGGAGGCGGACCGTCAGATGAAGATGGAGCTCGAGCAACGCCGCGTCCAGGCCGCGATCCACGAATCCCTCCACCCCGTCATCGAGCTCAGCTCCGACTCGGACTTCGACTTCGACTCCGACTGAGCGGCGCGGGCCGCCGCCTCGTCGCCGCCGTACACCCCGGGGCTCCGGTGTGAGCCCAATTTTGGGTCGTAGCTAGGGGTAGGAACAGCGGTATCCCATTTTTAGTTTATCTTTGTGTGGCTTTTTATCTGTGTGTAATGTAATTCAGTTTAAAATTTTAGTTTATCTACTATATGCGTCTGCTTGTTTATTTTATCTGCATTTATTTATGTTTTGCCTCGCCGGCGTTACCGCGCTGCGTCGCCGTCGCCGGAGAAGAAGAAGAAGCAGAAGTAGAGAATGCGTGCGCAGGGGAAGAGTCGCCGGAGAAGAAGAAGAAGCAGAAGCAGAGAATGCCCGCGCAGGGAAGAGATGTAACGGTTATCGCTGCTGACCTGGACAATTGTGGGTCCCACCCGGCTCCCCTTAATCCTAACTGACTGCGATTAAGAGCAATGTCGCAGCAGAGCTATTTGTGCTCAAAGAGATGTCGCGTCTGAGCTATTCCAACCAACGACGTCGCTATGCATCCAATTGGTGGGAAAGACGTCGCATAGGAGCTATTCACCCATATTTAAATATAGTTTCATATAAAATAATATATTACATATATATTTTCATGTAAAATACTATATTGCATAAGCTGAAACCTTTAAAATAAAATCACACTTGTACGAAGAAAATCAACAATAATATGGTGAAAATTGTAACCTCCAAATAAACAAACCGAAAAAATAGAAAAGGGTTTGTTCAATGATCAATCCACTAAGAAACCTTATGTCCCCCATCGTGTTGTCTCAGTCGATCGTCATGTTTGTCGAAAGTAAAATGCAACTCAGAGAAAAAAACGCAACCCAAATAATTGAAACAAACCAGTTGCACAAATGTAATAGAAAATATGCAATTGATTGGTTAGTTGCTCAAAACTGACGGAAAAAAGCAACTAAGAAAACCAGTTGCAAAATCTGATAGAAATGTGCAACTGGTTGGTTAGTTGCTCAAAACTGTCACAAATGGGCAACTAAACTAACCAGTTGCACAAATCTGATAGAAATATGCAACTGGTTGATTAGTTGCTCAAAACAGTTAGAAATGGCCAGCTAAGCTAACCGGTTGCACAAATCTGATAGAAATGTGCAACTGGTTGGTTAGTTGATCAAAACAGTCAGAGATGGGCAGTTAATCTAACCAGTTGCACAAATCTGATGGAAATGTGTAACTGGTTGATTAGTTGCTCAAAACTGTTAGAAATGGGTAGCTAAGCTAACCAGTTGCACAAATCTGATAGAAATCTATAACTGGTTGGTTAGTTGCTCAAAACTGTTAGAAATGGACAGTTAAGCTAACCAGTTGCACAAATCTGACAGAAATGTGAAACTGGTTGGTTAGTTGCTAAAAAATGTCAGAAATGGACAACTAAGCTAATCAGTTGCACATATCTGATAGAACTGTGCAACTGGTTGGTTAGTTGCTAAAATCTGACAGAAATGTGCGACTGAGCTAACCAGTTGCACAAATCTAATTGAAATGTGCAGCTCGTTGGCTAGTTGCTCAAATCACTAATCTAACCAGTTGCACAAATCTGATTGAAATGTGGAATTGGTTGGTTAGTTTCTCAAATATGACACAATAAGGCGACTAAGTTAGATAGTTGCACAAATCTGATAGAAATATGCAACTGGTTGATTTAGATGTCCACGTCCAAAATCTGACAGAGATGAGTAGCTAACTAACAAGTTGCACAAAACTGAGAGAAATGTGCAACCGGTCGATTAGTTGCACAAATCCGATAGAAAATATGCGACTGATTGATTAGTTGCTCAAAATTTATATGAATGTGTAACTAAGCAAACCAGTTGCACAAATTTGATAGATATATGCACCTGGTTGGTTAGTTGCTCAAAACTAGAATGGGCACCTAAGCTAACCAGTTGCACAAATCTGATAGAAATGTGCAACTGGTCGGTTAGTTGCTTAAAACTAGTTGAAGATGCACATTCTAGAAAACAAATACGTCTAGAAACCGCTAAGGAGTCTCTCGTAAATGCATATTTTGTCTCTCAAACACAATCCACTCTGCAAAAAAAATAGATAAAAAAGAAGAAGATTAAAAGCTCAGCCACACACAAAACATATATGAAAAGCACACAAAAAAGCTCAGAATCTTCTCGATGGCCTACAATGTTCGTTCGTTGTCGCTCGAAAAGCCCAACTACGACTACCACTTACAAGAACTGAGTGTTTTGGAACCACAAATCGCATCGGATGGTCAATCCGTAAATTGACACCTAAGAAAATAATTATGGCAACTGATATCTAGCAATTTTGAAAAAAGCACAGATAGCATGTAAATCACACTATTGCAACTATATAAAGTGGGTAGTTACACTTCTTTAAAAAACAATTCAAGAATATAATAAAAGTTGTGTTTTTTAAACACATTTTCTTCACATGTGATTTAAATATTTAAGAAGAAATAATTAGTCCTATAGAAGTAGGCATGTTACACATTTTAGATAGGGTTGATAGCACAAAATATTTTTGTGCATTTTTGTAGACAATTTGCGGGCAATTAGAGTACGGAAATGCAACTAATATAAAAAAGGCCCAGCCCAAATACATAACACACAGTCTCCAAATACACAAGACATGGTCTGTTTGTGGCCACGCTGGTGGTTAACTCTGTATCGTGAACCAATCCAACACACGAATCGCAGCAGGATCGAACGGTCAGAGACATCGACAGACTTAAGGAATAATTAGGCAACTGATTGTTAGCAAAACCATTTTTAATGGCACATTTATTGAATAAAATGCAAATATTTTTGAAAAGACGGTTGCTAATTGCACATTTTTTGGGAAACAATGCAACTTCTAACAAACAAAAACGTTGTAGTTACACATTCTAATGAAAGGTTTTTAACTCATATGGAAAACAGGCTGGTCCATGCATTGAACACAAATGCAAGTCATATTAAATAAAAATGATTGTAGTTACACATTTAGAAAAAAGTACATCTAGAAACCCCTAAAATTCTCTAAAATTTATACATATGTTTATGCGTTAAATGTTTAGAAAATGCGGTTACATATTTCTAAAAAATGCAACAACATTTTAGTGAAATCTACACATATAACAAATACATGCATCGACAAGAGTGATTAAGAAAATATAAAAGGAAACAGAAATGACAGACATAAAAACTAGAATAAAAAAATGCCAAAAAATGACACAGATGAGAAATTAATATCGGCCAATACAAAAAAAAGTTTTGCTTCGTTGCACAAAAAGAAGAAAAAACAATCATGCGTTCTCTAACTAATGCGTGAATCATGTTGTAGTCATTACAGAAGTTGTAGCACAGTGGCTAGTAGCGAACTAGCGATGTACGCGACCAACAGGTAAGGTGTTCGAGTCTCAGGCTGCGCCCCATTTATTTTTCTATACACGCAACTACAAAAAAAGAAAAATCTGCACGAATCTTAACGTCACAACGGACGGCTCTACATTGACTGAGACTTAAGCTAATCTCAGGCACCTGAGGATTAGCAAATCCTATAATTTAATATGCAAGAAAAATAAGTTCATTAGCAAAAAAAAAAGGAAATACAAAGTATCGATGATAGGAGTGATACAATTGTCATATTTTTTTAAAAGTGGATAGAAAAACCCGCAGCACGTTTAGGAAGTATGTGTTACAAGTAGAACATACAACACATCTACTTCTCCCACAAATATGAAGTAGGCACCTAGTCATCGCTACACATGACCAAGCTTATTATCAAAATAAAGATACATATTTAATAAAAAAAGTGCACTTTTTAGTCATCGACATAAATATGCGGTACCATTAAAAACGTGTTGTGAGTATTCCATCAACCTACAAATTGAGCAAGCACAAGGTACACAGATACTACCAAGAACAAATAGGGAACATAATGACACAACAAACTAACAAATGTTTGTTTCCATTTCATACGCAAAATAATCGGTGGCGCAACGAACTGCACATTTTTTAGAGAACTAAAAAGTGCACATAGCATCTCGACTGGACTCCACGCGGACTTTAGGGAAACAGATCGAAAGCAGGACCGGAGAAACCTCCAAATTTAGCAACTCGATACCCAATGACCACGACCCCTGCCCTCTATCTGGTCAAATCTGGCCGCTAGCCTCTAATCAACTTAGCACCTAAGGGGCTAAACCATAGCATTTGCGCTCATGGCCAAACTATAGTATTCGAAACAGTCTGAACAGACAAATAAATTGGAATAGAGAGGTGTAGGGGGAATGCAAGGGAGCTTGCGGGGCCGAAGAAAGGATTGGAATGAGCTCAGCCAGGTCTAGTCCAATAAAAAACTAGGCTCGGGCAAATCAAAATAAATAAAATTTATACTAAACTTTTATACTTCTCTAAATCTTATTTTTAGCATATTATATTATTACGGATATAATTTTATATTTTTGCATAAATCAACCACATAGCTGACAATATAACTAAATATTAATTGGTATTTATATTTGTATTGAATATTATTCAAAATAGGGAAGTCTGTTTTAAATTATTTTTTCTACAACACATAACCTATATTATTTGTACGTGCTTATGGTGAAGATAAGTAAAGAGAATCTAACAAATATCTTAATTGCGCTTTCTACTGTATGATTGAGTAAGCATATATCTTGTAAATCCAATTTCCATCTTTTATAAAAGTAGGTACGCCTAGACGTACTCCCAAAAACAATTAAGTAAGCATATTTATATAAAAAATACAGTTTATACTGATCCAGCGACATTACTTTTACATCGTAAAAATTGTCTAGCAAGTTAGAATTTAACAAAGTGTGCATGCCTTGTACCTAATATTAAATGGCATTGCTTAGAAAAATCACCGATGAATATAAAATGGAGTGGATTATAGTATATTTACATATTAAAATTTTATTATTTCTTATGCTATGTGCTTCCACTGGTTTACCCAGATTCCTAAAATCTGCATTTCTTCCACCAGCAAGAGAATATCATGTTAACTTAACTTGTTGTAACTGGTCATATTGGTTTGTTCGTGTTAAGTGAAGTGTATAGGTTACCTTGTATAAATGGTATAGTTATATTTTTCTTGTGAAATATTTTATAATATTGTTTATATTATTATTATTTATAATATAAGTGATCATTATCAAAGTTATACATTGTTATTAGAAAAGTCATTCATACTTTATTTTTTTACATACAAAGTATTATTTTTTGGCTGTAAAGTATATTATAACAAATTTTACCATTTTGAGCGCTTCTCTTCTTGGGGCCCTGGGAAGTCGCACTTCTTGTCCGGCCTATGGGTCGGCCCTAAGTCAGTGGCAGACGGGACGATGGAGAAAGGGAAAAAATCACAAGGGCCAAGGGGAGTGGGGGGAGGGAGGGGATTTTATAAGAAATGCAAACCCTAGCCAGCGGAGGGGTCGTGGGCTTGGGCCTCCTCTACAGTAGAGGGATGCGCATTAGAGAAGAAACACGCGGAATGTAGTCTGAAGGTGGATTCCTTTGTATGAGCCGGGTTCGTTTTCAGCTAAGAAACAAGGGACTTAGGGCGTTAGTAGCAAGGCGCATTTAATACGGACGCGGATTGAACTTCTGCCAAGAAACTGTAAATACATAAGCGAAATTGGGAACTAAGACATTTTTTTAACTGTGAATGCATCTAAATTCCAAGGAGTTATTCAGAATGTGAAAGCATCTACAGTCTTAAAATCGTTGGAAAATCAAGCAGACTCTAGATAAAAAAAATCGACATGTGCATATCTGGAACAAAAACCATACCAGATCTCGAGCAGAAAAGAAAAGGGAGATAATTGAAAAACTTCATTGAAGAGAGAAGACGCAAACCATTTTTTAGGCCTCTAGATTAGTACAACTATAAGTTGTAGTATCTGAACTCACATACAACTCACACCATACGCACGCAACACCACACACGCACACCCCTGGTACGCAAGCCAAGACCTACAAACCTATATGAACCCCACACGTATTATGACTCCTATCGATGTGGCTTGTACGCGTGTTGAGAGAGGCAGGACAGTACCGTGGGTGAGGCACCCGGAAATTCGCTCCCAAAGGGAGTCGAACCCAGGCTAGGGAAGAAGGCCACTGCCGCATCTCGCCACTGAGCGAACGCTCAGTCCTCGAAGATGCAAAATGTTAGCCAGAATGACTCGGCTCATGTGGCCAATCTGGCCAACGACCAAGCTCAACAAGCGGTTGGCGCCGTTTGCTAACTGTTATTGGGAGACCCCAAGAGGAAGCTATGAAGCAGCGTAGCGGAAATTTTCCCTTGATTACAAAACCAAGGTTGTCGAACCAGTAGGACTTGGAGAAGTCTTAGCAAGGTGTCAATAGCGCCCACAATCACCAACAAACTACTTTGCCCCAACAAAACAGAGAGGTTGTCAATCTCTCCGGCTTGCCAAACACAAAGAATTAAATGTGTGGATGTAAAATATGATGAGGATGAAATATGACCAGCGAGCAATTGATGATGAAAAGCTATGAAGACGGTTGTAAGCAATGTAGAAAAATAGGACCAGGGTCCACAGTTCAATAGAGGTGTCTCTCCAAAAGATATACATGATGGGTAAACAAATTACAGCAGGGCAATTGACAGAATTATAGGCGCACAATAAGGCTATCATAAAACAATATAGTTCACCGCTTCATCTAATATGGGCATTACGTCAAAATACATAGACCATCATCCAACTGCATCTATGACTAATAATCCACTCTGGGATCGCTATCCAGCATGTCACCCAAAAGTATTAAGTTGCAAGCAACAGATCATTGCAATAAGCAAAGTGTATAATGTAAACAATGTAGATAACACGAAGAAATCACATCGCTGTTTTCTCCCTAGTGGCAACAGCACATCTCTAGAATTAACCGTTCCTGTCACCGAACTCAGACAAAGAGAGGCATGAACCTACTATCTAGCATAAATACTCCCTCATACAACACTAACAATTATTTGGCCAAAGCAACCATCGGAGAGCATGCAAGATCATAGATGAAACACATAACTGAACAAAAGTAATGACTTCCACAATTCATCGGATCCATGCAAACACAATCATGTAGCAGTTACAAATAGATGATCTTGATCATGATATGCAGCTCACATGATCTAAACAATGGAGTACAAGGAGTAGAGACAACCATCTAGCTACTTCTATGGACCCGTAGTCCCGTGGTGGACTACTCACGCATCACTCCGGAGGTAGGCATGGTGGTGTAGATGCCTCCGGCGTCGATTCCCTCTCCGGCAGGATGCCGGGAAGAGCTTCTGAACCCTCCCAAACTAGGGTTTTAGATGGCGGCGGCCTCGTACGTATTCTGGAGATTATGACCGCGCCTCCTCTGTTTTTAGGTCAGAGGAGAATTTATAGGCGAAGGGGTGGCGTGAGGCGATGGACAGGGGCCCTAGATGGGCCCCATGCGCGGCCAAGGGGGGCCGTGGCCAGGTGGCGTCTGGAGCCCCTGGGCCTCTACTCCGGCTGTCCTTCGGGTTCCGTCTTCATTTCATATTGGAAATAATTCCCGTAAATTATGAGAGCAATCCGAGAAACTTCCCAGAACAACTTTACTGAAACAAAAAGATAGCAGAAAACAGGAACTGACACTGGGCATCTTGTTAATAGGTTAGTTCCATAAATCATGCCAAAATGATATAAAAACATTGTAAAAACATGTGGCACTGATATATAATAAAGAATGGAACATAAAAAATTATAGATACGTCGGAGACGTATCAGCATCCCCAAGCTTAACTCCTGCTCGTCCTCGAGTAGGTAAGTGATAATAAAATAATTTTTCAAGTGACATGCTACCAATCACAATCATGATCAACTAATCATGTAAAGCATATGAACTGAATGTAATGATCCAAAACAAAGGTTCATTGAATGAAACAAACAATTATTAACTAGGTAAAACATCTAAGCAAGAAGTAACTAGAAAAGAACACTTAAAATCATAACACTTGACAATGATTGATAAATCACAAAGCAATATTGATTCAACAAAGGAGCTTGGCTAACACAAAGGAAGATTTAAGTTTTCAGCAAAAGCTTCAACTTGCAACTTGTTTATCTCAAGATAACGTCAATACAAAGTTTTCACAGTTAGACACAAAGATAACATTAAGTAAAACATGAACCAAAGTTGATACCAAGTGATTGCTTGAGGAGTTTAGAAGGAGGAGGAAGACTGAATCAACATAAAAGTAAAAGAAAGGCCCTTCGCACAGGGAAGCCGGGATTAATCATGTGCTAGAGCTTTTTATTTATTTTTGAGAGAGGTAAAGAAGTTTTGAGACATGCATGCTTTCGTCAACAACTTCACAGCAAAGAAACTAGCTAGTCCCCCATAACAAGCAAGGCTTTTAGACTTGTGAGAGCGGCTGGTTTTAGAGGAATGAGTACATCCCTCTTTCTCCTTTGTTTCACCACTAACCAATGTTTGAGCTGATTTCTCAGATTTTCATTGTGCGGAGGAGAATGGTGAGTTATATTTATATTTTGCTTAAGCCGCTCTCGGGTTAATTCAAGTGAGGACGTGAACCATCAACACCAGGTGAAAGTGGGGAAATGACCTTGCTTGCCACAAGTTATAACCAAGTTCTTACTGCTTCATCATGAGCTTAAAAACAGAGGCACAAAAAGGAGAATTTTGGATATTTTAAAGATAGCACATAAGAAATTTACTTGTAGTGGCAAGGAAATACCACATGTAGGTAGGTATGGTGGACACAAATGGAAAAGATTTTTGGCTCAGGGAGTTGGATGCACGAGAAGTATTCCCTCTCAGTACAGAGTTTTTGGGCTTAGCAGGATATCAAGCAAACACATAACATCAACTTGGTTCAATGAATGACTACAGATATACATCATGCATAACCACTAGACTTCAAACCGTTTACCTTGTTAGCCAAACTAACTCTTTGCAAAAGAATATCTAGACTTTGAGAACTACCAAGCAGGACAAGCACCAAAATTTTAAAGCCTTACGGTAATTCTTTACTAATCTATTCTTACTAGATGATCCACAAGTTTAAGCATTAATCTACTTCATATCTCTAAACAATTGCCAAGTATCAAAGATTCAAGACAATGGTCTACAAGATTAAGCAACCGTTTTTACACGTCCTACACGATAATTTCCACTTAACCAAACACCAATCAACTTATTTGAAACAAAAAAAGGGTGAATAAACATGAGAAAAACTTCCTAAATACAAAAGCTAACAGCTCTGAACAAGAGATCCTTGAAAACAAGAGCTAAAAGCATAAAATACAAAAGTTAAACACTCAACACATATAAGTGAAGCACATGAGTGTATAATGAAAAAGCGGAGCGTGTCTCTCTCCCAAACAAGCATGCATGGATCCAAATTATTGCAAGGACCAGAAAACTAACACAAACAAACTGAAATTAAAAACAAACCGACACTCCAAGAACAACACCTAATGTGTAAAGGAATAAAAATATAGTACCATGAGAGAAACTGATGATTGTTGATGAAGAAGGGGATTCCCAAGGCATCCACAAGCTTAGACGCTTGTAACTTCTTGAATATTTCAGAGGGTCCATGGGGAGCCTCCCCAAGCTTAGGCTTTTGTTCCTTCTCGATCTTCCTTCATCACCTCACACTTGGATACTTATAAACTTACTTCACGCAAAACTTATAGCAACTTCATTAAGGGGTTAGTCCACAAAAACAATATCTTACTTCAGTTCCAAAGCACATATCAAGAACTCATTTTTTACAACATTAGCTACTGTCACAAAAGTCTAAGTAAAGCTCTAGCTTTGAAAAAGCTTCACTTTGCCCGCAAAAGAAGCAATGCAAAACTGAGAACAGAATCTGTTAAAAACAGAAGAGACTATAAAGATGATTTTTTTCGAGCCACTTCTGGACCTCAAATTAGAAAACTTAAAACTAGAAATAGGTAGACAAAACCCGGGTGCTTGCTGTCAAATATTGGCAGCTACAGATGACGTTCTGTGAATTTTTGGATTTGCGAACAGTGAAGAACATAAATCTATTTCTAGACAACAAACTCACAAATTAGTCTTCCTCTATTTAGAGGCTATTCTTGGCACCAAACAAAAACAAAAAGATACAAGGGAGTTGTTACAGAAGTAACATCACCCAAAACTCAAAGAAACCAAAAAGACGGTTTTGTTTAACGCATTTTAGCTGGGCGCAATTATTTTAATGATGCTCTCATAAGAATAAGTGTTGAAACAAACGAGAGTATCAAGAAGCAAATATCAAACACATTTAAGCCTAACCCGCTTCCTATGCATAGGAATCTCGTAATAAAATAAATCCATGAAGAACATAGTGATAAGCATAGGAAGGTAAAATAAAACTTTCGAGAGAAAACGCTTTCTTATAATAATCATTGAGGCATAAAGCAACCATCATATAAAAGTATAAAAAGAGCAACCTAAAAACTTTCATAATGATAGAAATCATAGTAATATATTTCCCTCTCTCATAATAATTTCCAGTAGTATTATAACTAATATCAAGTAACACTAGACCATCATAGACTTCATAGCATAAGTTATCATAAACAACCGTATCCCATTTTATTTCTACCTTCTGTTTCTTTTTGGTTTGGTTGTGTTTTGGTTGATGTTTAATAGGGGAATCATGGTCATAAGTGTAGCAAGCATCAATTTCCTCAAAAAGGGATATTTCAAGAGAATCCATAGGAACATAACATTCATCCTCCTTGGGTAAGCATGGAGGGCAATCAAATAATGTAAGAGTTAAAGAGTTACTCTCATTAGAAGGTAGGCATGAGTAGATAATCCATTCTTCCCCTTTTGTTCATCACTCTCTTCCTTTTTTTCATCCAATGAGCTTCCAGTTTCAGCAATTTCTTCTTCCACGGTTTCCTGCAAGGCAACAATCTCTTCTTTTGGCGGATAAGTTCTCTCAAGAAATTCAGTAATATAAGGATTATCATTGTAATACTCAAGGCAATATCTAAGTATAACAAAATTTCCAGATTTGTAAGAAGCATCATCAATATCTTTAAGCACAGAAGTAATTTCATAGGCACCCATAAAAACAACAAATTCTTCAATTTGTTCAAGATTATCCAAGTCATAGTTTCCTTTAGCATAAGAGGCCAATATTTCATTATCATTATAATCACATTGGAAAGGGAGGTGTTTATGCCTCCTACAGCAAAACGATTCATTAAGGCACCAGGATTCATCATAAGTAGAGCAAAAGTTTTCAGCAAGACTATTCAATTTATTTATTTGTGCCCATAAGTGTTTCCCTTTTTCAGACAAGCGGTATTCCTTATAATATTTCTGTTGTTCCTCCGTGAATCCACCTTGCCCATAAGATCTAGTCTCACAGAAAGTAACCATTGATAGCAAGTAAAGAACAAAACATAATAACAGTACAAAACCGAAACAAACTTGGTGCTGGATTTTTTTTGTGTGTTTTTCAGTTTTAAAGCAAACAAAAGGCAAATCAAGGCTAACAAAAACTATACTAGGCAAGACAATAACAAAGTAAAGTGAAAGGATGTGTGAAACTCCCCTAGCTGAAGCTTCCAAGTCCCCAGCAACGACGCCAGAAAACGTCTTGCTGACTGTTGTTGGGAAACCCCAAGAGGAAGGTATGAAGAAGCATAGCGGAAATTTTTCCTTCATTACAAAACCAAGGTTGTCGAACCTGTAGGACTTGGAGAAGGCTTAGCAAGGTGTCAATAGCGTCGTTTCTCGATTATTGATGTGGACATGCACACTATCACCAACAAACTTGTGGCACCCCCCTCTGACACATATCGCCAGAGAGGTGGTCGCCCCGTGCGCCCGCCCAGGATATCTGGACGCACGTTACGACACTGCAACATAGCGAAAATATCATTATACAATCAGGCCCCAAGGGCTACAAATGGTTTTACATGGCCATCAAGGCATGAAGAATTATCATGGCCAAGTATGGCACGGGACAGAGTTCAACTGGCAGCGGAAGACAAAGGTACGGCAACGGCTTGGTGCGGGTCCATTCCACAGGCATCTGGCTGGGCTATTGATCCTAGCACGCTCCTGCTCGGTCTCCTTGCTATGGTAGGAGATGGATCCTCTCAAGGTCTGGCCACATGAAAAGCCAGTCTGAGTACAATGATGTACTCGCAAGAGAATAACCACAAGACATGAACGGTCAAACAATCAGGCAACAAGTAACTAGCGACAGAAAATAATCTAAACATGGCAAGTGACTACTTACGGCAGTCCAAGTGGGTAGCAACATGGCATCATAATAAAACATGGTATAAGCAGACAAAGGGAGTACCACCAGTACAGAGTCCAAGCCAGATGGGGTTGGATTGTGTACCGGGGGTCACACAAAGAGCTTACCTGTGACGAATAACGGGGTACCAGTTGGTAAGTAACACAACAGATCATATTATCACAGCTAGGCCCACTGGCCTCTAGCCTCACGAGGCTAATCTCATCTGTCACTACTGCTAGGCCCACTGGCCTTGTCACACTTCCTTATCTCGAGCAACGTTCCCTGCACCATCTTATTGTTTATTAAGTGAGGTCAGGTTGTTCATCAATTGTATCAAACAGATCTTAAGTTAAACCTCCGGACACGACAAAGACACACAGTGTGACTGACACTGAACTGTTGTTCCATATCCCAGGAACGGGGCTAGCTGGCTAGGTTGATGCTCTCGAGAGTTTGCTTTACCACCTATCAGAATGCACTCCACTCAGCCGACACCTCAGGTTCATCACGCCCAAAGCCATACTAAGCAAATTACATTCTCGTGACGGTCCACTTGCCAAGACATCCTCCTGCCCCACCCTATACGCATGGTACAACGGGCAAGTAAGTCCGGCACATCCCCCGGCGCTACCGGGTATGCCTAGCTCCGGACTCTTTATCGCAGTCGAACCCGTGCCTGTCGACCCCTCCCCTCGGACAGCACAACCGAACGACTGCGCCCAACGGATGGCACAAAAGGGGCTCAACAACCTACTAGGTCACGGTTTCCATGGGACAACGGTGGTATCGCGTTCAAGGGTTCAGATTAGTGGCACTATGAATAGACCTCATCGTTGTTTGGAGGGGTGTTTCATTTAATCAAGTTTCAGCATTCACATGCCCAACCAACAAAGGATTAGTCCAACACAATAATCACAACCAACAAGGCATTAGCAACACAAACAAGCACAAACAAACATAGCCTAGAACATGCCTAACACTTGCATGAATAAATAACCACATCACAATAATAATACCCGGGTGACTGTGGCGGGCAACCCGGCCGGTGTCACACGGGGGTTAGTGTCACAGAATAACAAGAACACCCGGGTGACGGTGGCGGGAGACCCGGCCGGTGTCACTCAGGGGTTGGAGTCACAGAATAATAATAAGCATACCCGGGTGACTGTGGCGGGCAACCCGGCCGGTGTCACTCGGGGGTTAGTATAATAATATAGCACAGGCGGAGTCTGTTACGCATCCGTTCCTCCACGCGCAAGTCTTTGGCGGCGTTATCGTCCGACCGTTGACCAGGAAGTGGGGAGTTGGGCATATAGTCTCCAAAACTAAACCGAAAAGCAATCATAAGAATGAGAGAGCATCCATTCCACTCGAGGGTTCCCTCGACGTGGTGTCAGCAATCTCGGCAAAAAGAACCAAATGGAAAGTCAGCTCCCAAGTGTCGCAGTCCGGGTGGTCTACGCCAACCATATTTGACGGAGGGACAAGAAGCAAATAACTCTTTTGGCAAATGCCCCCAACTCCGAGGATCACGGGCCGACATTTGTCCGCACCTAGCCTCGGTGTTGAAGAAGAAGCAAACAATCAACGCCTGTTTTTGTTATTTAGTTGTCAAAGCCACGCAAGTGCGAGGCGCACAGTTAATTCATACATCAATCTAATGCATATATGGATGAAGTACAAAACAAGGCAATATTAACAGACCGACATAATATAAATACCAAACGCAGACAAATATAACACTTGGCATGACAATAAGCGACTAACAAACAACTTGCGGGACTGCTCATAGCAAGGGGTTAGCTTGCCTTTGACGATCGACGCTATTTGGTCTCGTCGGTCACGGACGCCATGGTTTAGGGTATCGGTCTGCCGGTACCGCGGGTTACCTATACAAGCATACAAGTGTGCTGAGCATCTAAGCATTTTTCAAAAATACCAAACCTGTACCACTGGATAGGGCTTTTCAAACTATGAATTTACAAATTTGAATCACCTCAAACGGAGCTACGGATCGAAAGTTATGGCTCGGCGAAGTTTAACTATCTGCTGCTCACTCTGGAAAAAAAAAGAACGGGCTGTTTTCTGTTCGGGCCGGACTGTTCGCGCACTTCCCGAAAATACGCCTTCGGTAAGGTAAAGCGTAAAGCGCCAGAAGGCGCGTCCACTTATCCTGGCCGTGGGGCCGGGCCGAGCTGGGGCCCGCCTGTCGGCAGCTCGGAGCGCCACGCTGGCGGCCCAGCTGGTCGTCTTCACCTCCCCAGCGTCGAGGACGCACGGGACGGCCCGATGCGGCGCGTCCCGGGCACCGCCAGCCACAGGAGCCGGTTGCCGCCGCCGCGGCGGAGCACGCCGCCGGCCGGCAGGGTGCGGGCGGGGGCCACCCCGCTGCGCCGCATCCGAGGAGGGCGGCTTCGACCGCGGGGGAGCACGGGGCGCCGCCATGGCCGTGTGCCCGCGGGTTTGCCGCCGGCGGTCCCCGGACGGACACGAGGCTGCGGTCCCCCATCTCGCAAACGGCGATGTCTAGGAGGTGGAGAGGATCAAGAGGGACCTCTATGCAGGTTTAATCGGAGAATAGCTCGGTCTAGAGCTCACCACGGTCGGTGAACCGACGGCGACAACCTCGACCGATTCGGAGCAGGACTCCACCATTCCCTAACTAAAGTAGCAAGGGGTTCCAGGGGGGGGGGGGGAGAGTGTGAGTTGCTGCTCGCGCGAGAGGGCTCGGGGTGGCTTCTTATAGGCAGGGGAGGGAGAGGTGGGTGGTGGCCGGTGCGGCCATTGATGGCGCCCGCGAGGTCACGGCTCACGTCATCCCGGCCACAGGAGAGGGATAAGGAGGGGATAAGAACGAGCTCAGAGCTCACCAGGTCGGGGGCAACCATCTATAGGAGGGGGCGGGTCGGAGGAACAGGGGAGAAGCCAGGCAAGCAGTGGCCTGGCCATGCCGGTCGTGCGCGCTCTGGCGCCGGCCACGCCACGAGTGGCATCGCCGCGTTCCCGGGGCTACAGGTATCCGCTTGCAACAAAAAGGGTACCGACGGGTTTGCAGAGACAAGGGCCACACAACCACGACAAAAGAAAACCAAAATCAGAAAGTTGGAAAACTAGATTTTGGAAAACAACAACGTGCTCGATGAAATGACAGGGGTCTTGCACATCTCAGAAAAATCCCAAAAATTCACAGTTGGTTGGAATAGATGTATATAGCATGTTTGTGGAATTGGAGCTCAGTTGGACCCGGGGAAGTTGGTCAAATAAATTAGTGTCCAAAAATGCCCTAATGGCATGGGTATGCCAAGTGCACTTCCTCAAATGATCTTGATCTGATATTCTGGATACGTGGTTAAATAAGGAAGTTTGTCAATCTGGCAAAGTGGCAATGCCAAATGGTTTTTGTATCTAGGGGTTGCTTTGGAAATCACAATTAGGCATAATTAGGGCATTACAAAGGAAGTACCTCAAATATTGCTCAAATGAGGTTGGGCCAATGGAGTGAAATGATCAGGAGGTCAAATCATGCACCTCACCAAAATTGCAGAATTTTTGGATGAGTGGAAGGTGTCTAGACAATTTCTGGATTGAAAATGGCATAATGGAGAATATGGATAAACTTGGAAATATTGCATTGAAGTATGCAATATTTTTGGATGGATTGTCTTTGTATGAGGAGGGGAGTCTCTGGTATTTTTGGTGGAATTTTTCCAGCTTTGGAAACAGGCTTTTCTTTGGTAGGTGGAGTAAAGGGTTTTAGAGGTTCGATAATCAGGGCTAGGGTTTTCGAGAGAAAACCTAAGCATAAAAATTACCACGGGTGCTGGAGTGGTTCGGGGACACCGGGGAAATTTTGAGAGAGCAATTCCCAAGTCAAATCATTCTCAAAAGTTTTGGAGGAACACTTAGAAAAAAAAATAATTCAGGTGTCGAAAAACACCACTAAAATTAGGGACGAAATTCTGGGGTGTTACAAACCTTCCCCCCTTAAAAAGAATCTCGTCCCGAGATTCGGAGACTAATAGAGATTCCCGGGGTTATACAAGATAAATCTCGTATGGTGTAATCTACCCCTATATTTAAAATAGTAAAACCTTTTCTACAAAATATTAGAGCTTATCACTCCCAAAACGATTAACACTCAGCACGATATTTCTAGAACAAACATTATCAAGGTGTGATACTTTTGTCCCACTTAATGCATTCTAAGGATGGCATGGCAGTGGCTCACTCAATCAACATAGGATCTACTAGCATGTTTATTAAATTAAATCTAAGGTTTTTGCTCAACCAGATACAAACATGGCAAGACCAAACAAGATCTACGCACCGATCACCAACCAACAACCAAATTTTGCTAAACAAACAGATTAGGGACATGCCAATCATATCCCCTGTCTAGGGTTTTTATTTTAGAAAAGCTGATTTTCATGTATACACAGGTTTTGAGAAAGAAAAAGGTTTCTTTTCAAAAGAAAGCATCTGTCTCGCCAATAATTGACTTACAGACCCTGAGGGGTAGGGCCATCCCCAAAATTATTTTGGCAAAATTTTCCCTATGAACAGAGGAGAGATGAGGGACTGATCTGTTGAGAAAAGGATAGAGGCACACAGAGGGTCATCTTCTTACTCGCAGACATGTGGGTCCGGGGTCCATCTGACAGTCTCCCTCTTTCTTTCTATCTTCTTCTTCCCCGCAGCATCTTCCCTCGTACCTGGCTGACTCTGAGTGCGCGAAGCACTCCTCTATGGCACTGCTGCGCGTGCGGTCCATCGGCGCAGCGGCCATCACGGCTTTGGGTGCCTTGATGATCTCGCGCCAACTTGGTCGAGCATTGCGCGGGATTCCTCTCCCTTCCCGCGCGAGACTGAGCTGCGCGTGGCCTCCGAGTTCGCGACTATAAATTGCGGCCGCTGTGATTCTCTTCTCTATCGCAACCATGAACTTCTTTTCTCAACTTCTTTGTGATTTCACTCACGGTCCGGAGCGAGCTGGCTTCCTCGAGCACCTGTTCTGCGTGTTGTGGCTTGGGCTGACCATCGGGGGGCTGCTGGTGATTCTGCTCACGGCGGCGGTCTGGTTAGCCTGTCACCTGCACGATTGGTGGTATGGTGTTGTCGGGGGTGCTGCGGCGGCGGTGGACGAGTTTCTGGTGGCTCCGGTGAGAGACTGGCGGGCGCTCCCGGTGGCTGCTGCGGCTGCTCCTCGGGTGGGGGACGAGCTGGGAGCTCGAGCTGTCTGCCATCATCGCGCAGCTCGCGACACGGCTACGGGTGAGCCTGGCTCATCTTCAGGTGGGGCCACTGAGCACGAGAAGGAGTAGGATTTTCCCTGGGGTGCTCTTCTGTATCTGCACTGAGGTAGTGAGAGTGTTGGATGTTGGAGTAGCACTTGTATCCTCTGTTTCTGAAATTTCCCTGGTGTACTGAACTCTGTTGATGTATCAAGCTTGTCTTCACTGCTGATTTGGACCCATATTTGCATTCCTGAGATCTTCCCTGAGCTGTCACAGATTTGTTCTTGCAGCAGAGAGAATTGCAGAGGCACTATCACACAGATGGTAGAACTTGCTACTCGGGGAAAATATCATTTTAGAAAGTAATGCTTCACTTTTATGGCCCTAAAAACTTGAAACAACATGGAACAATCATTTCAATCATACCAGATAACAAGCACGCAACGGCTATTAAACACTCGACACAACACAAACACACGTACAAGCAAGCATAGGAATTATAAACATTCTCACAAACTCTCAGCTAACATCCCATAAGCGCCACTCCAGCTAAACTAAACAGATCTCACTCCACTTGACGGTCCTTCACAGATGGTGGAGTGCAGCCAAGCCGGAGAGTGGTGTCCACGTCCCCTTCCTCCGCAAGGTCGGAGGACACAGGAACACCTTCGAGGATCGGAACCTGCTCGGGGATTCGTCGGGATGGGCCGGGATCTGGGAGTGGAATTCCGCTACTTCGGGCTAGCCTGCGGGAGAGTGTAGGTGTGCTTTCCCCTAGGTATTGGTGTAGGCAGGCTCGGCTGAGGTTCCTCCTTGTAGCCACGAGCTCCTCCATCAAGAGGTTGTTGAGGTTCGTCATTGCGATGGCGTAAGCAACTTGGTTGATTAGTGCTGGGTCAGGCTCCTTCGAGACGTCGGCTTGGATCATCTCTCCACGGGGCTGTGGTCTGGCCGGAAGGTAGTAGAACTCTCGAGTTTCAGCTAGCAGGGGTTCGGAGGACCGAAGACGAACGAGGCATTCCCAGGCTGCTACCTGGATGGCTAGCCCCAGAGTGGGCATGCGGCCTCCTTGGATTAAGTAGGGCTGGTTCGTGCCCCGGGGACACGGGCTGATCCTCACATCGGCCCGGAATTCATCTCCGGACGACGAGAGTGAGCTCTGGAACACCACATACACTGGGCGAACGGAGCTACCAAGGATATGGTTGACGGCCCTCCAGAGAAGCAATCGAAAGCTCGAATGCTCCTCGGCAGTGGTTTCCAAGATGGCATTAAGGGTCGCCATCGGATTTCTTGGGGTCACTAGATTTTTGGTGGGGATAAGGATGCGAGGTTCCTCAAAGGGGATTCTACTTTAAAGGAGTTGGGTTGCCAGAGAGCTGGCGAGGGTGGGTTATAAAGCAACTAGGACTGGGTCTCGGGTTCACTGGGTAAGGTCGGCTTCTTCTCACGGAAGAAACCGGCTCGTCTTGTTGGGGAAGATTGGGACAGGTTCTACTGCACCATACTATTGACCGACACGAGCCATGCCGGTTTGGCGGAGATGGGTTAAATCCATCGGGTCATTGTCGGGCAAAAGTAAGGCGGGGCTTTCCATGCTAGGGTAGTCTACAGCCAGCCTGGTGCTCTGATACCATGCTCTGTGGCACCCCCCTCTGACACATATCGCCAGAGAGGTGGTCGCCCCGTGCGCCCGCCCAGGATATCTGGACGCACGTTACGACAATGCAACATAGCGAAAATATCATTACACAATCAGGCCCAAAGGGCTACAAATGGTTTTACATGGCCATCAAGGCATGAAGAATTATCATGGCCAAGTATGGCACGGGACAGAGTTCAACTGGCAGCGGAAGACAAAGGTACGGCAACGGCTTGGTGCGGGTCCATTCCACAGGCATCTGGCTGGGCTATTGATCCTAGCACGCTCCTGCTCGATCTCCTTGCTATGGTAGGAGATGGATCCTCTCAAGGTCTGGCCACATGAAAAGCCAGTCTGAGTACAATGATGTACTCGCAAGAAAATAACCACAAGACATGAACGGTCAAGCAATCAGGCAACAAGTAACTAGCGACAGAGAATAATCTAAACATGGCAAGTGACTACTTACGGCAGTCCAAGTGGGTAGCAACATGGCATCATAACAAAACATGGCATAAGCAAACAATGGAAGTACCACCAGTACAGAGTCCAAGCCAGATGGGGTTGGATTGTGTACCGGGGGTCACACAAAGAGCTTACCTGTGACGAATAACGGGGTACCAGTTGGTAAGTAACACAACAGATCATATTATCACAGCTAGGCCCACTGGCCTCTAGCCTCACGAGGCTAATCTAATCTGTCACTACTGCTAGGCCCACTGGCCTTGTCACACTTCCTTATCTCGAGCAACGTTCCCTGCACCATCTTATTGTTTATTAAGTGAGGTCAGGTTGTTCATCAATTGTATCAAACAGATCTTAAGTTAAACCTCCGGACACGACAAGACACACAGTGTGACTGACACTGAACTGTTGTTCCATATCCCAGGAACGGGGCTAGCTGGCTAGGTTGATGCTCTCGAGAGTTTGCTTTACCACCTATCAGAATGCACTCCACTCAGCCGACACCTCAGGTTCATCACGCCCAAAGCCGTACTAAGCAAATTACATTCTCGTGACGGTCCACTTGCTAAGACATCCTCCTGCCCCACCCTATACGCATGGTACAACGGGCAAGTAAGTCCGGCACATCCCCCGGCGCTACCGGGTATGCCTAGCTCCGGACTCTTTATCGCAGTCGAACCCGTGCCTGTCGACCCCTCCCCTCGGACAGCACAACCGAACGACTGCGCCCAACGGATGGCACAAAAGGGGCTCAACAACCTACTAGGTCACGGTTTCCATGGGACAACGGTGGTATCGCGTTCAAGGGTTCAGATTAGTGGCACTATGAATAGACCTCATCGTTGTTTGGAGGGGTGTTTCATTTAATCAAGTTTCAGCATTCACATGCCCAACCAACAAAGGATTAGTCCAACACAATAATCACAACCAACAAGGCATTAGCAACACAAACAAGCACAAACAAACATAGCCTAGAACATGCCTAACACTTGCATGAATAAATAACCACATCACAATAATAATACCCGGGTGACTGTGGCGGGCAACCCGGCCGGTGTCACACGGGGGTTAGTGTCACAGAATAACAAGAACACCCGGGTGACGGTGGCGGGAGACCCGGCCGGTGTCACTCAGGGGTTGGAGTCACAGAATAATAATAAGCATACCCGGGTGACTGTGGCGGGCAACCCGGCCGGTGTCACTCGGGGGTTAGTATAATAATATAGCACAGGCGGAGTCTGTTACGCATCCGTTCCTCCACGCGCAAGTCTTTGGCGGCGTTATCGTCCGACCGTTGACCAGGAAGTGGGGAGTTGGGCATATAGTCTCCAAAACTAAACCGAAAAGCAATCATAAGAATGAGAGAGCATCCATTCCACTCGAGGGTTCCCTCGACGTGGTGTCAGCAATCTCGGCAAAAAGAACCAAATGGAAAGTCAGCTCCCAAGCGTCGCAGTCCGGGTGGTCTACGCCAACCATATTTGACGGAGGGACAAGAAGCAAATAAATCTTTTGGCAAATGCCCCCAACTCCGAGGATCGCGGGCCGACATTTGTCCGCACCTAGCCTCGGTGTTGAAGAAGAAGCAAACAATCAACGCATGTTTTTGTTATTTAGTTGTCAAAGCCACGCAAGTGCGAGGCGCACAGATAATTCATACATCAATCTAATGCATATATGGATGAAGTACAAAACAAGGCAATATTAACAGACCGACATAATATGAATACCAAACGCAGACAAATATAACACTTGGCATGACAATAAGCAACTAACAAACAACTTGCGGGACTGCTCATAGCAAGGGGTTAGCTTGCCTTTGACGATCGACGCTATTTGGTCTCGTCGGTCACGGACGCCATGGTTTAGGGTATCGGTCTGCCGGTACCGCGGGTTACCTATACAAGCATACAAGTGTGCTGAGAATCTAAGAATTTTACAAAAATACCAAACCTGTACCATTGGATAGGGCTTTTCAAACTATGAATTTACAAATTTGAATCACCTCAAACGGAGCTACGGATCGAAAGTTATGGCTCGGCGAAGTTTAACTATCTGCTGCTCACTCTGGAAAAAAACAGAACGGGCTGTTTTCTGTTCGGGCCGGACTGTTCGCGCACTTCCCGAAAATACGCCTTCGGTAAGGTAAAGCGTAAAGCGCCAGAAGGCGCGTCCACTTATCCTGGCCGTGGGGCCGGGCCGAGCTGGGGCCCGCCTGTCGGCAGCTCGGAGCGCCACGCTGGCGGCCCAGCTGGTCGTCTTCACCTCCCCAGCGTCGAGGACGCACGGGACGGCCCGATGCGGCGCGTCCCGGGCACCGCCAGCCACAGGAGCCGGTTGCCGCCGCCGGCCGGCAGGGTGCGGGCGGGGGCCACCCCGCTGCGCCGCATCCGAGGAGGGCGGCTTCGACCGCGGGGGAGCACGGGGCGCCGCCATGGCCGTGTGCCCGCGGGTTTGCCGCCGGCGGTCCCCGGACGGACACGAGGCTGCGGTCCCCCATCTCGCAAACGGCGATGTCCAGGAGGTGGAGAGGATCAAGAGGGACCTCTATGCAGGTTTAATCGGAGAATAGCTCGGTCTAGAGCTCACCACGGTCGGTGAACCGACGGCGACAACCTCGACCGATTCGGAGCAGGACTCCACCATTCCCTAACTAAAGTAGCAAGGGGTTCCAGGGGGGGGGAGAGTGTGAGTTGCTGCTCGCGCGAGAGGGCTCGGGGTGGCTTCTTATAGGCAGGGGAGGGAGAGGTGGGTGGTGGCCGGTGCGGCCATTGATGGCGCCCGCGAGGTCACGGCTCACGTCATCCCGGCCACAGGAGAGGGATAAGGAGGGGATAAGAACGAGCTCAGAGCTCACCAGGTCGGGGGCAACCATCTACAGGAGGGGGCGGGTCGGAGGAACAGGGGAGAAGCCAGGCAAGCAGTGGCCTGGCCATGCCGGTCGTGCGCGCTCTGGCGCCGGCCACGCCACGAGTGGCATCGCCGCGTTCCCGGGGCTACAGGTATCCGCTTGCAACAAAAAGGGTACCGACGGGTTTGCAGAGACAAGGGCCACACAACCACGACAAAAGAAAACCAAAATCAGAAAGTTGGAAAACTAGATTTTGGAAAACAACAACGTGCTCGATGAAATGACAGGGGTCTTGCACATCTCAGAAAAATCCCAAAAATTCACAGTTGGTTGGAATAGATGTATATAGCATGTTTGTGGAATTGGAGCTCAGTTGGACCCGGGGAAGTTGGTCAAATAAATTAGTGTCCAAAAATGCCCTAATATGGCATGGGTATGCCAAGTGCACTTCCTCAAATGATCTTGACCTGATATTCTGGATATGTGGTTATATAAGGAAGTTGGTCAATCTGGTAAAGTGGCAATGCCAAATGGTTTTTGTATCTAGGGGTTGCTTTGGAAATCACAATTAGGCATAATTAGGGCATTACAAAGGAAGTACCTCAAATATTGCTCAAATGAGGTTGGGCCAATGGAGTGAAATGATCAGGAGGTCAAATCATGCACCTCACCAAAATTGCAGAATTTTTGGATGAGTGGAAGGTGTCTAGACAATTTCTGGATTGAAAATGGCATAATGGAGAATATGGATAAACTTGGAAATATTGCATTGAAGTATGCAATATTTTTGGATGGATTGTCTTTGTATGAGGAGGGGAGTCTCTGGTATTTTTGGTGGAATTTTTCCAGCTTTGGAAACAGGCTTTTCTTTGGTAGGTGGAGTAAAGGGTTTTAGAGGTTCGATAATCAGGGCTAGGGTTTTCGAGAGAAAACCTAAGCATAAAAATTACCACGGGTGCTGGAGTGGTTCGGGGACACCGGGGAAATTTTGAGAGAGCAATTCCCAAGTCAAATCATTCTCAAAAGTTTTGGAGGAACACTTAGAAAAAAAAATTAATTCAGGTGTCGAAAAACACCACTAAAATTAGGGACGAAATTCTGGGGTGTTACAAAACTACTTTGCGCCAACAAAACAGAGAGGTTGTCAATCTCTCCGGCTTGCCAAACACAAAGAATTAAATGTGTGGATGTAAAATATGATAAGGATGAAATATGACCAGAGAGAAAATGATGATGAAAAACTATGTACACGGTTGTAAGCAATGTAGGAAAATAGGACCGGGGTGCACAGTTCACTAGAGGTGTATGCACAAAAGATATACATGATGGGTAAACAAATTACAGCATGGCAATTGACAGAATTATAGGCGCACAACAAGGCTATCATAAAACAATATAGTTCACCGCTTCATCTAATATGGGCATTACGTCAAAATACATAAACCGTCATCCAACTGCATCTATGACTAATAATTCACTCTGGGATCGCTATCCAGCATGTCACCCAAAAGTATTAAGTTGCAAGCAACAGATCATTGCAATGAGCAAAGTGTATAATGTAAGCAATGTAGATAACACGAAGAAATCACACCGCTCTTTTCTCCCTAGTGGCAAGAGCACATCTCTAGCCTTAACCGTCCCTGTCACCAAACTCAGACAAAGAGAGGCATGAACCCACTATTGCATAAATAATCCCTCATAAAACACTAACAATTACTTGGCCAAAGAAACCACTAGCATCGGAGAGCATGCAAGATCATAGATGAAACACATAACTGAACAAAAGTAATGACTTCCACAATTCATCGGATCCATGCGAACACAATCATGTAGCAGTTACAAATAGATGATCTTGATCATGATAGGCAGCTCACAAGATCTAAACAATGGAGTACAAGGAGGAGAGACAACCATCTAGCTACTGCTATGGACCCGTAGTCCCGTGGTGGACTACTCACGCATCACTCCGGAGGTAGGCATGGTGATATAGATGCCTCCGGCGTCGATTCCCCTCTCCGGCAGGGTGCCGGGAAGAGCTTCTGAACCCTCCCGAACTAGGGTTTGAGATGGCGGCAGCCTCAGACGTATTCTGGCGATTATGATTGCGCCTCCTCTGTTTTTAGGTCAGAGGAGAGTTTATAGGCGAAGGGGCGGTGCAAGGCAATGGACAGGGCCCCAGGTGGGCCCTACGCGTGGCCAAGGGGGGCCGCGGCCAGGTGATGTCTGGAGCCCTTGTGTCTCCCCTCCGGCTGTCCTTCGGGTTCCGTCTTCGTTTCATATTGGAAATAATTCCCGTAAATTATGAGAGCAATCCGAGAAACTTCCCAGAACAAATTTCTGAAACAAAAAGACAGCAGAAAACAGGAATTGGCACTGGGCATCTGATGCATGTAAAATGCATACATGAACTTTGCACTATAATACTTGTATTCCATTCATATTTGCATCATATAAGGGGTATATTACTGTTGTTTAATGATTTTTGGTAATTAATAATGATTTCCCCTTTTATGGAATTAATCCTGCGCAGCAGAAAACCCCTATTTCTTTCCTTATTTATTTCAGGGCCTTAACAACGTCATAATGAGCTGCAAATTTACGGGGATCCTTATTTTGGAAGGAGGAAGATCTAGGAGCGAATGAAGCAAGCAAACGGAGGCCGGAGGGGCGAAAGAGGGTGCCCCACGCGGCCAGGTACAGGGGCCGCGTGAGCCCACCTCTTTTGGCCCTCGTGGCCCCATTTGCGACGATCCTTCTTCCTAAAGCTTCCTTGTGATCTAAAAAATGCCTATATAAAGAGCACCCCGACGTTTTTCGAGAGAGAGCCGCCACACGAGAGAAACAAGAAACAGAGACTAGGAGGCTGCAGATTGGAGGGGGGAAACTCCGGCGGAGCGCTGCCAGAGAGGTCTCCTTCTTCTCCATCGACATCTCCACCGTCTCCATGATGAAGAGGGAGTAGTCCACCTCTGGACTATGGGTTTGTGGCAGTAGCATATGTATCTCTCTCTCTCTTGAGCTTCACTAATTAGCACCGTATGAGCTGCTGAACATGATTACGGTCATCGTTGTATTACCTTTGTGGTGGATCTTTTTATGAGTTAATATATGTTGAGATTGCAATGTTTATTTCAGTTATGAAAGTAGATGCATATTATGTACCCCGTTCTTGTATCCTTGTTTTGATCAAGCATGTTTATGAGAGCGTGTGAGGGGGAACGTGTGCATTAGTTGGAGTAACGGGGGTGGTGATGTGATAAGCTGACAACTTAATATCGCGATCCATTGGGTGTTTACCTTACTTTGTTGCCTCACTAGGGATAAACCAAAATACCATGTTGCAAGGTATGAGGAGTGACAAGCCTCTACCTATGACTAGATCCAGCATGTTCTTATTTTCACTTCATGTCATTAATCTTAAGGCTATACTCTGAGTCATCTTAATTAATGAGGTGTTATGATTTAGTTCGCATCTTGGTGGAGTATAAGTGAGACTAATAATCAAAAGGTCTCTATGTTAGGACGTGATGCCCATATAATTAGTAACATGTCATTAAACTTGTTTGCAATCTCATATGTTAATCCTATGTCTACTTATTTGCCACACTATATTAAAGAGAGAGTGCATGTGTGAAACCATGAACCTCCAGAGGGATCGCCAGAACCCAACCGGCAATCCTACTCCGAGTCTCTATGCTCTCTCCAATGCTATCATTGGGACAAAACTTGAGAAGAAGAAGAACAACAAGAAGGACAAGAAAAAGGGCAAGGCGACGACGACTTAGAAGACCTACGAATTTTTGGTTGGGGCAACATTCCATTGAGCTACGAGCAAGTCTTGCATGCCGTTCTGGATGCTCGCCTCGGCTTCGAGATTGCACGGAAGTGGGATAGTCTATGTGGCTATAATACCAATGACGATCATCTTAATGTCGTTGATGAGTAGACTAGCTATATAGTGGTGATGAGTGTGCTCCCATTGTGTTAACAATTATTATTTGTTAACAATTATTATTACTTAATCATTAATATTTATGCAAAAGATGATATGGACCAAGGAAAAATAATATAATGTGCCATCGTGCAGGAAGATTTAAGTTTTTGCCGGAAATTCAAATTATTTTATTTTTAAATTTTTTGAATTAATAATTGATTTCTACATAAAGATCAGTATTACTTAATCATTGTTATTTAGGTTTTAGAGTTTAGAGTTTAAGTGAATTTGAAGAAACAAAGACTCTGGAACGGGCACGTTTAGAGTTTAAGTGAATTTGAAGAAACAAAGACTCCGGAACGTCGAATAGGCTTAAACCAGTTTAGAGTTTAGATATTACTTAATTTTTTTTAAACATCTAAAGTATTATTATTACAAGAATGGGCGCGTTTAGAGTTTAACTGAATTTGAAGAAACAAAGACTCCGGAACGTCGAATAGGCTTAAACCAGTATCATTGCATCTGGACCGTCCACTGCTGTCGGACGGTACTATAGGGGATAAGCCTAGGAATACAACAAGAAGAGGACCTGACAATACCCCCCCCCCCCCTTGAGCACAAGCCATCAGGGCTTGAATTCTGGAAATGTGGTCGTCATAAACTCTGCGTCTTCCCAGGTAGCCTCCTCTGCGGTCATTGTGTCCCAATGCACAAGCCAATGGGGGCAAGGTACATCATAATTACTTGCAGAGCGAGGAACAATACGGTGTTGCAAAAATAGCTAGAGGACACAGTTTAATTTTACCTTCAGGAGTTACCAGCGGTAGACGAGGATTTGGTACTGCCCTTGACCCCAGGTGTTGTTTGAATTGATTCACATGAAAAACATCATGTATCTGTGTTTCTTCACAAAGTTGTAGGTTGTAAGCACGATTGCCAACTGCTTGGAGAACTTTGAAAGGCCCATACCATTTGGATGCCAACTTGAGAGGGTTTCCACTGCCCAGAGCATGTTCCTGGAACGGTTGCCTCTTAAGATAAACCATGTCACCTGGAGCAAATGAACGGTCTATTATGTGTTGGTCCGCTTGTTTTTCCATTGTTGCATGTGCTTGTGCTAGGTGTTTTTGCAGTACCTTGATCATGTGATCTTTATTGCACAGGGTGTCTTGTGCTTCCACAGAGAAAGTAGTGTCCGTTGGGAATTCGGTGAGCAGTACTCATAGAGGGCCTCAAAGCATGACTTTTTTATAACAGTGTGGTAACTACTGTTGTACCACCATTCTGCAGCTGGTATCCAATCACACCACTTCTTCGGTTCTAAAAATTCCATGCATCTGAGAAATTGTTCTAAGCATTGGTTGACTCTATCTATCTGTCCATCAGACTCAGGGTGGTGAGCAGTGGAAAATGCAGAGATTTCTTCAGTGCTTTGAATTTCTTTTGCCAAATCTTGCTAGTAAATATTTTGTCTCTGTCGCTAACAATCACAAAAGGTGGGCCATGTAGCTTGAAGATATTATTCATGAACATGTCTGCCACTTTATGTACTGTAAATGGATGAGACAAGGTGAGGAAGTGAGAGTAGTTTGTCAACCTGTCGACAATTACTAGGATAACATCTTTTCCACTGGACTGGGGCAACCCTTCCGCAAAGTCCATACTGATTTCAGCCCATTTTTGTTTTGGAATTGGCACTGGGTCTAGCAAACCTGGATAAGGAACTCATTCAGTTTTTGATATCTGACAGACTAGACATTCTGCCACCTTGGAAGTGATGAATTGCTACAATTTAGGCCAATAAAATAGATGCTTGATTCTTTGCAATGTTACTCTTACACCTGAGTGGCCTCCTAGCAGTGAGGAGTGCAGGGAAGAGAAGATTTTGTCCTTTAATCTGAAGAGGATCCAATATATACGGCCCTTGTATCTGAGAACTCCAGATTGCATTGTGAAATTGGTGTGGCTAGTAGGATTTAGTGTCAGGTCTTGCAACAATGTGATGCAATGTATGTCCTGTAGATATGAGGTTGTGATGTATCCGGTCCAACTTGGGACAGCTACAGAAATTGACAGGCATTGGTCCTTGTCAGGCAAGGGTTGGTATTTCCTTGAGGGGGCATCTACTACTTTGTTTTCTACTCCCTTTTTGTATTAAATTGTGAAATCAAATCCCAGCAGCTTGAGCATCAATTTGTGTTTTATTCCTCCTAGTAATCTTTGGCTAGCAAGAAACTTAAAAACTGCTCTGATCGGTTTTGATGATCAGCTAATTGTCCAAGAAGTAGTGTCTCCACTTTTTGAGTGATTCCAATATGGCCATTGCTTCTTTTGTCATACACGGATTTAGCATTGTTGTCAATTCCCAGGTTCTTGCTAGAATAGGCCAAAGTCTTGGATTGTTGTATCAACACTGCTCCAATTCTAGTTGCATAGGCATCAGTATCCAAGGTGGGAGTGTGAAATTTGGCAGTGCTAAGAGTGGTGGAGTAGACATTATCTGCTTCAGTTTGTCAAAGGCAGTTTGTTGTATAGGGCCCCACACAAATGCATCTTTCTTCATGGCAGCATACAATGGTTTGCATATGAGAGCATGATGTGTACTACGCGCTTCTATTCTTGTATACAATGTTGGGCCTCCAAGTGCTGAGGTTTGTAGGACAACACCAATTTTCCCTTAAGTGAGTAACACAAGGTTTATCGAACTCAAGTAGGTAGAGGTCAAAGGTATCCCTCTCAAGCAACCCTGCAATTAAGATACAAGAAGTCTCTTGTGTCCCCAACACACCTAATACAATTGTCAGTTGTATAGGTGCACTACTTCGGCGAAGAGATAGTGAAATGCAAGTAATATGGATGGTAACAAGTGGTGTTTTTAATCTGTAATAAAAATGGCAGCAAGAAAACGTGCAACAAAAGTGACTAGAAACGGTGTTCTGATGATTGGAAACAAGGCCTAGGGATCATACTTTCGCTAGTGGTATCTCTCAACATGTTAGCATAACTGAACGCAAGCAAGTGCTACTCGGAACTATCCTTCTCCTTGATAAAACAAGGGTACTATGCATAGGGCTACAAAAGCACACCTCAAAGTCTGAGTAAACAATCACCATAATTCCAAAAAGAATAAACCATGGTAAATATCACTCTAGATAATCTATCATCCAAAGAGTCACACACACCACTCACACTGTCACCAAGGCTTTGTGTTGTCAACAATAACTCTGGAAATTATACTAGATAAACCAATTGAGTAGCATAACATTACACAAGAATTCAGCGACACTAACAATGCTCACGATCACATAAATATCACATCATGGGAGAGAGATAACCATATAAGTACAAGTAGAGCCCTCAGCCCTGAAGGAGACTACTCACACATGGCCATCGTGAGCAAAAGCTTGATGAAGAGGTGCATCCTGGAGAGGAGACGGCGGCCGGCGGCCCTTGGCTGCCCTTCTTTCTTGAAGATGGTGCTGGTATGGAGGAGGGTCTCCACCTCACGGTGGCTTCCTTGGAGAAGGAAAATTTGTGGTGCCTTGTGACCTAGGTTTTCTCTCTTTATAAAGACTCTCGGATTCACGTCATCCCATCAAGGGCTTCGGTAGGACGGAGATATCTCGGCCGTCCGAACTCGGATTGGGCCTAATTTTATGTCTAGATCGATTGGAGGAAAATTCCCTACAAGTGTCGCGACCAGACTTTTTCTATTAGACGTAGTCTTCGGATCGGTTCGGGGCCATCTTGCAAAATAGTTTTGATTTCAGAAAAGTCCAATTCAACTCCAACAAGTTTTCCTTTTGCGTTCTTGTCAATTTCCAAATAATTCCTACATATCAAAGTGTAAAATAAGAACATTGTGCACTTTTACAACTATTAATAGGTTAGTCTAATAAAATATGTCAAAATGATATAAAAACATAATAAGCACATGCGGCATTTGATATAAAACAAGCATTGAACATCAAAAATTATAGATACATTTGAGACGTATCAGCATCCCAAGCTACTTACCGCTCGTCCTCGAGTAGGTAAATAATAACAAAGTAATTTTTTAAGTGACATGCTATCAACACAATCTTGATCAAGCAATAATTTAAAGCATATGATCTGGATGCATTAATCAAAGACAATGGTTTATTGAATAAAGCAAACAATGATCAACCAAGTGTAACATATAAGCAAGAATCAATCAATCAATTATATAATAAAAACATAAGACAATGGACAGCTGGGATTTAACAGTTTAGCGTTACAACATATCAATTGTTGAGATTAATCAATGTGGTCTCAAAAGAGCCGGCACGATTGTGGAAGAGTCATGGATCGGATCAAAAGGACGATCCAAACCAGGACGTTGAATAGGGATTTATGGAAGAGTCCTGGATCAAAAGGCTGCCACAAAATTGTTCTGATCGACGACTCAACAGCGACGAGCTGAAACGGTGGCGGAAATCTGGAGGCCAAGGATTTTCTAACGAGATCCGGCCAATGGCGTAGTCACAATCTGAGAAGACGGCGTCCCGTTGCTGGTCCAGAGGCCTGTCGTCGATCATCGTGGAGACTGCGTGTCCATCGCTGATCTTATGCAGAAAACTCAAGGGGAAGCTGATGGTGGCTGCCCTGCGGGTAGGCTCCTCGAGACATGCCGGCCGACCGGCCGGCTAGCTAGAGTATGTACTCCAATCCACAAAAGAGAGTTTGTTTTACGTAGCCATCCATGACTAATTTCATGATGGTAGATAGATTCTTCACTACAGGTGCGCGCTTGCCGTAATCGATACTGGCATCATCTGGAGTGATGCTGCGTATGCGTGTCAGGCCGTAGAACACAGGTTTTTTCTTTCTTTCTGTTGCCACTGCGTACTATGCAGGTCATTAGATCTGTTTCTTCTTTTGTAATGCATGAAACAACCATGCTGTTCGTAGATCGTTCTCCTTGATCTCCGATGCTCCATATACATGGATCCAGGAGACCATAACAATATTGATTCCGTCTGAGCGTGATCCTGCTTTCCCTCACCAGTTCACCCCACATAGGACCTAAAAGCTAACACAAAGGTAAGTCACGGTTGTTTTTCCAGTTCTAATAGCAGGCTCGGTTGAATTTGTTTTTCTTCAGGATAGTAATTCTAGAGAAGTTTAATATCTGAAGGATGAACAGTGCATCGTATTGTTATTCTTAAAAATACTTTCAAAGATTCTTATATTTCCAACGACAATGGTATGAATATTTGGTCGGATAATTGATGGGTGTGGCCAGTCTCTAACTTTTAGTATCACGAATAATGGTAATAGATCGAGGTTTATTCTTTGTAGAGTAACTACCTGGGTGGCCCGCGCATTCGCGCGCCTAGATTTATTCTATATCATATTTGTTAATTTTGATGTTTATCTTTCACCAATAATTCTTAATAGGATGACCATCCAGATATTTAGATAACTGAATCAACGGAACATTAAAGGTACGATGAGACGCCCTGCAATTAGAACGTACGACTGTAATGATAACCTGATGTTTGGATCAATGGATCATTGTGATGAGTCGCTCCACAGTTAGGAGCACGAGCACGACAGCGATGGCGTTATTCTACTACATTAGCCATGCTAAAACGTTCAAAAAATTGAAGGAACGACATACTACCGTCAGCTTCTGGTAATATCGATGGACACTTCCTCTTCACGTTTGTTTCATGTCTTAACATCGACGAGTACACATTTTTTATCGTGTGTTTGGATGTTCATCTGAACATATGCCTTGCTAGCTTTATTTTCTTTTGAATTATTATTCAGAAGGATCGGCCATGGAAATATTATTGTTTCACCCCTCTGTATTAGTTTTGTACCGTAAATGTAGCATTTGTAAACTCAATTGAATCAGAGACAATGTGCGCTCGAAATCCTCAGTTATCCATGTAAGTAGAGCCCACCGGTCTAAATGTCCTGAATATGCAGCTGCTGAGTTCAGTGTCTATATTCTCTCTGTGTAACTGCTTTTACTGATGGATGAACCATTATTTTAGTGCAAATAATTTAGAGCGTCTAAGTAAATCTTTACGTTCAAGTTATGTAATTCTAATGGTGATGTTTCTTGTTGGCGCTAATGCGAATCGTAAAAGTGAGAGAGAGAGCGGGAGAGGAGAGCACCGGGAGAGAGAAGGGGAGGTGTGTGGAATGAATCTGTTTGGCTCAATTTTTTCTTCTCTATTCCTCCCTTTAAATAGCCGGCCGGGGCAAGCCGCTTACAAGAGTTAACTATCCCGTCACATCCGACTTGACGTGGCGGGTCCTACACTAAGTCATGCCATACCGGCACTGTTTACGACGTCATGACACGAGTTCACTGTGGATGACGCCACAGACTCGTCTACACTGTAGGTGACATCTAGCACGTCCTATCTACCTACTCTACTATACGAACCGTACAGTGCACCTACCGTACCCGAAGACAACTTGAGTCCCGGTTACAACTACTGTCAAGTCAGAACAGACTCCGACTCGACGGCTTGACTACTCGACTCGAGACACTCCCCGATTCGGCACACTTGCCGGGTCCCTCGGACCCGACAAACCGACGACTCCTCCGAGTCGGCCCAGAACACAAGCCTATTCCAACAATCAATGCCTAGGCTTGAGTTCCGGCGACACCTCCACCATGCCGATCCTTGAGCACAGCTCCGCCAGGCGGACTCGTCCAAGTGGCTTGGTCAGCATGTCCGCGAGTTGATGTTCGGTGGGCACGGAATCCAACTCGATCTTCTTCGCCTCCACGCAGTCTCGAATAAAGTGGTACTTCGGCTCGATGTGTTTTGAGCGCTCGTGTAAGACGGGATTCTTGGCGAGTGCGATTGCCGACTTGTTGTCGACCTTGAGCACCACCTGCTCAGCTTTACCGCTACTGAACTCGGCCAGCAGCCGAGAGAGCCAGATCCCCTGGCAAGCAGCCCTGGCAGCAGCCACGTACTCGGACTCGCAGCTCGAGAGAGCCACGACCGACTGCTTCTGGGACTGCCAGGTCACTGGGCTGCTCCCTAGAAAGAAAAACATGCGAGACGTACTCTTGCGCGAGTCAACGTCCCCACCCAAGTTGCTGTCGCTGTAGCCGACTAGGCGTGGTGCACCTTGTCGGGGGGAAGCCCCCGAGTGGGGTCAATATGGTGAAATAAGCAAGGACTCGGAGTTGACCGAGTCAAGGGAAACCGACATACCATACCAGCTTACCCGGTGTCGACCGGGTCAAGGTTAAACCAACTTACCCTTATGCCGGATCATGTTTATTCTATGTCGGGATCCTCTTTGTTGTTCTTATGTGCAGGAAAGAGTAAACCGAGTAAAGAGCACGGGGCATACCTATGCCGGTAAAAGTTATCCCGGATGATGGACCGAGCTCCTTGAGACACGGAGCAAGACAAGGATGGCGGCGTGCCGCAAGTGGGCGGCGTGCCAAGCCTCGGCCATCCCTCTGACGTGGGCGGCGCGGTACAGCGGCGCTAGGCTTAGGCGTGGGTGTCCTGTCTGATGCAGAGGGGACCGTGGCGACCAGCGCTGACACGGTCTGGGCATGGTGCAGCGGCGCCCGTGTCGGGCGGCAACCAAGGGATATGGCGACAGTAGCAATGTTTTACACTGTAACCCTGGGTTTCCCTATATAAGGGGTACCAGGGGCTCCTCTCACGCGGGGACGCTTGGGCGATCTTTGACTTCACGCGTAGACGCTTTAGGCATTCCCTCCAGAGCCCTCTGAGAGCCAAGGAGCCATTCTGAGACTCGATAGGAGCTGAGAGTG